>JAGFNQ010001229.1:0-52581 GCA_024364735.1 Boesenbergia rotunda
CTCACAAGTTATTCTGGGTGGATAATGCAAACCAGCTATGCTGTAGTTCATTTTTGTCAACAGATGGTAGAATCGAACTTAACGTCGGAGGCGAGGAGGGATCGAACTCAACGTTGGAGTGAATAATATTATAAATTTGAAATTAAACTGATAGTAAATAAAAATAATTAAATTAATCAAAATAATACGATATAAATATAAATTTATTTACACTAATTCAATCAACTAAAATAAGACGAGACAGTATAAATATACAATTTATTTACTTACAGTTGTGTATATAAACAGTTAATCAATTAAATTAAAAATATAAATATATTAAGTAGTTATAAAGTATAATTCTCATACTGAGCACAATAAAATAAATATGACAATACTAAAATAAATAAAAATATTATTTAATATATTGTCGATCAGAAATGAAGCGTAGTCGTAGCGTATCACAATACAGAAAAAAGCGAGAGAATACTAGAACATGAGTAGAGATGAATAGATTGATAGTAAATTAGTGGTCTTCAAATTCTGTCGAAGCTTCTTATATAGTAGAACTCCTCCGACCGTTTGAAATCTTATCGGTTGCCTGGGTAGGTATTGATGTGGTTGCAACTGTTATCCATTAAATAGCATTAACGAAATTCTTCGGTCGACTAAATGCCTTTCGGTACCCTAGAGAAGTGTCAAATTTAATCTTGATCAAAATCGCTCGGATTGCTCAGAATTGCTCGGATTGTTGATAACGTCGTGTACGAATATGGAGATTTGAGGGGCTAAAGAGTAAGTTTAACCAAGCTTAAGGGCTCATGTTGAAATAACCGAACTCAGAGGGGTTATTCGCAAAAGATCAATCCTTTAATTACTTTCCTTTGTTCTCCTCTTGCGGCAGATCGGAACGCACAGCCGCGACTCCTCCTTAATCCTCTTCTCTCCACTTCTTCTTCTTCTTCTCTGATCTCGCCGTCGCTGTGCCCCCACGGGCTGGATCGGATGATAAGGCGCCTGGCCGATTTGGTCGAGGTCACAGGTTCGAGGGTCGCCAGTTACGCACGGGGATAAAACCCTGGTCTGCTGGCATTAATTCCCTCGACCCCAGGCGTCTCACTACACCAATGATAACCGTGATTTACCTCCTCCGTGTTGGTCCTGGGGCGGGCTGGCGAGGGCGCTGGGGGCGAGCGTTTCATCTTTTTTGGTCTGATCTCGCCGCCGCCACTTCCCGGAGCTCTCGTGTCTCCACAGAGCGTGAATCCCTTCTGAAGTGAGCGCAACAAGGGAGTTGTGAGCCATCCGCCGACGATTTCCCCACTTCTTCCGATCGGTAAAGTGAGTGGTGATCTTGATCGTACTCTCTTTTTTCGTGTTTTTGGTTGCGAAGGAATCGCCGTCGGTGTTGGATTTTGTTTTTCGATCCTTATCACCGGCTGATTTGAATCTAGACCTGTGATTTAGGGCTTTTCGCGTTTGATCCACCTTCTTTACTGTTCTTGGCATATTGGAGTGGGTAGCCAGGATCTGGGTTGGTCAATCGGTTGGGTTCCATCCGGAGTTGATCGGTGCAGGGAATGATCCACGCGCGTGCGCGTTAAGAGGTAAGATCTTGGAGCTAATGGTATAGATCTTGTTTCTCCGTTTTCCTTCTCTAAGGCTCTGCGTATGATGGGTTTGGAGGTTTCGATCTCTTAGGGCTTGATCTGTGAGATTTGTGGTTGTTATTGGCACTGTGTTGTTCTTGTCTTTAAGTGTTCTCGGTTTGCTATGAGCTGAATTAGATTGGGATTGTGGTGTTGGCTTTGGATAATAGAGGTTTGCTAGGGTTGCTAATCTGAGTTGTTTGAATTATGTAATGGTGTTTGGATTTGTTGCTTCCATGTTTTTCTATGTTTCGAGCTTGATCTGTTGTGGTCTGTTGCTGTGAATCTGGATGGTTTAGATTAGGTTTTTTTGTGTTGATCTTGTGATTGATCAGGTGATGCGTTACCGTGTAATGGGTGCTTTGCATTAGGAATTGGTTTTGAATCTTCTGTGTCGTGAGATTTTTTATGGTTGATTTCAATCGTGCAATTTGATCTATTTTCTTTTTGGTGTTCTCTGTTCAATTCGAGGCTTGGGTGCTTGCGTGTATTATAGCTATGGTGATCAGGTTCTGTTTGGGCGTTTAGCATGGACAGTAGTTTGATTACAATTATTGAATTTGGACCATAGTTGAGTATAGGGAAGTGAGTATTTAATTAGGATTAATTAAATAAAATTGATCCTAATTAAATTAGATGGTACATTTGAATAAGTATGTTATGGGTTGGTAGCTAAGTGATTTCGTATTTGATGCAGGACATTGATTGTCGCGGCTATCTGCGTTGCGGATATTCTGTTGGACGGGGGTTCTCGTCGCTCGGACTTCCTTATATCGAGGCGGGTATTTCTGACTATATTTGTATTAGATATAATCACCTTTATGCATAGTTAGATATAGATAGCAGTAGGGATATCTGATACTTCTATTTCTGTATCTTTTCGTTCAGTAATTGTATCTGTTTAGCTGTACTGTTTACTGTTCTTTATTTCTGTAGTTTTGTTCTATGTGCTACTTACCATATACTTGGCCTTACGGTTTAGGTTATGGTGCATACCGATTATTTAGACTACTACATATCATATAGATGACAGTAGGGATAGATAGTGGATGATGCATGAGATAGTGACATGCATCATTGTTGCACGTAGCATAGGTGGACGACCTTTGACTCCCTGGAGGTTGAGATGGGTCATCGGACTTGCTACTTGTGTAGGGGCATATGTAGGCGACCTTTGACTCCCCTAGTGGTTGAGATGGGCCGTCAGACTTGCCACATGACTTGTCGTGTAGTCCCAGTTTCACTCTTCGTTAGTGGATTATAAGCCACGACGCTGCAGCAGGTCCCCTATTCTGTCTGGAGATAGTTAGGGATGAGGGAGCGTACTTTTCCCTAGGACGAGGTGTTGGTGCCCTGGTTGGTTTTGATGCGATCAACCAAGTTAGGTTAGGTCCTGTTGGTTTTAATCCCTCTGCTAAGTGTGCAGGAACTTAGGTACGGAGAAAGTCGAGCGTAAGACGCAGTGGACGAGAAGGATTGCGCAGGGAAGTGAGCCGACGGGCTCAGTACAATCCGAGGGACGCGGAAGCTGCGGAAGAGTACGTCGGTGGAGCGAGAAGGACGCACGTGGTGTCCGAGGGACGAGAAGCCGGGAGGAAGGACGCTCGAGGGGTGAAAGGCCGAAGTCGGGTTCGGGTGAGCCTAACTCCGGTTGGCCGGAAATCACCCAGAAGACGAAGAATCAAAAAGACTGGTCCAAGCGCCCAAAAGAAAAAATTATTTGATACAAAGAAGGATCGAACCTTAGACCTCAAAAACACACACAACCCCATTTACCATTTGGGATAAAGAGTGATAGTAATAAAATATTGCTGATATTCAAAAAGACTGATCTAAGCGCCCAAAAGAAAAGAGAAAAGTATTTGGTGCCAAAAAGGATCGAATTCGAGACCTCTACCTAACAAGCTAACCCACTTACCATTTGGGATAAAGGGGGATGGCAGTAACATTTTGCCGATACTATTACTTAGATATTACAACGGCGGCATGGAAATTCCCCAGCCACATCGACCGGAAAGATAAAGTTTTAAATAAAACTTTATTTCTTAAAAGATAATGTTACATTATCCTTTAATCAAATCCAATGGATGCAGTTTAATCCCATCCAAGATCAACCATCCAGATTACATCCATGGATTAACGGCCAAGAGAAAAGTCATCAACAATCAACAATCCAGATTCATTCTCTTAGGCTATAAATAGACTTAGAGGTTTTGCTTTAATTTTCATTCATTCAATTTCCTTGTAATTCTCTCTAAAGTTTAGCGATCTTCAGTTGTAAGGCTTCTCCGCCACAAGGAGATTTTTTTTGCTTTAACCGTCTTGGAAGCAACGACCAAGTTGCAACCAAGTTTTTTTTAATAGACGAGTTTCCACCGCTTTTTTTATTATCCGTCTATTCACCCCCCTCTAGCCGGACCAACCCGATCCAACAAGTGGTATCAGAGCGAGGCCACCGCAGAAGGACTAACCGCCAACTGCAGCAAATTTTAAGATGGTTGGACCAGCGATATACCCGCCTAAGTTTGAGGGGGAGTTCGCGACATGGAAACGGAAGATGCAGGTATTTTTTACTACAGATTATGAATTATTAATTATTATGAAAAATGGCTATGCAGCTCCCAAAGACAATGAAGGAAAGATCAAAGATCCTGATTCCTGGAACAAGAAGGAACAAGTTGATGCTGTAGCAAACGGAAAGGCAGAATTTCATCTGCTGACCGTCCTCCCAGAGCACAATGTGAACCGGATCAGTAAGTATGAATCGGCGAAGGAACTTTGGGAAAAGTTCTTGGAACTGCACGAAGGACTCGGAAGCAAAACTTGCGCGACGAGATGTTCTTCGAAGCCGACTGACCAATCTACGGATGGAAGACGGAGAATCTGTTGCGAGATTACATGCAAAGGTAAAAGAACAAATCACAAGCCTCGAAAATCTTGGAGAAAAGGTAACTAACCGCGATGCTCAAAGGTACGCTCTAAACGCGTTTCCGAGAACCCTGGAATGGACCTCGGTAATCGATGCATATTATATTTCAAAAGATCTAGAAATAAGTACTTTAGAACAATTATTTTCTACTTTGGAACTTCACGAATCTCGCTTTGTAGAAATGAACAGGAAAGCTGACAACATTGCGCTAAAAACAAGGAAGATCCAATTCGACGAAGAATCTTTAGCGGATGATGAAGAAACAGCACTAGCGGTAAGAAAATTATGTAAATTCATTAATACTAACCGCTCAAAAAGGGTGCAGAGAAAGAAAAAATGAACGGTCCGATGCTACAACTGCAATGAGGAGGGACACCTGAAAGATCAGTGCCCTAAACTCAAGAACCAGCCAAAGAAGAAAAAGACACTAAAAGCCACCTGGGACGAGACCTCGTCAGATGAATCGGAGGTCGAAGAGTTTGTCGGATTTGCATTGATGGCAAGCCATCAGGACGAAGATGAAGAAAGCACCTCGGGAGAAAGCAGCAATGAAGAGGAAGGTACTAACTTCGAAACCGACCCGGTAAGTGAGGCATGTCTACTTCCACCTGCTCGAATCTACTCGGTAATAAAATTCATGCTTAAGTCGATGAATAAATTGGAGATAGAAAACTCTGAGTTAAAAGAAAGATTTAACACTGTATGCTCATCTGTTCTATACGACCAACTAAAAATAGAAAATGAAAATTTGAAAAATCTAGTGGAGAAATTAGAAAATGATATTGCATGTTTAAGAATTAAAAAGAATTTTTATCCTGAAAATCTGAATTGGTATGTTAAAAATCATAAGGGCCAGATTAGGAAAATTCCTAGAAATTATATTCCTCCAAAGTTTTTGATTAACCCCGTAGATGAAAATTTATTTTGGGTTCCAAAATTTATTTTAAACCGATAAGTTTTTTTGTGCAGAATCCTTTTACAAAAGTTATGTTACTATTTTCAAATATTTTCGGTCAAAATTTGAAATTAAAATTTTAAAAAATAGATAAATAATTTATTTTTATTGATCTAATTTTTCATGATTCGGATACAGTGGAAAAACTCATTATAATTAAAAAAAATCGAAGTATTTTTCGATTTTTTTTAAAAAATTATTCTTCAAAAACTCGTATCTGTTATTTTCAGACTTGATAAACAAATTTAAAGCTGAAATTTTTTGTCTAAACTCATATCTTCATCTTCGACTTTGACAAAAATATTCAGAGTTTTTTTTTCATAAATGTTCGATTTTTTATGAATAGTTTATTGAAATCTATTTTTTCGATATAAAAAAATATTGAACTTCGGAAAAAATATGTCATTTTAAATTTGAAAATTTTATGGTAATGCGATTCTTTTTACTTAGAATATTTGTTCACACTTAAATTTTTTTTCTTCCCTAATTATATTTTCCCATTTTTTTGATGTGATCAAAGGGGGAAGAATAGTATTAAGTTAAGGGGGAGAGGAGTTTATGTTCGGGGGAGGTTATGTACACATGATTGCAAAATTTTTTTTATGCTTAATTCTGTTATAATATTATTATTGTTTGTTATTTATCCCTAACTAAATTTGGGTTGATGCACATCAAAAAGAGGGAGATTGTTGGTGCCCCGGTTGGTTTTGATGCGATCAACCAAGTTAGGTTAGGTCTTGTTGGTTTTAATCCCTCTGCTAAGTGTGCAGGAACTTAGGTACGGAGGAAGTCGAGCGTAAGACGCAGTGGACGAGAAGGATTGCGCGGGGAAGTGAGCCGACGGGCTCAGTACAATCCGAGGGACGCGGAAGCTGCGGAAGAGTACGTCGGTGGAGCGAGAAGGACGCGCGCGGTGTCCGAGGGACGAGAAGCCGGGAGGAAGGACACTCGAGGGGCGAAAGGCCGAAGTCGGGTTCGGGTGAGCCTAACTCCGGTTGGCCGGAAATCACCCAGAAGACGAAGAATCAAAAAGACTGGTCCAAGCGCCCAAAAGAAAAGAAAAAATTATTTGACAAAGAAGGATCGAACCTTAGATCTCAACAACACACACAACCCCATTTACTATTTGGGATAAAGAGTGATAATAATAAAATATTGCTGATATTCAAAAAGACTTGTCTAAGCGCCCAAAAGAAAAGAGAAAAGTATTTGGTGCCAAGAAGGATCGAATCCGAGACCTCGACATAACAAGCTAACCCACTTACCATTTGGGATAAAGGGCGATGGCAATAACATCTTGTCGATACTATTACTTAGATATTACAACAGCGGCATGGAAATTCCCCAGCCACATCGACCGGAAAGATAAAGTTTTAAATAAAACTTTATTTCTTAAAAGATAAACCATCCAAGATCAATTCCAATGGATGCAGTTTAATCCCATCCAAGATCAACCATCCAAATTACATCCATGGATCAACGGTCAAGAGAAAAGTCATCAACAATCAACATTCCAGATTCATTCTCTTAGGTTATAAATAGACTTAGAGGTTTTGCTTTAATTTTCATTCATTCAATTTTTTTGTAATTCTCTCTAAAGTCTAGTGATCTTCAGTTGTAAGGCTTCTCCGCCACAAGGAGATTTTTTTTGCTTTAACCGTCTTGGAAGCAACGACCAAGTTGCAACCAAGTTTTTTTTAATAGACGAGTTTCCACCGCTTTTTTTATTATCCGTCTATTCACCCTTCTCTAGCCGGACCAACCCGATCCAACACGAGGTACGTCCTGGTCAGAGCCCTACCCACTCGGTTTCGCGTGATACGTGACGGTGACCGACTGGTATCAGGGGTGACCCATGCTGCATCATGAGCATGCTTTGTATCTCTGCATTTGGTTGTGTTTGTTGCACTTGGTTGCTACATTTGGTTGACATGCATGCTTTTGGGTTTGGATCGACACAGGTAGGTATGTACTTCCTTTCTTTCTTATGGTTTAGTTCTGCATTTCTTTCTATTGCATTTATCTTCAGTATGACGTTAGTTGGTGACATACTGCTAGTATAATTTTCTGTGCATATTGGACTGTATTCGCTGAGTTCTTTGGACTCACCCCGTTAGCCTTATTCTTCTCCTTTCAGGATGATCGTCTGAATTGCCCAGCAGCCTGTCCCAGTTCGTGTGTTTCCGAGACGATTCTTGAGGTTGTCTTTATATTTTGATAGTGGTACATGTTGGTACCCCTTTTCCTTGATTCTTTTTGTCTTTTCATTTCCGCTGCTATATTTTGTGCTCTGTTGTGTTGTTTCTTTTCATGGCAGTATAGTTATACTTTTGTGTGTCATGGAGGCCTTGATTTCGTTTTGATTCGTCGTACCGGTACACAGCTTTTGTCGTTGTTTTCGTTTTCTTTTTTATTCGGCGGCTTGTTGCAGCCCTATAGGCTGCAGTACAAGCGGTTGTGCGAGTAGTAGAGGTTAGGTTTCCGGATTGTCCGCCAGGTCGAGGGAGTAGCAGTCCGGTCAGTATCAGACGTGCAGCTCCTTGGGGGGCGTGACACGTCGTCTCCGGATCACCTGGAAGCTACTCTGATTGTTCATATCCTCTGATTGCCCCAACTTTGATACGGTCATCTAGACCCATTGAAATCTTTCGTTGAGTGTTATCACTAACTATTCACCCTCAAACCTTCTCAGGTTGTCTAGAACCGTCAAATGTTGCTTTCTGACAGTTGTTATACGTAATAAGTTGGATACGTAATGTTAAACTACTCACACTTATTTTGGGTCTACATGCTTAGCCTCCAATTGACTCATCCAGTCAAAGGTGTCAAGTCATAACTCTCAGCTGTTTCTACTTGAACTTTGTTTGTCAAACCTTCAGCACCCAGCCGATCCTGCCTAAACTTTGTTCATGTAGCATCAAAATAGGGCGTTATCTATTTAGCCTTTCGTACCCAGTTGGTCTTGCCCGGACTTTGTTCACTTAGCATCAAGCTAGGACTTTGTCTACTAAGCCTTCAATACCTAGCTGTCTCGTTTGAATTTGATTCACCTAACACCAATTAGAAATTTGTCCACTAAGCCTTGAGTAACAAGCTAGTCCCGCTTGAACTTTGAGTCACCTAACACTAGGTTAGAAATTTTTCTGCCATGCTTTCAACACCACTTGATTCTGTTTGGACATTGATTCACCTAGAACGAAGATTAGAATTGTTGGAGGATTTTCCGAGATTTTATACTAAATTGAAATTACAAAAACAATTTCAACTTATCTCTGTTGAGTGGCCGAGTTGAAAATCGAAGCTGCCGAGTGAGATCCGAGTGGCCGAGTGAGGTCCGAGTGGAATCTCCCGACCCGAGCAGGTTTTCCCGAGTGGCCGAGTGAGATCCGAGTGAAATCTCCCGAGCGGCCGAGTGAGCTCCCGAATGAAGTTTTCCGAGCGGCCGAGTGAGCTCCCGAGTGAAGTTTCCCGAGCGGCCGAGTGAGCTCCCGAGTGAAGTTCCCGAGCGGCCGAGTGAGCTCTCGAGTGGCCGAGTGAGCTCCCGAGTGAAGTTTCCCGAGCGGCCGAGTGAGCTCCCGAGTGGCCGAGTGAGCTGCCGAATGACCGAGAGAGGTTTCCGAGTGGAGTTTCCCGACCGGGATCTCCCGAACAGCAGTAGGACGTCTCTCGACCAGGGAGTTGCTGAGGCCTGCGCAGCGCAGTTTCCTTGAAACAGATTCGTCCTCCTCCGGCGGTGCTTCGAGGCTCAGATGGACTTCCGTCTCTCAGGATACAACAGCAGACCACGGGCACAACGGAGCACGCGTTGCTCGTGGCGAACTGAGGAGGTACCCGACTGCTATCAGCGGAGTCGGGGGCGAAGTGGAGTGGAGAAGAATTTCGCACTGCGTCTCTGCCTGTGCGTCCCCGTTTGCTCTCGGTCACGGCCTCCTTTTATAGGCTCAGACCTCGCAGTATTAAATGACGAATTAATCGTCATTTAATGGCATTTACCCGACCAGATCCAAACGTCTGGGGGTTACTGATCTCGCATTAAACAAAATTAATGCATCAGTTACATTCGAGCAAAAAATCAAATCGGCAAAACTTTGGTTCATCTGCTTGGACAAATTTTGCCCCGACCGGTCCGACATTCGACGTGCGCGGGTCGTGCATGCACACGAGTTCACTTGGTTCAGTACAAATTCGGGCCCTGGATTTGCACCCCCCTGCGCACCCACGCGTGAGAGAGAGCCTCTCCCCTAGCATTTGTTCACAACTACCATGCTTGTGATACAATATAAACCAAATATTTTGCCTTAAGCTCCCAATGTGGGATTAAAGCCCCCCCTCTCAAGGGGGCCCTTTTATTCTCCTCCTCACTTTCTACTCAAGAGAAAGTAACAATGTGGGACTAAAAGTCCCTCCACCTCTTTCCCATTCACACCATATATCCAAAGATATATAACAATCCCCCACATGAATGGAAACATGGTGATAGCATTCAGCAGTTGAGTCGTGTATAGGATAGGTAGGTTTCACCCTTTGAACCTTCCCTTGTGCAGATCTGTTTGCTTCCTGGCTGACAGTAGACACGATGTCCTTGAACTGTGCTGCCGTTTGTGTAAGCATTGACACATCTCACCCAGGACTCTCCCTGATACACCTCAGTTCTCATGAGTGTGTTCTTTCTTGGCCATGAACACGCCTGATTCTGCGAGAAGTTCTAAGAATTGTGCCTCCAATTCTCTTCGAAGCGGCCCCACTTCTTTCTCACATAGGTGATCTCTTAAGAGTTTTCCACGTAACTCTATTGAATCATTAAAAGCCGTATGCTTAACCTTCATCCTTCACTGTTTCAAAGGGTCATTCCCTTATAGTGAACACTTTTGTCAGTGCAATTAGGTTGTCCCTTTGAACCTAGTTCTTGGGATCTCCAGTCTGCATAGGTTGGGTTTCCTTTGCACCAACATTTTCTATCGGCATCAAACCCATCCTCCTTGATGAGCTTGCAACTAACTCTCGATTTAACCCTTTGGTTAGCGGATCCGCTAAGTTATCCTTTGACTTCACATAGTCAACAGTGATAACTCCAGTTGAGAGTAGTTGTTTAATGGTATTGTGTCTTCGACGTATATGTCTAGACTTACCATTATATAGATGGCTTTGTGCCCGACCAATTGCAGATTGACTATCACAATGTATGCAGATTGCCGGCACGGGTTTAGGCCATCTCGGTACATCTTCTAAGAATTGCCGTAGCCATTCAGCCTCTTCACCACATTTGTCAAGAGCTACAAACTCAGACTCCATCGTGGATCTGGTTATTACGGTTTGCTTAGAAGATTTCCATGAAATGGCTGCACTTCCCAGAGTGAACACATAACCACTCGTAGACTTCGAGTCTTTTATATCAGATATCCAACTCGCATCGCTGTATCCTTCGATAACAGCAGGATATCTCATATAGTGCAATCCATTTCCACGAGTATATCTCAAGTACCTTAGTACTCTTGTTATCCCTTTCCAGTGCTCAACACCGGGATTACTCGTGTATCTACTCAATTTGCTTACTGCGTAGGCTAAGTCTGGTCGTGTACAATTCATCAAGTACATCAGACTTCCAATCACCCGAGCGTACTCTACCTGAGAGATTCTTTCGCCTCGATTTTTCGATAGATGTTGGCTTGTATCTATCGGTGTTCGTGCCAACGCAGTATCACCATTGGTGAATTTCTCAAGAATCTTGTCCACGTAGTGGGACTGACTAAGAACAAGTCCTTCAGCTGTTCTAAGAATCTTGATTCCTAGAATCACATCAGCTAGGCCCATGTCTTTCATGTCAAACCTTGAGTTCAACATGTCTTTCGTGGATTTGATTATCTTATCATTACTCCCAATGATAAGTATGTCGTCTACATACAAGCACAAGATGACAAAGTCATCTTCTGTAGCTTTCGAGTAGACACATTTATCACATTCATTGATTTTGAATCCACCTTCTCGCATGGCATTATCAAATTTCTCATGCCACTGCTTTGGAGCTTGCTTCAAGCCGTATAACGACTTTACCAATTTGCAAACCTGGTTGTTCTGTCCTGGCACAGAAAACCCCTCTGGTTGCTCCATATAGATTTCCTCTTCTAAATCTCCGTTTAGAAAGGCCGTCTTCACATCCATCTGATGTATTTCCAGCAGCAATAGCTAACAACACTCTAATGGACGTTATTCTCGACACAGGAGAATATGTATCAAAGTAATCAAGGCCTTCTTTCTGTCGGTAACCTTTAATTACCAACCTGGCCTTATACTTGTCAATTGTGCCATCTGATCTTATCTTCTTCTTGAAAATCCACTTGCAACCTAATGGTTTACTTCCCGGAGGAAGGTCCACAAGTTCCCACGTGTGATTTTGCAAGATAGATTCTATCTCAGATGCAATTGCCTCTTTCCAGTGAGGTCCCTCAGAGGAGTTCACAGCTTCTGAGTAGCTTTGGGGTTCACCTTCCAGTATGAAAGTGATAAAATCTGATCCATAAGATTTTTCCACCCGAGCTCTCTTACTCCGTCGAGGTGCATTCTCAACTGGTTCATCTTCCTCTTCTTCTTCCTCTGATATTTCCTTTACCCTTTTTGAGGAGCTAGCATCCTCGCGGGTCTTATATGGAAATACATGCTCGAAGAATGAGGCATTTCTCGATTCTATTATCGAGTTCTTGTGTATATCCGGTAATTGTGACTCATAAACGCAAAACCGATATGCACTGCTGTTATGTGCATATCCAATAAATATGCAATCAACAGTTTTTGGTCCTATCTTAACCCTTTTTGGATCAGGCACCAAAACTTTGGCAAGACACCCCCACACTCGCAAGTATTTGTAGGATGGTTGTCTTCCATTCCATAACTCATAAGGACTCTTATGTATTCTCTTCCGAGGGACCTTATTTAAAAGGTAATTAGCTGTTAACACAGCTTCCCCCCACATCGAGTCTGGCAGTCCAGAGCTCAATAGAAGAGCATTCATCATCTCCTTAAGAGTTCTGTTCTTTCGCTCAGCAATCCCATTCTGCTGAGGGGTATAAGGAGCTGTTGTCTCGTGTCTGATCACATGTTCAGCACACAACTCAGCGAATGGTGATACATATTCACCACCTCGGTCACTTCGAACCACCTTAATTTTCTTATTAAGTTGGTTTTCAACCTCATTCTTATAGAGAATGAATTTCTCTATAGCTTCATCCTTGCTTTTGAGAAGATACACATAACAATATTTTGTGTTATCATCTACAAAAGTGATGAAGTACTTATTCCCACCACGCGTCGGTGTGCCTTTAAGGTCACATACGTCGGTGTGAATTAGGCCGAGAGGTTCGGTGCTTCTTTCAACGTGTTGAAAGGATGACCTAGTCAACTTCGCTTCAACACAAGTCTCACACTTGTGTGTGGGGTCAAGGCGGAATGTCGGTATGCTTTGCATGTTCATTAATCTACGAATCACATCGTAATTCACATGTCCTAGTCTACCATGCCATAAACACGAAGACTCAAGCATATAAGTGGAAGAGCTTTCAGTTTTATTTATCTTAGGCTTAATGGCCATTACACTGAGCTTAAACAGCCCATCAGATACATAGCCCTTTCCTACAAACATTCCCTTCTTCGACAGAACAACTCTGTCAGACTCAAACACAATGCGAAAGCCATGCTTGCTTAAGAGTGATCCGGACACTAGATTCTTTCGAATCTCCGGAACATACAGTACATTGGTTAGAGTCAGGTCCTTGCCCGAGGTCATCTTCAGCACCACCTTCCCTTGGCCCACGATGTCCGAGGTTGCCGAGTTCCCCATGAACAGCTTCTCTCCACTAATTTCTTCAAAATTGTGGAGCAGCTCCTTATTACAGCATACATGTCTGGTGGCTCCAGTATCGATCCACCATTGCCGCGGGTTTGAACCCACCAGGTTCAACTCGGAGACCACAGCGCAGAGGTCTTCCATTTCTGGTCCCTCGTTCAGGTTGGCCTCCGCTTCTTCTTCGGTTTCTTACATTCCGAAGATTTGTGGCCCACTTTGCCACAGTTGTAGCACTTCCCAGAGAACTTCTTGGCGATGCCTCCTTTGGGTGCCAGCTTGGAAGATTTAGAATTCTTCCGTTTCGAGCTTTGTCCGTGCTCGACCACGTTGGCTTTCACAGTAGCCTGAGAGAATAGTTTTCTCTCCGAACCCTTGTTGTCTTCTTCGATGCGAAGTCTCACAACAAGTTCCTCCACGTTCATCTCTTTCCGTTTGTGCTTCAGGTAGTTCTTGAAATCCTTCCAGCCGGGGGGCAGCTTTTCAATGATGGCTGCTACTTGGAAGGTTTCACTCAGAACCATACCTTCTGAGTGGATCTCATGTAGGATCACCTGAAGCTCTTGGACTTGGCTGATCACAGTCTTAGTGTCAACCATCTTGTAGTCCAAGAATCGGCCCACGATGAACTTTTTGGCCCCAGCATCCTCCGACTTATATTTCTTGTCCAGGGACTCCCATAGCTCCTTAGCCGTTCTCTTCGTGCTGTACACAACATACAGCGAGTCGGCCAGACAGTTGAGAATGTAGTTTCGGCATAGGTACTCAGAATGAGTCCAAGCCTCTACCACAACAGCCTCAGCTTGCTCGGGAGGGTCCTCGGTCAAGAACCGAGCCAAATTGAGCGTGGTCAGGTAGAAGAGCATCTTCTGCTACCACCTCTTGAAGTTCAACCCAGTGAACTTCTCTGGCTTTTCCCCATGGTTGATCGGGGCATTCCCGATCGGGGCGGAGGGGGCCTGGTGATGAGTCTGTTTCACCTCAACACGTTCCGTGGCCATCTCAACAGAATCGGATCTGTTTCAAGATTGTTGGAGGATTTTTCGAGATTTTATACTAAATTGAAATTACAAAAACAATTTCAACTTATCTCTGTTGAGTGGCCGAGTTGAAAACCGAAGCTGCCGAGTGAGATCCGAGTGGCCGAGTGAGGTCCGAGTGGAATCTCCCGACCCGAGCAGGTTTTCCCGAGTGGCCGAGTGAGATCCGAGTGAAATCTCCCGAGCGGCCGAGTGAGCTCCCGAATGAAGTTTTCCGAGCGGCCGAGTGAGCTCCCGAGTGAAGTTTCCCGAGCGGCCGAGTGAGCTCCCGAGTGAAGTTCCCCGAGCGGCCGAGTGAGCTCTCGAGTGTAGCGACCCGCCTTCTCCTGCCTTAGACGGATCGTTACTTCAGTCTACTTCTCGACTCTAATGCACAACTAAGAATGCGGAAATCTTTTTTTTCTTCTCAATTTAAATCTATCTATGATATACTAACTCTACTAGTCATGCATGATACAATGGCATACTTCCTTTCTCAAAAACTCGTAAGAAATTACTTATTGAAACTTGCCTTGCCCAACTCAGCTTACGGGTATCAGTCGACTGATACTGTATCAGTCGACTGATAAGCCTGAAATCTGAAATTCAGGTTTCGAAACTTGTTTCAAAACTCCACCAAACCTATACTTTCGAGCCATACAAAATCATGACACCATTTCTATACTCTATACTAGTTTTCTAAACAGTTTAGCCAATCAAAACGAATCCATAAACTTGAAATTAGGACTTTTGCGGGATTTAGCAAGTTATGAAAGTCTATATAAACTTTAGGCTAAAGTTTGTACCAAACTTAACTTCTAACCATTGAAACTCATCACACAAAATTCTATAACATCACTAAGGCATTATGAAATGAGCAAGCAACTTTTCTAAGCATAATTGAGCAATAAAACTTAATTCAAAAGAGAAGCTAGCACTATCTTGGCACATGCATCAATAACTCCAACAAAGTATCAATATTCTAAACTATTCACACTTCTACTCATCCAATGCAATCATAAGGATATGTATGCTAAATGAAATGACATGAAATCTTTACTCTAAGAAATTGAGCATGTAAAACTATCCAAAGCTTAATGTTCGCTAAACTCCATAAAGCAAGAACTTGAAATTTGAATAAACTAAAACATTGTAATTCAAATAACTAAATTGTCTCGTCTCAAGGATCTCTCCAAAATCAGCCACCACACACACTTTACTCAGCACCGCCTCGTCGCCTTCCTTCAGAATTGCTTGCCTTTACCTTTATCTGCAGTAAGAGGAAATGCAACTGTAAGCAAAAAGCTTAGTAAGTACTATCTAGCTCACAAAATCTCGAAATGTGCAAACATGCTTCTAGATCAAACTGAAAATCATATGAGATACTAATATGCTTGAAAGAAAACTAAGAACATGTATAACTCAAAACATGCACACTCAAGTAATAATAAATCTCAATTTACTTTTCTGGGCTCAACTTGAAACTTTAGTTATTCTTTAACTTTTGAAAACTTTTTTAAACTTTCGAAAACTTTGCTAAAGCATATATTTTAAAATACTAATCACTTGGATCCACTGAAGACGTAAGTACCATCTCATATGCGCGTTCCCTAAAAGGTTGGGGTAGCGAGCCACCAATCCTAATAGAGCAGACCTTGGTCTACCAGGGCCAAGACCTTGGAATTGGACACCTGGATTTCTTTAACGACGCCCTTGGACGCCGGGTACTGGCCTTATAAAATAAAATAGCTTTTCTTTCTTTTCTTTCTTATCTGTAAATGCCTTGGCATTTTCTCGAGCACCTTGCGTGCTAAAATCCCTAAGTCTTGACTTTTGGGGATTTCTTAAGGCCTTGGCCTTTTCTTTTCTTATCTTTATCTTCTCTTTTCTTTTCTCATAGCTTTTCTTGGACCCTAAACTCACATAGGGTACTTAATCAAACATATATAATCATATAATGAACCAAGATCACATGAAAAATCTTAAACTAAAGGAAATATCTCTTTTAAAAACTTTTAAAGGAAATTCTTGCGGAAAAACCGCCTCTTACTGCAGGTGAGCAGTACTTACATTGATATCTTGGACTTACAACCAAGATTGACGTCTAGAGCTCGGGAGAAACTTGAGATCTCGGAGAATTCTTCGCGCCTACGCGTTCCTCTCGTCGCGGGGATTCCGAATATTGGAAGATCTCTTGGAGAAGAGCCTTGGCCGGCCCCCTAGAGCTTGGTGTTGTTTCGCCCAAGAGAGGAGAAGTCGGCGTGAGGGTTTGGAGAGGAGAGAAATAAAACTTCTCTCTTTAATTACCTATTTATACTTATGGGGGCGGATTAACCAAACTACACCTCAAATATATTTCTCTCCATCCTTTGGTGTGCTTGATACCCTAGCCCAGTTGGTCGCGCTCGTTTCTGGTTCCGGGGTGGTCGCGGGTTCGAATCACCGGCTGCCCTTAAGTGGTTTTTTCCTTTTTTTTCTTTCTCCCTTTTTTTTAAAATACCAAACGGGCTCGGAAAATTCCATAAAAATATTCTAAAAATTTCTAAAAATATCTAGAATATTTCTAAACCATTTTTAAATAATTCTAAGGACTTTAAGAACTAAAAATGGAAATTTTGGGGCGTTACATCGAGTGGCCGAGTGAGCTCCCGAGTGAAGTTTCCCGAGCGGCCGAGTGAGCTCCCGACTGGCCGAGTGAGCTGCCGAATGACCGAGAGAGGTTTCCGAGTGGAGTTTCCCGACCAGGATCTCCCGAACAGCAGTAGGACGTCTCTCGACCAGGGAGTTGCTGAGGCTTGCGCAGCGCAGTTTCCTTGAAACAGATTCGTCCTCCTCCGGCGGTGCTTCGAGGCTCAGATGGACTTCCGTCTCTCAGGATACAACAGCAGACCACGGGCACAACGGAGCACGCGTTGCTCGTGGCGAACTGAGGAGGTACCCGACTGCTATCAGCGGAGTCGGGGGCGAAGTGGAGTGGAGAAGAATTTCGCACTGCGTCTCTGCCTGTGCGTCCCTGTTTGCTCTCGGTCACGGCCTCCTTTTATAGGCTCAGACCTCGCAGTATTAAATGACGAATTAATCGTCATTTAATGGCATTTACCCGACCAGATCCAAACGTCTGGGGGTTACTGATCTCGCATTAAACAAAATTAATGCATCAGTTACATTCGAGCAAAAAATCAAATCGGCAAAACTTTGGTTCATCTGCTTGGACAAATTTTGCCCCGACCGGTCCGACATTCGACGTGCGCGGGTCGTGCATGCACACGAGTTCACTTGGTTCAGTACAAATTCGGGCCCTGGATTTGCACCCCCCTGCGCACCCACGCGTAAGAGAGAGCCTCTCCCCTAGCATTTGTTCACAACTACCATGCTTGTGATACAATATAAACCAAATATTTTGCCTTAAGCTCCCAATGTGGGACTAAAGCCCCCCCTCTCAAGGGGGCCCTTTTATTCTCCTCCTCACTTTCTACTCAAGAGAAAGTAACAATGTGGGACTAAAAGTCCCTCCACCTCTTTCCTATTCACACCATATATCCAAAAATATATAACAAGAATTTGTCTATATGATTCCAATAAAGAATTAACTCATGTCTAACTCCACTAGGATTTAGTTATTGTCTAGCTTCTCACCGAGATTTTATCACATATCAAATAATCTACCACTACACTTGACACAATTAATATTAATTAAGTCATAATTAATTTAACTTTAATATTAATTGAGGTTTTTCTTCCGATGATGTCCCAGAACTTCTTTGTTTGACGGTGATCACTACATGACTCTAGCCACTCGGTGTAAAGATTATTGGCTCAAATCGCTTTCTGTCAAGATCAACACAGGACACTCAGAGATGTTTAGCAAGACACTCAGAGATGTTCAGCAAGGCTCTTTCGATGCTTAAGGCACTCGAATGTTCTATGGAAGAGAGAAGGTTTTGAATGCACAAAACATACATAGATCCCCCAAAACTTTAGAGGTGCGTTTGGTTGAGGGTGCTCCTTGATTATCTTGGGCGTGTGATTACCAGGTAATTACATAACCAAGGTTATAGGGAATAAGACATAACCTAATGTGTTTGGTTTAATCTTTGGTAATGGGACAAAAACTTATTTGGTTAAAGGTTTTAACCAATAACCTAATATGACAATTACTATATTACCCCTAATAAATATATCATTCCACTCATGCAAACATTTCTTTTACAACAAATGACTTAAAAAAAAATATTTGTAGACTTTTCTTTTACCAACAAATAACTTTAAAATAAATATTTTTATTTGATTTCGATCTAAAAAATTTATATAAACATGTATAATACGTATATATAAAATTCTGATTTCCTATAATATATATAAATATGTATAGTAGTTTCTTATAATTTAAATTTTTTTTCCTCTTAAAAAGAACATAATTTCAAAATTAAGCAAAGATGAAATAATTTTTCTACCAAAACGCATACTTATCCTCCGTTTTTGTACATAATCCAAAACAATAGATTTTTTTTTCCTTTTTAGTTCTTAAAAGGATCAAAATTTAACTATTTTAGACAAATAAATATCTGGATGAATTTGTCAATGCCAGATCTTGAAAATAAATATAATTTAAATCAAAACTTCAGCGATACAACAACTTTTACGACTTAATTGTGTTCAGATTTGAGAGACCATCGAAGGAAATTCTCAGCTCCATGTTGCTCAGCTCCATCTGTTGATTCTCAACCCTCCTTAAAACTCCAGGCGCATCGCTTCCCGGTGAGAGAAACGTAACGTTCTCCACTAGGCGGTGCTCAGCTCCATATCTACCCTTGAGACCTGACTTTCTTCCATCGAATGTTTCTTCCTTGGACAGACCAAAGTCAGAAACCTGAGAAAATGTTAGGAGAGAAAAATATTATTACGGAATGCCGAGATGAGAAGGAAACAAAACCGATGAAATCTGCAAGGTTCTAAGAATGTTAAGACAAGGTTCATAACAGTTCAACTAACATGATATTGATTATAAAGGATCTACAACATACAGCTCGTAGCAAAATTAGCAAGATACTAAAGTTGTGCAGGAATTTGTCACCTTGGCCCTCATTGATTTGTCCAACAAACCCGTTCAAGATATGTAATAGCCATTAGTAAAGCAACTGGTAGTTCCAATTTCGAACCAGATAAACCTTACAATAATAGGATGCACAATCCTACATATATAGGGCACATTCTTCAGGTTTGTTTAGGTTGGAAAAAATCTCATAGTTTCAAAGAATATGTACAAAGACACTAATTTCAATCCAAAAGATATCCAATATCAAATGCTTAAACATGTAGGAACTATTTCAGATACACCTCATTCAACAGTTCGTTGCTTTAATGTCATGAGCGGACACCTGATGATCTTTCTTGATGGACAAAAGTGTTCTTTCACAGCATGCTTTAACTGTCTTAATAATCGCAGATTAGCAGATTTTTCAATTGTACAGCTAGTTCACCAGCAAACCTTCAGTGACTCTCTGGTAATCTGTGGCAAGTAACAACAAATCGAGGCAAATAAGAAAGAGTGTAGGTGATAAAATTGCCTCATGGAGCAATTTGGAGATGCAGGCTAGCAGATATTTTGAGATGCTTTTAAACAATCTACTTCAGATCGAAGGACATTTTCTACTTCTGAAATGCAAATGCAATGCCAAACCCAGCCTTAGTGGAGAGATCTTTCGATTACCAAGGCATCTAAATGCAAATTCTTCTGTTCTTACCTCCATGGGAATTCACTTGTGTCTATTCCAGCTTGGTGCAGCTCATCAACATACTGCAATGCTTCTCTGCAATCTTCCCTATCATCTAAAAATTCCTTCTTGTCACCTTCGATTTGATATGTCTCATGGCCTTTGCCAGCAACAACCTGAATTGACTAGCATCCTCAAGGATGTGGTGTGTGCAAAATGACAATGAAAGATAACTAAACGAAATAAAAAGTAAACAGAGAACGGGACATGTATATTTAGAGAACGGGAAGTGTGAAGAACACGAAAATATTATCTCGAGATGGAAAGAACACGAAAATAAATACCTGTGAAGAATGCTAGGGTTCTTCGTGTGCTTTCCGCTGTGAATCGCCCTTCGAATCGCCGCGAGGGTTTCCGCTGTGAAGAAAGCTTCGAATCGCCCTTCGATCGCCGGTGAAGAAGGCTTCCAAGCTCCCTTCGAATCGTCGCTAGGGTTTCCGCGGTGAAGAAGGCGAATCGCGTGGTGAATCGCCGCGGCTGTCGCCCTTCGAGTCGCTTGGAGTCACGCTAGGGTTTCCCTGTTGCGCCGCTGTCGCGTGGAGTTGGCATGAGTCGGCCGAAATCTGTTTTATTAGGGGTATCTTGTAATTAGATTGATGGTTAAGGATATTTATGTCATAAATAAGAATTGATGAAGGATAATTTTGGGAAAAAATTACCTTAACCCCGGAATGGAGAAAAACCAAGCTTTTCCTTGGTTTTCTGATTCCGGGATACATTACCATTTTTACTGATGTGGCAGGTATATTTGATTACCTGGGAGTTCTTCATTACCTAAACCAAATAAGGTTATCAACGATAACCTTGGACAGATAACCAAGGTTATCGCTGATCACCCTGAACCAAACGCACCCTAGGTGTCTTCTTATTTACTTATCGGTGGCAAAAGGTGAATTGTTCGCTCCCAGCGCCCCCGTCAATTTGTTTCAGGTCTAACACGGAGGAGATAAATCAAGGAGGCTACTAGCTTGAATGTTGTGGCCAGCGCGTGGGGAAGGTGGGCATACTAGCTTTGTCAGGATTTGACCCCAGACCTTTTGGTAGCAACACCCACGTATTAATCATCAGTCCATCCCGTAAGGACTCATATTTACTTATCGGGATCGTATGGGTTGTCCTCATGAGATCCATTATCCATTGTCAATTATAACAGCTCACAACGACCTAATCGTTAGTCTATTATGATATCAGTTATTTTCTCATTACAAGTCATAGATATATTAATATCTTACAAGTCATAGATATATTAATACCTCACTCTAGAGAACATGACCGTCGTCCGGTATGGTAGTTTAGGGTGATTGCTCCTCCGGAGAGGATGAGTTTAGTCTATCTTACAAAACCCTATTATTGCGTTGTCCAATTCAGGCAGTGACCCAAAGTGCATGTTGCATCGTCCGAGGACTCGAGTGGCTGAATCACATGAAGAATTTGGTCCGCTGAATCAATAGGGGAACTTAAATCATTTAAACCGAGCAGTACATTAAGTAAGCACAATGCTACAATACTTATGTAAGCACAATGTTTTGTTGTTAAAAACTATCAGTAGTTTATGTAAGCAGAATGCTACAATAGTTAATAAATGGCTGAATCAAATAAGAACAAACAAAGGCAATTAATGGAGTATATGAAGATCACGAAGTAACAATTAATGTATCTCTTTGAAGACATTCGCTTCAGATGGCATAACTACCAACGAAGAACAAAACAAGATATGAATTGTATTTTCAGATGGAAGATCTACGAAATGGCTAATGATTTCCTCGCCGAGGCTCGTCGGCGACGGCCGCCATTGGAGTGGGACCTCATGTGGCCGCCTAGCGCTTGCCCCGTCGGGAATGACTTACGGCACACCCGACACTCGCGTGGCTTCTTCGTCGCCACTGCTCCGGCTATCACCGCGGCCGTCAGAGGGGCCGGCGCCGGGCGCTTCCGGTGGCCGGAATTGTGGCCCTCGAATGCTCTGTAAGAGGAGAACACTCTGCCTCCGCACTCGTAACGCGGATCAGATACCGAAGGCGTCGGAGGAGGAAATGGTTCGTTCTGCTGCTGTTTCAGCGTCGGCGACGGAAGCGGCGCCACCGCGTCGGGATGGTCTAAGGCGCGCGATAGCAAGAGGAGCCCCAGGAGGCAGTCCTGCTCGTCTTCGTCGAGGAGGGAAGGCGGCGGAGGCGAAGGACGAGGGCGCTCTGTTCGCTGTCGCTTAGGCGTCCACAGGGCCGGCAGCGTGCGTTGCAGGAAGCCGGCGGCCATCTCTGTTTCTGGCGGCGGAAGCGGAAGAAGAAGCTGAAGACGAAGGCGACGAATGGAATTGCAGAGTGGATGCAGCAGCAGCAGCATTATTTATAGGCAGCATTCCGCGAATCCCAAACAGAGTGGAACTCACTCCCTAATTAAATCCTAATGCGATCCAAATTGTCTGAGAAATCCACGAATTCCATCTGTAATCGGACTCACAAGATCTTCAACGGTAATAAACGAACGAATCCATCTCCTAAATCCTGATCATATTAGGAATTAATGCTTTCTATTTTTGGAACTCCTAATCCTGATTGGATTGTTGAATTAAATTTCTTTTCTTGGAAAACAAATCTAGCAAATAATTTGATTGCTCGGATTTTTTGTAATGATTACAATACAATTCCATTTTCCGTTTAAGTGACATCGACTCGTTTCCAAACGCATATATATATATATATATATATATATATATATATATATATATAAACGCTTCCATGGAGAAGAGACGGCATTGCAAACTTGTTAACTTGGCGTCTCGCCGGTCTTGGCATCATGGAATGGAGCCGCGGAGAATTCCTCGGCCGCGGTAGCTTCGCCACCGTCAGTCTCGCCAACGTCCTCCGGCTCTCAGGGGATCCTCTGCCTCCGTTGATGGCCGTTAAGTCCACGCCGCTCTCTGCCTCCGCCGTCCTCCGCAACGAGGAGGCCGTCCTTTCCCGCCTCGACGGCTGCCCGTATTTGATTCGATGCTTCTTCTCCGACGTGGTCTCCTCCTGCTCGGAGGAATCATACAATATTTTCCTCGAGTACGCCGGCGGCGGCTCTCTCCGTGAACTCCTTCTGCGCTCTGGCGGGTCATTCCCCGAGCCCGCCGTCCGGCAGTACACCAGAGCGATTCTCCTCGGGCTGCATTACGTCCACGCACGCGGCTACGCCCACTGCGACGTCAAGCTGCAGAATGTTCTGGTGTTCGACGGCGGCGCCGTCAAAATATCCGACTTCGGCCTCGCCAAGAAGGCCGACGACCGCGCCAAAGGTTTCCGCGGCACTCCGCTGTATATGTCGCCGGAGGCGGCCGCCAGAGACGAGCACGGAGCTCCGGGGGACATTTGGGCGCTCGGGTGCGCGGTGGTGGAGATGGCAACTGGTCGGCCGCCGTGGCCGAATCCGCACGACGGTGACGCGTGGGGGTTACTCTTCAAAATCGCCTTCAGCGACGCTTCGCCGGAGATCCCTGCGGATTTATCCGAAAAGGGGAAGGATTTCCTTAGACTCTGCTTCGCGAAAGACCCTGCTAAGAGATGGACGGCCGAGATGCTGCTGAGACATCCATTCGTTGCTTCGACCGACGCCGTCGAGGACATCGCTGGCGCACCATGGGAATGCACTACTCCGCTCGGAGCCTCTCCGAGGAATATGCTGGAAATACCTTCCTTGTTTTCCCCACCTTCTGTCAGTTCTACTCCAATTCACGCTTCATCTTCCTCGATGGCAGAGGAGAATATTCCGGCAGATTCAAGCGGTCTGTCTCCAACGGACCAAATCCTGGAGCTTGCGTCGCCGGCGCCGCCTCATTGGGCGCCCTCTCCTCGCGCAGATTCTGGCTGGATCGAAGTGAGAGCCGGCGTGCTTATCCAATCAATCTCGCCTTGATCGATCTGCAGGATGAAGCAGATGGAGTTAATTTCCATTAAAGAATTGAACTAAACTTTTTCCAGCTGCCGGTGAATTAAACCCGGTGCTTTTTGAATTATCCGCAGTAGTTCAATCTTCATTACAAAGTTGATAGTTTCTTCTGTGATTCAAAAACTTTTATACGTATGCAATTCTTCTTTCTTCAGCAACATTGAAGAAATTAAATAAAGATGGACAAATGTTTAATGCTGAGCTTATGCCGTTCTTCATCTAAAACATGTTTATAAACAAACAGAAGAGCAAACTAAGCTTATAAAACAGAGCACGTGTGATGAATTTATTAGATTGTAGGATCTAAGTTGGTGAAGGGAATTAGTTCGGCGAAGATCACTCTTTAAAAAAACATCATAAAGAAGAATTGATGATGAAGATCATTCTGATCGATTGTTTAGTTTTTTCTTCGACTCAGAAAACTTTGTAATTAAATTTCCTTTTCTTTTGAAGGATGATTATAGATAATAATTAAGAGAGAAAAAACACGCTTATAATTTTAAGCACGTGTGATAAATATAATAGATTTTACAAGGGGATAAAAGGTGATTCGTTCGCCCTCAACGTCTCTATCAACACGTCCTAGGTCAACACGGAAGAGGTAAATCACGGAGATTACTAGGCCGGATATTGTGACTAGTGCGTGGGGAGGACGGACACGTTAATTTTATTAAATTTTGATTTCCAGATTTCAAGTTTAAATTAATTTTACAGAATCTATTGAAACTGGTAGTTTGCTGGAACGGTTGGTACTTGTCATTTAAAAACCTTTTGAAAATATACATTAAAAAGCAAAAGTTATTCCCGGTAAATTTAGAAATAAATTTACTGGTCTTGTACCGGCTTGGCGGCGATCTTGTAGAATTACTGAATTAGCATACTCAAAATTATCGTTCTTCTTTTATAGCTCTTTCTCTGTGACGACGTTCTTTTTATGACATTCAAATTCTTTTACCATGCCCTTCTTCTCCGAGCCCCCATTTCTGATGACGGGCATCATTCGACTCAAAACTCAACTTCTGACTGCTCACAGAATAATGCCGAATTCCAAATTCCGAATCCAAGTTGTAAACACATTTGATTTCCCGGGCTTAATTTTGCCTAGGCCCACAAACCGAGCCCAACCCCTTCTTTCCTCGGCCCGACCTGCTAACATCCTGTAATCTCAGATTATCACGAAGTATCACATACAGTCAAATCAAAATTTCAATGAATTATCAATACAATTGGATCACCACATGAGAAGAGCGTGAGTAGTTGTAGGAACTAAAGTGGCTCCAACAATTAAAAATTTTACAGTAATTTATTAAATCGCATAGTGAAATTTATTAAATATTTAATTCATATAAAATAATTTCGAAATTATCAATATATTTACTTTCAATTTTATTAGGAGTGTCAAAAATCAATACGATCCGACGACTCAATCTGAATCGATTTGAAAAAAAAATCAGGTTCGGGTTGAAAATTTTCGGGTTCGGGTTGGAGGATTCCGGATTGAAAATTTCCGGATCGGGTTCGGGTTGACCCAAATTTAATATTTAGTAATTTTTTGAGATTAAATTAAATTTTATTTTAAAAATTAAGATATTTTTATATATATTAATATCAATATTAGTATGATCATGATAGAGTATTGAGATAAAAGTGAAGAATTATAGGGAAAATAGCGAAAGAAGACATTTTGAATCGGTTTTTTCGGGTTGTTCGGGTCGGATTTGGGTTGATCGGGTTGGTCAGGTTCGGGTTTAGGTTTGGACGTTTCGGGTTGAGTTTGGATTCGAGTCGGGTTCAAGTTGGGAGTTTAAAATTTTTTTTCCAACCCGAGCCGAACCCGAATTGACACCCCTTATTATATCCCTCCGACGAAAATCATCAATCGAATTATTTTCCTTCTAAGTCGAATCATTTTCCTTCGGTTCTCACCCGCTGAGAGGGAAGCAATTGATTGATTTTACAAATGAGTCTCTTGTTTTAATTTTTTAATTAAAATTTAATTTAGATAAAATCAGTTAATAAATCTAACAAATTTGAAATGGTAAGAAATTAGTTTCAATATATATGGTTAGTACTCCTGATTATATTCACGTCCTCAAACATCAATTTGATTCAATATATTGAGACTTGAGAGCAGTGATCTTTTAAACACAAATTCGATTGTTCGAAAAATTCAATTCATATTAAAAAAATCATTACTCTCAATAAATTGGGTTAAATTGATTTTTGAGAGAGTGAATATAATTAGAAGAACTAATCATACACATAGAAACTAATTTTATATCATTCCGAAGTCATTTGGTCTATCAGTCGATTTTGCCTGAGTATAGGAACGCAAAATCGACCAATGGACCAAATGACTTCGAATTGATATGAAATTAGTTCCTATATATAATTAGTTCTCCTGAATATATCTATATTCTCAAACATCAATTTGATTGGCCCTGGGGCTATGTTATAGCGATAGGGCGACTAGTCGCTATCCCAGGCATCCAAAATTTGATCCTTAACTACGACGTATTTTGTAGGATTTTTTTCTCTATATGGGGCACGAACTCTAGGAGGTTAGGATTCTATTTTAATTTTATTTTATGGCGATAATTGTTATGGCTTAGTTTTCCTATTTTTTTGGATCATCCCGATTATTGTGGATCATCCCTATTTTTGTGGATCTTAGGATAATCTCTTATCTCTTGGTGAGTATAAATAGAGCACAAGAGTGTGTAGAAAACACAATCAAGTTTTAATAAGAATTTCTCTTTAGTTATTTTCTTCTCGCCTTTCTTCCTTCTTTCGATTTTCTTCGTTTTCTTTTTGTTCCTCTTGCATATCGGTGTGGTTCTTAGGTGCGCTATTCTTGGTCTGGGCCAACAATTGGTATCAGAGCTTTAGTAGTATAGAGCAGCCAAGAATCCACGTTTCCACAAAAAATGTCGAGCATCCTAGCGAAAGAGAACGACGGAGTGTCATTTCCCTATCCGATGCTAAGCCCTCATAATTATACTGTGTGGGCAATAAAGACAGAGGCAATTCTCGATGCCCAGGGAGTCTGGGAGGCGGTGGAGCCAGAGAAAGAAGCCCAGGTGGATGCAAAGAAGGACAAGAAGGCACGTGCATATATCTTACAGTGTGTCCCCGAAGACATCCTTCTCTAGATCGCAAACAAGAAGACGGCAAAGGAAGTCTGGGACAGCCTCAAGATGAGGTACCTTGGTAGTGATCGGGTGAAGAAGGCACGCGTACAAACGTTGAAGAGCGAGTTTGACGCTCTCCGGATGAAGGAGACCGATACTATTGATGAGTTTGCTGGCAAACTCAGCGCTATGAGCAGCAAGTTCTCCACTCTTGGTGCCACGCTTGAAGATTCCTCGTTGGTAAAGAAGTTGCTCGATTCTGTCCCTGATAAATTCTTCCCTATTGTTGCTGGTATTGAGCAATTCCACAACCTTGAGAAAATACCATTTGAGGAGACTATAGGACGACTGAAGGCGTACGAGGAACGAATACTACGATTACGCGACAATACCAACGGCACTGAAGGTGAGCTCCTACTTACTCATGCCGAATGGCAAATGCGACAAAAAGGTAACAGCGTGGACACTCCGTCAGAGGCAAGGGGCGCGGGTCCAGCGACCCTAATCATGGCAATTGGTGTGGGCGAGGACACGGTCGTGGCCGTGGTACGCATCATCAAGACAGTGCAGGAGGCACTAGCAGCAACAACAATAACACACGTGACAAGAGACACATAAAGTGTTCCAATTGTGAGAAAATGGGGCATTATGCGTCCGAATGCTACAACAAGCGTCGAGATGATGAGGCTCACCTTAGTTGCGACACCGATGAAGAGCCAGCACTGATGATGAGCGTGTCCCACGAGGAGTCCCACGCTAGCTTAGAGCGGCAAGATATGATTCTGCTCAGTGAAGAAAGGTTTCTACCAGAGATGTATCGCAGTGTTAAGAAAGGAGAAGATAAAGACGTCTGGTACCTTGACAACAATGCCAGCAACCACATGACGTGCCATCGCGAGAAGTTACAAGAACTAGATGAAACCATCACCGGGAGGGTGAGGTTTGGCGATGGATCAACTATAGCGATCGTGGGCAAAGGGACGGTTATGTTCGAATGCAAGAACGACGATCAGAAAGCTCTCCATGAGGTATACTACATTCCAAAACTTTGTAGTAATATCATCAGTCTTGGTCAATTGACAGAAACTGGGAACGAGGTGCACATGGAAGGAGATACCATGAAGGTGATTGATGGGAGCAGGAAGCTCTTGATGCTGGTAAAGCGAACACAAAATCGCTTGTACAAGATAACCTTGAAGACACTCAAGCAAGTCTGTCTCCTGGCAAGCCTAGAAGATCCAACCTGGTTATGGCATGCAAGGCTCGGACATGTAAATTTCCATGACTTGAAGCTATTGGGGGAGAAGAAATTGACGGTTGATATGCCACTACTGCCCCAACCGAACAAGCTTTGCGAGGTGTGTGTGATCGCCAAGCATGCAAGGTCTCCATTCCCGTACCAAGCAAACTTTAGAGCAAAGAAGCCGTTAGAACTTCTCCATGCCGATATTTGCGGGCCAATCTCACCATGTACACTTGCTGATAACAAGTATTTTATTCTAATTATAGATGATTTCACTAGGTGGATGTGGGTGTTTGTATTGGCAGCAAAGAGTGATGCATTCCAGGCATTCAAGAAGTTCAAATTCCGGACAGAGAACAAGACTGAGTACAAGATCAGAACACTCCGGACAGATCGAGGCGGCGAGTTTCTATCCACGGAGTTTACTCGATTCTGTGAAAATGAAGGAATTGAGCGGCACCTCACGACTCCCTACACCCCTCAACAGAATGGTGTCGTGGAGCGTCGCAACCGCACCGTGATGGCCATGGCGAGATCTCTCCTAAAGGGTACACATATGCCGGCAAGGTTCTGGGGAGAGGCGGTTAGGCATGCTGTCTATTTGCTGAACCGTCTCCCAACTAAGGCGCTAGGAGAGCGTACCCCATTTGAAGCTTGGATGGGGAGAAAGCTACACCTTGCTCACTTGAGAGTGTTCGGTTGTGTTGCATATGTGAAAAACACAACCCCTCATCTGAAGAAGCTTGACGACAGAAGCCCACCCATGGTATACTTGGGTGTCAAGGAAGGTTGCAAAGCTCATCGGTTGTTTGATCCAAGTCATGGCAAGCTCCAAGTACGTAGAGATGTCATATTTCAAGAAAATTCTGAATGAACATAGAATGCAGGTGCTAATAATGAAGAAAACCTGCCGAGTTTTATGATGTTGGATCTGCTCTACTCCGACGAGGCGATTGTTGCAACAGACGTTGAGGCAGGGGCGGAAAATGTCATACCATCAGTAGCAGCCATGGTACCCATGACAAGAGCGTCAAGTCCATCTACATCATCTTCGAACTCGAGTCCATCTACACCATCATCAAACTCGAGTCCATCTACACCATCGTCGAACGCCCATGCAACTACCTCGCCTCCGGTAACAAACACGCCCGATTCTTATGAAGGGCCAGTCCGCTATAGGTCCCTTGCCGATATCTACGCCAACACTGAGGAAGTGGTTGGTATTGATGAAGAAGAGGAAGAACTGATGATGGTGGTGTCTGATGAGCCAACAAGTTATCAAGAAGCTGCAACTGAGGCTTGCTGGTACGAAGCAATGGAGGAAGAACTGATATCTATTGAGAAGAACAAGACCTGGACCCTAACTGAGCTCCCATTAGGCCGCAAACCTATCGGTCTAAAGTGGGTGTTCAAATTAAAGAAAGATTCAACGGGGAAAGTCATCAAGCATAAAGCAAGATTAGTGGCTAAAGGATATGTACAAAGACAGGGCATCGACTTCGAAGAGGTATTTGCACCTGTTGCTAGACTTGACACTATTCGAGTTATTCTTACGCTTGCAGCAAATTGAAGCTGGGAGGTACACCATCTAGATGTGAAGACAGCATTTCTTAACGGAGAGTTGGAAGAAGAAATATATGTCAATCAACCGGAAGGGTTTGAGGTACAAAATCAGAAACATATGGTGTACAAGTTATCCAAAGCCCTCTATGGACTGCGGCAGGCCCCACGAGCTTGGAACATACGGCTGAACAGGAGTTTGGAAGAGCTCGGTTTCAAAAAATGTACTCAAGAACATGCAGTATATACAAGAGGTGAAGGAGAAGCAAGTATACTTATTGGAGTGTATGTCGACGATCTCATCGTGACAGGAAGTAGCACAGAAAAAATCAACAAGTTCAAACAACAAATGATGGCAGAATTTAAGATGAGTGATTTGGGTCTTCTCTCTTACTACTTAGGGATTGAAGTGGAGCAACAGAAGAGCCGAATTTTAATTAGACAATCAGCTTATGCCAAGAAGATTCTATCTCAGTTCAAAATGGCAGATTGCAATGCCACAAAACATCCAATGGAACCCAAGGCACAGCTACATAAAGACTTGGAAGGGACTCCAATTAACACTACGGAGTATAGGCGCATCATTGGGTGTTTGAGATATTTATTACACACACGACCGAACCTATCATATTCTGTCGGAATGGAGAGCAGATACATGGAGAGGCCTACAATCATGCATCAAAAGGTGGTCAAACAGATTCTCAGGTATTTAAAAGGTACAATTTATTATGGACTTGTTTACATAAAGGGACCCCAGGAAGTTGATGTATTCGGCTACTCAGATAGTGATTTAGCTGGCTATCTTGATGGAAGAAAAAGCACAAGTGGGATGACTTTCTATTTAATGAAAGCTTTGGTGTCTTGGAATTCACAGAAGCAGAAGACAGTGACACTTTCATCTTGTGAGGCAGAATTCATGGCAGCCACAACTGCGGCCTGCCATGCCTTGTGGTTGAGGAGCTTGCCAGCGAATTAACCGGTGTAAAGCCAAAGCCGGTAACCTTGTTTGTTGACAACAAATCACTATAGCTCTCATGAAGAATCCGGTATTCCATGGTCGAGCAAGCACATAGATACAAGGTTTCATTTTATCAGAGAATGTGTTGAGAAAGGACAGATTGTGATTGAATTCATTAATACCGGAGAACAGAGCCGATATATTAACTAAAGCATTGCCAGGAGTGAAGTTAGCTGCATGCGACAACTACTCAGGCGTCCGTGATTTACAGCATGTCAGGATTAGGGGGAGCAATGTGAGAAAATAATAATCCTGACATTATCATATTTTAATTTTATTTTATGGTGATAATTGTTATGGCTTAGTTTTCCTATTTTTTTGGATCATCCCTATTATTATGTATCATTCCTATTTTTGTCGATCTTAGGACAATCTCTTATCTCTTGGTGAGTATAAATAGAGCACAAGAGTGTGCATATCGGTGTAGTTCTTTTCTTCTCGCCTTTCTTCCTTCTTTCGGTTTTCTTCATTTTCTTTTTGTTCCTCTTGCATATCGGTGTAGTTCTTGGGTGCGCTATTTTTGGTCTGGGCCAACAGCCAGTCTCGCAGGAACACTCCAATCCCCAGCAAACATGGCCGATCATCGCCACCTTCCGATGTCAATGTCCCATTATGACTATAGGTTACAAAACAATCTTTTCCAATGAAAATTGTAGAGTATTTTATAAAATAGTCGATCTGGGTATAATCTCTGTATCTATGTGTGGGAAGTGTTTATAAAATAGTCTATCTGAGCTAAAATGTTTCATGATCGGCTCTTACACGGCTCGGTGTCTGCTATCTGAAGTTTGTACCTAGCCAAGAATGAAATTTGTTCATTTAAGCTTTGTTGATTCTGTATAACGTTCATAATATTCTTGCTAAGTTAATTATTTGGGTAATAATCAAGGAGAAAACAGTTTTGCATTATCAAAGATTATTAAGTATTGTGAAAAGTATTCTCTTTTTATTGCAACATAAATGTGCTTGTACCATTACTTCTAATCTTATAGTGAAAGAATGAGATTAGAACACCAAATAAAAATTATAGATGCTTCTAATCTCCTTCAACCACCCGAAATATCGAAACTAAAATAACATGATCCAGAGATATCTAGCTAGTTTTTGTTGTCATAGAATTCTCATGAATCTTCTTCCATGACTCTTCCCTTTGCATCTTGAGCTGCATGTAGAAGTTGCCGATGAAAGTTTCTGCCTTAGTAAAGGAGCTCTTGCTTGCTTATGATCTCCCCATTCTCGACCTCAACCTTCTCTTCCTTTCTTTCCTCTTCTTGTTTCGTTGCATGCACACTCTTCTCCGATCCCTCGAACCCTCCGATGAAGAAGAGGCTTGGTCTCGACGAGCAATGCTTTAGAACTTGACCTCTCGGGATGACCTTGGAGGCCTTTGGCGCTGTAGGCTTCTGTGCTAGCTTCGCGACAGCTTCCCCCACCATTGGAGCCCCTGTTGCATTGCCATATGATATTTTTTCCTCGTGATGCCTAGAGATGGCCTCGAGGAATCCACCATCGACACACAGTATAACGATGAGGATATTAAGGAGGATATATAGATAGGAGCTCCTTAACGAGGAGGATACGAAGGGGATGATGAGAACTAGAACGAGAAGGAACAACCCTTTGGCTACTTGAGATCTAGCTAACTTCTCCATGACTAGCTAGCCCCAACTAGGCGCGTCAAAAGTGGTAGTAAGTAACATGGAGGACGACCACAACACATATTTATAGATAGAATGGATAGGCAATTAGGATTAGAGTAGAACAAAGATCACGTGACGTCATATTTTGAAGGGGATAAGATCCGCGAAAATATTCCAAAACACTTTAGGTGCAACTTTTATTTAAGATCTTTTCAATGGAAATCCCTCGTAGAGTTTGAATATCGCATTGGACCAATTGATCAAATTGAACTTGCTAGAGAGGAGTTCAAAAAACGATAGTCCACAGTTTGTAACTGTAGTCGACCCGACCTGATCCAACCCAACTCGGAGACCGAATAAAGGGAAATGAGATAAAGGAAGATTGTGGATTGATCTTCTCCTTTCCACCTTCATTGAGGTCAGCACCATTGTGTGGATCGATTACATGGAAAGGGAATGACTGACAGTGAAAGGGCAATAAAGAACCACTCCTTTATTTCCAATTCATGTGCTATTTTTCGACTTTTTCTTTATTGACTGTAGAGATTACAAGGAATACTCCTGTGCAGTCTTTTCCGAAATTCTTAGGATCACATTATTTTCCATTTTCGATTAAAATCAAATCGAACTATAGATTCCCTTTGAGAGGTTGGTAGTTTTTTTCTCTACCATTTCAAATCGTATCGAGCACAACCTTGAGTGAGGTTAGATGTTTGATGAATTCAAAGAATATTATGGTTCGAAACTCAGATGGGGCAATGACGGATTTTATAGTAGATTTTTGACTGTGAAAGTCAATTGTTGGGCGAATTATCACAAATACTTTCGGATTTATCTGATCGACGAATCTGGAAAAGATCCTTCACCTCTCATTCATTTTTGAGTAGAAGACACCAGTTTGAACTTAACAGGCCAAAGCCCACGGGCCGTGGCCTTCACATTTAAACTACAAGAAGACTTAAAACTAGCATGAACCCGACACGACCAGTATGAGTTTTTGTGTTTTTTCTAAGATCGTAAATGAACTAATTGTTTTGTCATCCTGTAAAATAAACACATTCATTTATGATTATATTTATTTAATTCAAGAAAATAAGAAAGGTATGATATATTTATATGCAAAGATAAACTGTTTTTTTATATAAATAATGTATTTTCAAACTTTATTCGATAAGCTGGAAATTTTCTTTATGTAAAATTTTGAATTGATAGTTAATCAAATGTCTCAAATTTACATCAATGAACAATAGATTTTTGCCATTAATAGCAAGAAACTAAGAAGCTTAACGAAATTCATCAGATAATTAACATCCTAAAATGAAATAATCAAAGACAATGGCAATTGTTCTTATAAACTCGCAGTGGTTTAAGTAAGCACGATGCTGCATTAGTTAATAAATGGCTGAATCAAATAAGAACAAACGAAGGCAATTAATAGAGTATATGAAGATCACAAAGTAACAATCAATGTATCTCTTTGAAGACATTCGCTTCAGAATTTTGTCAACGCAACAAGATTTGAATTTTCAGATAAAAGATCTATGAAACGGCTAATGATTTCCTCCCCGAGGCTTGTCGGCGGCCGCCGCCATTGGAGTGGGACTTCATGTGCCCGCCTAGCGCTTGCCCCGTCGGGAATGACTTACGGCATACCCCACACTCGTGTGGCTCCTTCTTCGCCACTGCTCCGGCTATCACCGCGGCCGTCAGAGGGGCCGGCGCCGGGCGCTTCCGGTGGCCGGAATTGTGGCCCTCGAATGCTCTGTAAGAGGAGAACACTCTGCCGCCGCACTCGTAACGCGGATCAGATACCGAAGGCGTCGGAGGAGGAAATGGTTCGTTCAGCTGCTGTTTCAGCTTCGGCGACGGAAGCGGCGCCACCGCGTCGGGATGGTCTAAGGCGCGCGAAAGCAAGAGGAGCCCCAGGAGGCAGTCCTGCTCGTCTTCGTCGAGGAGAGAAGGCGGCGGAGGCGAAGGACGAGGGCGCTCTGTTCGCTGTCGCTTAGGCGTCCACAGGGCCGGCAGCGTGCGTTGCAGGAAGCCGGCGGCCATCTCTGTTTCTGGCGGCGGAAGCAGAAAAAACAGAGGAAGAATAAGGCGAATGGAATTGCCGTCCCGTTCGTCTTCGATGAGGAGAGAAGGCGGCGGAGGCGAAGGACGAGGGCAGCGCTCTGTTCGCTGTCGCTTTGAAGCCCACAGGGCCGACGGCTGGCGTTGCAGGAAGCCGGGGGTCATCTCTGTTTCTGGCGGCCGAAGCGGAAGAAGAAGCTGAAGAAGAAGAAGGAGGCGAATGGAATTGCAGAGTGGATGCAGCAGCAGCATTATTTATAGGCAGAATTCCGCGAATCCCAAACAGAGTGGAACTCATTCGAGAACTCGCTAATTAAATCCTAATGCGATCCAAATTGTCTGAGAAATCCACGAATTCCATCTGTAATCGGACTCACAAGATCTTCAACGGTAATAAACGGACGAATCCATCTCCTAAATCCTGATCATATTAGGAATTAATGTTTTCTATTTTTGGAACTCCTAATCCTGATTGGATTGTTGAATTAAATTTCTTTTCTTGGAAAACAAATCTAGCAAATAATTTGATTGTTCGGATTTTTGTAATGATTACAATTCCATTTTCCGTTTAAGTGACATCGACTCGTTTCCAAACGCATATATATATAAACGCTTCCATGGAGAAGAGACGCCATTGCAAACTTGTTAACTTGGCGTCTCGCCGGTCTTGGCATCATGGAATGGAGCCGCGGACAAGTCCTCGGCCGCGGTAGCTTCGCCACGGTCAGCCTCGCCCACGCCCGCCGGCTCTCTGGGGATTCTCTGCCTCCGTTGATGGCCGTTAAGTCCACGCCGCTCTCTGCCTCCGCCGTCCTCCGCAACGAGGAGGCCATCCTTTCCCGCCTCGACGGCTGCCCTTATTTGATTCGATGCTTCTTCTCCGACGTGGTCTCCTCCTGCTCGGAGGAGTCATACAATATTTTCCTCGAGTACGCCGGCGGCGGCTCGCTCCGTGAACTCCTTCTGCGCTCTGGCGGGTCATTCCCCGAGCCCGCCGTCCGGCACTACACCAGAGCGATTCTCCTCGGGCTGCATTACGTCCACGCACGCGGCTACGCCCACTGCGACGTCAAGCTGCAGAATGTTCTGGTGTTCGACGGCGGCGCCGTCAAAATATCCGACTTCGGCCTCGCCAAGAAGGCCGACGACCGCGCCAAAGGTTTCCGCGGCACTCCGCTGTATATGTCGCCGGAGGCGGCCGCCAGAGACGAGCACGGAGCTCCAGGGGACATTTGGGCGCTCGGGTGCGCGGTGGTGGAGATGGCAACTGGTCAGCCGCCGTGGCCGAATCCGGCCGACGGGGACGCGTGGGGGTTACTCTTCAAAATCGCCTTCAGCGACGCTTCGCCGGAGATCCCTGTGGATTTATCCGAAAAGGGGAAGGATTTCCTTAGACTCTGCTTCGCCAAAGACCCTGCTAAGAGATGGACGGCCGAGATGCTGCTGAGACATCCATTCGTTGCTTCGACCGACGCCGTCGAGGACATCGCCGGCGCGCCATGGGAATGCACTACTCCGCTCGGAGGCTCTCCGAGGAATGTGCTGGAAATACCTTCCTTGTTTTCCCCGCCTTCTGTCAGTTCTACTTCAATCCACGCTTCATCTTCCTCGATGGAAGAGGAGAATATTCCGGCAGATTCAAGCGGTCTGTCTCCAACGGACCAAATCCTGGAGCTTGCGTCGCCGGCGCCGCCTCATTGGGCGTTCTCTCCTCGCGCAGATTCCGGCTGGATCGAAGTGAGAGCCGGCATGCTTATCCAATCAATCTCGCCTTGATCGATCTGCAGGATGAAGCAGATGGAGTTAATTTCCATTAAAGAATTGAACTAAGCTTTTTCCAGCTGCCGGTGAATTAAACCCGGTGCTTTTTGAATTATCAGCAGTAGTTCAATCTTCATTACAAAGTTGATAGTTTCTTCTGTGATTCAAAAACTTTTATACGTATGCAATTCTTCTTTCTTCAGCAACATTGAAGAAATAAAATAAAGATGGACAAATGTTTAATGCTGAGCTTCTGCCGTTCTTCATCTAAAACATGTTTATAAACAAACAGAAGAGCAAACTAAGCTTATAAAACAGAGCACGTGTGGTGAATTTATTAGATTGTAGGATCTAAGTTGGTGAAGGGAATTAGTTCGGCGAAGATCATTCTTTAAAAAAACATTATAAACAAGAATTGATGATGAAGATCATTCTGATCAATTGTTTATTTTTTTCTTCGATTCAGAAAACTTTGTAATTAAATTTCCTTTTCTTTTGAAGGATGCGTATAGATAATAAGAGAGAAAAACACGCTTATAATTTTAAGCACGTGTGATGAATATAATAGATTTTACAGGATCTATCGGGGAAATACACTAAAATATCCCTATTGTTTCAACTTTTTCCCAATTATATCCCTCGAAAAGTTTTTGCGTCATTTATGTCCCTCATCTACAATTTTATTTCCCAGATATATCCCTACCGTCAAACCTCTGTTAAAATTAACGTGCACGTGCTAATCACGTGAGCCGAAATCTGCAAACACAGCCCCACTCAACCCTAATCCTTCAGAACCATAGCGCCTCATCGTCTCCTCCCAACTCCAACTCCCTCTCGCTCCCCAATCTTCTCCTTCCTCGCAACTCCAACTCCCTCTCGCAATCTTCTCCTTAACTCCCAACTCCAACGACGGCTCCAAAAGATTTCTCAATCGAGTGAAATGTCTGATATTCACAATGCGAGACAGATCAATCGATTGTAATGGATCCTTCCGATAAAATTTCTGCAAAGCTATTTTCAGAGCATCCACCAACTTTGCAGCAAAAGATTCGATAGTCAATAATACAAGCTTGACCGTTGTTGCTTCCTCACTTACCCACAACGATTCTCTTTTCAGCAACTTTTAGATCAATATCTGAATCAACAATAAGGGAGCATTTTCCTTCGAGCCTCAAGATCACTAGTGAAAGATGCTTTGCTGCTGCAGCCATCAACTGAAACCGAGCAATGATATTAATTAGTAGAATTAAAGGATAGCTCTTTTAGAGACTCCACTTTGAAATCTGTAGTTCCACCATTACGCCTAGTGTACCTGAAGTACATTCCAAATGGCATAAATCCCCTTTCCATCAAAGCATCCGTAATTTTAATTTTCAGTGAGCTTTGCAGAATCTTCGATAGCCATTGAAGTCCAGCACCAAGATCAACATCAGTAGGTGCAACATGCACTTGAACATCGTCCAGCATCATCCAAAGCTCCGCACGCTTCCAAGTCATTTCAAGCTGGAATTCTGGAATTTTAATATTGCTATTTCCAAGACCTGGATTTATCATCTCGTACCCAACATGGAAAACTGAATGAGATGAATAAGCTAAAACACAGCTACTAGCAGTGACAAGAAGAAATCCACTGTGAAGACGGTTAGAAACACTCGTGCTACAATGGTAGACCAGTCGTCCAAATTCTGAGTGGCGAGCATGACGGCGTCGCGTTCGAGGAAGAGAGTGAAGGTGCTGATCAGGTTGAAGGGTCCGGTGAGCCACCTACCCTTAGACAACCAGCATGACTTCTCCGTCGCTCGCCACCTGGCTGAGGTTGGCCACGGCCGCCGCGAAGGTCGCGGTGTTCGACCTCACGCCGTCGCCGATGCCGCCGAAGTCCGTCACTCAGCTTCGCACGTGGATGCGGTTGGGGTTCCACCAGGTAAAATTACACCAAGAGGAATTAAGGAGAAGATTGCGACACCAAAAGGAAGGATTAGGGTTGAGTGGGGCTGTGTTTGCAGATTTTGGCTCACGTGATTAGCACGTGCACGTTAATTTTAACAGAGGTTTGACGGTAGGGATATATCTGGGAAATAAAATTGTAGATGAGGGACATAAATGGCGCAAAAACTTTTCGAGGGATATAATTGGGAAAAAGTTGAAACAATAGGGATATTTTAGTGTATTTCCCCGGATCTATCGAAACTTGTGGTTTTCTGGAACAGTAGGTACTTAGCTTGCTGTTTAAAAAGTTTTGAAAATATACATTAAAAAAAGAAGTTATTCCGGACTTGTTCCGGCATGACTGCAAGTGGCGTAGCAGAGTGGATGTCATACCCCGATGAGTAGTTCGTCCGATATCGACCGGACGGTTTTCCCTCGTCTTGACAGACAATTCGAAAACCTAATCACTATGACTACCCAGCCTGCTTGTACCGTAGCCTATAAGATTGGAACAAGCGTCTGAAATAAAAGAAAATGAAAATGACGGTAAAAGTTACGTACCGGTACATCTTACGACAAAACAAAACGAAAATCAAGGCTTCTATGACATACAAAAGTACAATTATATTTTTTTGTGCAACCGAACACAGTTATATATATATATATATATATATATATATATATATATATATATATATATATATATATATATATATCAAAAATATTTTATCTTAAATTTTTTTATGTTTAATATTATAATTCAGTTTTTAAATCGATAAAATCTTATTTAATCGCAAATAAAATAAATAAATAATTCTTGGACAACACACGGTTACGCATAGGTACGCATCGGGCGTCATCCAGTTAACAACAACTATCAGAGTTGATTGTTTATAATACAAGTTCAGCTTGATTTAATTGATTTTTAAATTAAAATCAAACTGAATAAATAATTTATATTTTTTATAAAAATATTGAATAAATGAAATTGAATTTCTAAACAACTTTTCTAATTAACTAAGTTTGAAATCTCAAAATTAGCACAAACCTACCAGAAATTAAGATGGAGACTGAGCATGCGAACAAAGATTTAGCAACATAAATTCCAAACTGGAAATTTCAGTTGCATAGAATGGCAGAACATAAACAAGTCATTAAAATGTTTTGAAACTCTGCTAACAGGTGCATTCAAGGCTTGAGAGCAAGCGCCAACCCAAACTTAGGAGTCTTTTCCAAAGCCTTGATGTCGAACTCACTAGAGAGGGTGATAACCGATTTTGACATCAGTCCGTGCTGCAAAAGAGCTCCAAAGTTGCCTGAGTCGTTGAGCCGCGCCTTTACAGTTGTAGAGGAATCTAACTCGTATAGCCCTCCGATTGTAAAATTGTTCTTGTTCGCGGAGAATTGCCTCACAATCTCAGCACCCACAGAGGTCTTCTGTGCCGCATCCAATTGATGCACATATGATGCTCTCAGAGTATCTAACTTGTCGTCCCTAGGAAATGAAGTTAACAGATCAATAAATAGTGCGAGATGGCCATGCTTTAAGTTGACATGGTTGCTAAGCAGACTTACAAAACTATGGAAGCATTGTATTCCGGCTTCGTGAATCCAACCCCCAGAGTATAATTGGCAAAGTTTCCTGAGGCAGTGTCAAAAATGGCGTCTATGCCAAATGCAGCCGCCTTGGTACCAAGTGTTGCAGAAAGCTCGACCGCTGGAGATTGCTTCAGAGTTACTACTGAAGCAATACATGCATGATCGTGGAAATATTGCAGCTCCAACTAGAAAGATCAAAAAGATAGGTTAAACATCCAGTATAAATTTCTTCATGAAGTAAGTTCAGAAGAGAACATTGCTACCTTTCTAGAGTGATAATCAGGTATGTTAATAGTTGCAATGGTCTTAGTATATGGAAGAACATCCGAGATGGTAACTGTTGTCAAAATCTGTTGAAAAACAATTAAAGAGAGTCACTTGTTGCTCATAATGTGATTTTTAACAAGTAGGAAAAGGACTGAAAACGCACATTTGAATTAGTATCAACTTTGACATCAACAAGAGTGTTCTTGTGCTTGTATTGTGAGCTAACATCAAAGGTATAATGCCCTCCTTTATTCACTGCAGCAGAAGTAAGTCCCTGATTGACGTTCAGAACAGATCAGGGCATTTCTTAAATTAAGATAGCAAGCAAACCCGACGTAATCTACAATAGTAAGATCTACAATGCCAACAGTAAAACCATTCATTTGCAAAGTGATAATTTCAGATTAACCATTCGCAGGGCAGCATCTGACAATTTTGAAGAACTGTAATAGACTTTAACCGAAAAAGTAAATAGTTAGCTCCACAGACCTAAGCAAGAGAAGTCAACAAGATACATACCAAGGCTTGCTTGTCATCAGTTAAAGTCACTGTCATAATCCAATCCCATATGCAGGGTTGCATTAATCTTTCTATCAATCAACATAAAACTATGTCAAAAACATTATGAACGTGCATCTTATTCATATATATTGACCATGGCTAGAGAGGGATAATATCCATATAATGCACCCCAAATAGTTGGTGGCATATGGGTTTTTCTTGTTCTGCATGAGATGAAACAAAAATCAGAAAGTAAAGGAAGCTTGATCCTTAAAATTTATAAGCAAAATTTCATAGGTTATATAATTGATTCTAAGAATTTTAATTAAAAAAATATATCATTTTAAGATCCAGATAAAATTATGCCTCTTTAAAGGTGCAATACAAATACCCTTCTTTCAAACAGTGAAATAAGAGCCAAACAAATAGTTATAAGAAGAACACAGGAAATTAGTTATTGAGAGAAAATTTGTTTCAAACAACCACAGAATGTTACCTTATTGCACTACTGTTGCTAAGCGATCATATATTTGATAGATGTGTGTACTAATTCATGGCGGTGTTAAAAAGGCAAAACCAAAAGAAAACAATCTGATTGGAGAAAACACAGTTGTTAGTGTGAACAAGGTTGTCAGATAAGATTTGCATCATAAATCATTTTGACAAAATTTGTAATTGCAAAAAATTAGGTTCATATTAAATTATAAAATAGATTAAAATATGATATTTATTCATAAAAAGACTTAAAGGTTTATCTTACATATCATTTATTTTATTTTACTTCATTAAAGATTCAAATAAAATGGGCAAGAGACTCTGGAATGCTTTTAACCACAGAAAAAGCATGGTCCCTTCCACCTTGGTTGTCGTGAGGAAGGCCAAGACCATGCTACATGAAGAGAGGAATGCTTTCTATTTTACAAACCAAAATAGAACCAAAATTGAAATCCTTATTATTTTTGCAGACAGAAAATCCATCCATCATTCTTGTAATGGACAATTTATTTCAAAAGTTTTGGTTTAATCTGACGCCCTAATAGGCTAGGTATGCTTTTAATGAGTAAATTTAATTTTCTATAGATTTTCCCCTGTTCTTACAATCTCTACTGTGGATCATTTATAGTTTTTTTTTTTTGAAAATCTCTCGCTCTTACACGTACGAAACAACAACTGAATCAAAGAGTTTTCACCGCGACAAACCAACCCCAGCAGACAAACGAGAAAGGAAAATTCAAGGTGAAAAATCAAATGTCCGGAAGAGGTTTTACCAAACCGGAGTCACTACAGGTGGAGATGGTCAACTTCTGGTCGTTGGTGTAGTCTCTGTTAAGCAGATCTGCATTCCCAACAACAGAATCAAAGCGGACAAAAAAATAACAGAAAAAGGTACTAAAGAAACTCCAGATTAGAAGCTTGACGAAGATGGTTGAGCGTGAAAAAGGATCAAAAGTTGATCGGAGCATACCTTTGGCCTTCTTGCCGATATCGGAGAAGAGACCTGGACCCCTCATGGCGGCGAGTGAAATGGGAAGAGAGAAGGGAATTGTGGTTTAATGATTTGACAGATGTGTATTTAAAATGGTTATAAAAAAATCGTGTCTCGTGTCGTGTTCGGATGCTAAATTCTGTCGCGAGCCCGTTCCGTTTAAGAAAAATGTATCTTTTAGTATTTTTAAAAATAAATAACGTTTTCTTTCTTCACGCATACACTGGACCACGATCAAGAACGCACACTGTACACTTGTCCTAACAAACGCGAAATTAACAACCGCCTTATGTCACGGCGAAGGGGCGGAACCCATTTTCACCCTTCAAAGTCGGCGGGAGCAGCGACCAGTGGTTCGGAAGAGAATGGGCAGTCCGAGGCGTAACCCGAGCGGGCGGTGCGGCGGCGGAGGCCGACGACGGACGGCGGCGGCGGCGTCGAAGGGGGCGAGAACTCCTCCCGCTGTTCCTTCGGCCAGCAGTACTCGACGGCGAGCGCCGCCGGCGCGGCTCCCCCTTCGGCCAAGCACTGGTACGCCTTCCTTTCCATGTTCTTCCTTATGGCATGGATCACCATCGGTATCAAACCCTCCATCAAAAGGAACAAGACCTCGTCCAATTTTCTGCTACGCCGATCGATGGCTCAGAATTGTGGAAGAAGAACTGGGAATTTATAGGGAGGCGACTGGTAACCCGGGGGCTGTCGTCGTGGAATTGGATACAAGATTCTTCTTCGATATCTATCGCTCAGAAAATTTTTAATCGAAGAATTCCGAACACTTTTTAAGCCCAATGTTTCTGACCGAATTCAGTCTGAAAAGTCAAACGGCTGCATGGTTGATGTTTCTGCAGGTGCATATACACGACTTTATATGTCAAGCAGTGGGCTGATGTCCGTTAGAATTGGTGCTCTGGTTTTTCATCGAATACTTTGCATCAAATGATCAAAAAGGGCCCTTTCATAGGGTAAATCTCAGTCAATTAACGATTGAAGATCATTAACAGACATTAACTCATAGTTGATACTGAATTTGGATAATAAATTTGTTGGAGATAATAAAACTATTAAATATAAAATTCAGATTGTCTTTATCAGTCTTGACGTTCTAAACTCTTGCGGTCGATGAGTTGTTTGGGAAGACTCGATTGTCTAGTATGATCGAGCTGAGTCAGTTGTCGAGTGCCCGAGCGGTTCAAGTGTTAGAATTAGTTGAGTGTCGAGCTGACCGAGTTCCGAGATGATCTGATCGAGTTGTTGAGAGTATTGAGCTGACCAAATGCCAAACTAGGCGAATTGCCAAATGTCGGAGTTGTATGAGCTGGATGAGGGCAAACTGTCCTAGTGCCGAGCTAGACCAAGTCGCTGAGTGCTTGAGCTGCCAAGCCCGAATGGAAATCCGGACTGCGTTCTATTGACGTCCGTCTTAGATACAATTTTCTCGAAATATATGATGGAGGAATTGCTCCCTGATCCTGTCGCCGAGCGTAGTGGAGCCGCAAACGGAATGACGGTGTAGGGATGAACGACGTGGATGCTGACGGGGCGTCCCCGCGCAGAATGGCAGCTTCGTGGGGGGTGTCCTCCACCGAATGGAAGTGGATGTCGCCTGGTGCAGGGCCGGCCGACGAGAGGTGAACCTGCTGAGGAAGATGGCCGTTAGCAACCCAGCCGGGAGACGTCCCGGCAAGGCACTCCGACGGTCAAGTCAGTACTCCGAGGAACAGTAGAAATAATGGAGCACTGGAAAAATAAGAGGCTTCGCGCGCGAGTATGCGTACCTGAGAAAGAGGAGTGGAGTGACTTATATAGCCGGGGAAAAGGACCAGGCATGGCCTGTGTCAGGATCTTCTGACAGGGTCAGAAGATGTGGTATGGTGCTGTCGATATGAGTATGGCCTGTGTCAGGATCTTCTGACAGGGTCAGAAGATATGACATGGTTGTGTCGACTGTAACCATCCTTCTTTGTCGTATACTATTTGTCTTATGTGAGGACAAAGACAGGTTTCGGTAAGGCGGCGCCTGTCAGAGAGTGTCAGTTCGTACGAGGGGTGACATCTTGTTACCTGCAGCTGGTGCAGGTATATTTTGTCCTTTTCTCAGGGTGATTCCGAGAGAGTGCCTGAGTGGATATCCGGGCGGTTCGACCGGGTGGGTATCAGGCCCGGGCATAGAGGACTGCCGGGCGGATGCACTCGGCTGACCGAGGCGTATAAGCCTTACTGTGGCCGGGCGGATGCACTCGCCTGAACGAGGCGTGTAAGCCTTAATGTGGCAGGCCGGGTTTGACCGGCTGGCGAAGGCTTTGGGCCCGGTCAGAATGTCTGTTGAGTCGGCTGCTCGTATAATGACGTGGACCCTGAAGCAGGCCAGGTCGTTCGCCACGTTGGCTGCCCGTATCGTGCAAAATATAGGGCAGGATCAATAGCCTTCCCCTCGAGTCTAGTCGAAGGAGGCGATCAGTCCGACTGACTGGACTACAAGTGTGTACAACCATTCTGCGGCCGGGCGTTTTCTGCCCTTTCAATATCCGGCCAGCTTACCACGATGCTCAACAGCTGGTGCTGAGTATGTTTGCCTGGCCTGGGCGGAAGAAGATCGTTAGTCGAGAGGGGCGTGGGCCGCCACGCACCCTTCTTTTTCAACGAGGCCGTCCGGCTGGACGAAGCATGATAGGGAAGCGTGGGCCGCCACGCATTCCCGACTAGCCATTGACATGCTGAAGACGTCCGGGCGGATGAAGATTTTGACCGGAGGAACGGGGGCCGCCACGGCCTCGTAAACTGTTAATGCGCCCGCCCGGACGAATGTTGTTGGTCGATGAGAGGTATGTTGAACACGTTTAGACGGGAGAATGTTTGCCTTGAGTTGCAAGAAAGGTGGAGTGTCACGCGCCTCAAGACGATTTTCTCGGGATAACCCGAGTCAGTTAATTAATGGAGAAGGGACATTCTAAGTCGAATGGGGTGATGTGATAGGCCCGATGCGACCTGCGCCATAACGGCATCATCTCCGCTTTAATGAACCAAGACACGTGGAGCGCGCTGGTTTGCCGACCGGGATGCGATTTATCCCCATGATTACGAGCTTTTAATAGCCATTAATGCGCGTAATTCTTTCTGCCACGCGGCAGCTTCCGACTGGCCGTCACGACGACGCGCCCTGCCGCCGCATCAGGCGACGTCAGCGGCTGCGGTGCGCCTTTTCGAGGCTGATCGGTGGACGACTCTTCGGCTTGGATGAGGCGATCGCCGTACACGTGGATCGCCATCCGACGGTCGCCTTTCTTTCGGCCTAACTATAAATAGTTCTCCCTTTTCACAGAAACCCTTGTTTGCTCTTCACCGTCTTCTCCCTTAACTCGGTGCTTCTCGCCCTCGCCGCCGTCTTCGCGTGTCGCCGCCGGTCTCGTGCTTCTCCGTCGGTTAATCTTTTCCGCCCCCCCCCTACGGTCAGATTCTCCCTCTTCTTCCTTTTCTTCCTTTTCTTTCTGTTTCATGGCTACCCCTACATGGTATGCCTCTGTCGAGTCTTCCCTTCACGACGAGACCATCTCGGACCTCCGACTGGCATACGACATCCCCGGGAACTACCGTATTGCCGTTCCGACAAAGGACGACCGACCGCACAAGCCTCCGGCTGGCTTCTTTGTATTTTTCAGGGATCAACATATGTCTGGCCTGCGCTACCCTCTTCATCCCTTTATTGTAGACTTCTGTAACTTCTTCCATGTTCCTATCTTCCAGCTTTCTCCCAACGCCATTCGTATATTGTGCAACATAGTTGTTCTTTTCACCCTTTACCGAGTCCCCCTCCGACCGGAGGTTCTGTACTTCTTTTATTACCCGAAGAAGCAGGAGGCCGGGAATTTCTTTCTCCAAGCCCGGGCAAAATTATCCATCGTGGAGAATATTCCTTCTTCGAATAAGGGATGGAAAACCCATTTCTTCTTCATAGGCCCCCCGACCAGCCCTGGGTTCCCGATCGGATGGATCGAAGATATGCCCCCTATAGCTCCCTTAAGAAACTTTAAAACCGACCCTCTGTTTGTAAGGGCTACTTCTTTACTCGGTGGCCTCCACTTCGACGGCATGAAACTACTCAACGACGCCGTCTTGTACATATTTGGGCTAAGCCGAGTGCCTGCCGCTCTGCCCTACGCCTTTTGTAAGTCATTTCTTATTTCGTACTTCTTTCTCCCTAACTCATTATTTTCTGATTTTGCAGCCAAGATGATGTGGGAAGCGGCCCTTGACGAGGCCATGGGTCTGGCAGACGAAGAAATAAACGCCCGGGCGGCCGAACAACTGCGCCTGCGCCAGACCGGTCCGCCCGACCTATATACGATTCCTGAGAGCGCGGAGACCATCCTCCCGGCTCCGTCTGCCCCAAAAGCGGCGATCAGTTCTGCGGAGCCGGTCGGCTCGTCGAAACCTCCTGCCCCCGCAAAATCCTCCGGTAAGCAGAAGGTTCAGCCTTCCATGGAGAAGTCCCAGCCTTCCAAGCGGAAGGCTAGCGCTTCTATCCGTATTGAGGAGCCGACAGAGGCTGCCCCCTCCTCTTCTGATTCTCCTGACCCGGAACCTTTGCAAAAGCGCCCGAGGAATCCTGCGTCGGGTTCTCGCTCCTGCCCTACAGAGGCCGCTGCCAGCCCGGCTAGCGCTAGCCGGCCTGCTGACGTACCAGGCTCGTCGCGCTCGGGGGAAAAATCTTCCCGGACGCCTTGCTATGGCGTATATCTTCCTTCGATTGACCGAGCGGGCGCTTGTGAAGTCCATCAGCGACTTACCCTTTATGGGGAATTGGCAGAATGTGGGAGCAGGGTATGAAGGAAGGGACTTCCAGACCCCCGATCCGACTGGCCGACCAATTCATGCAGGACGCTACGCATGTAAGTCTGATGCTTCAATACTTAAATACCTTGCTTCTTTTCTAACATTCATATTGTAGTTGTGGGCCTCCTGCTCGAGCATCGCCCATACCTTGGTCATCAACGCCAGGGGACGCCGAGCGGCCGAGAGGCGGCTCGAGGAATTGGAGCTCCGTCAGGCGCATGCGAACTTACCGGTCGGGGAGGAGGGAACCGATATTCTCCGCTCGGAGATACTGGAGCTTAAGGAGAAACTCCGTTCCGCCGAGGCGCGACTGACGGATGAAGTCACCCGAGCGGAAGCAGCCGAGCAGGCGTATGTCAGGTCTTCCTCCTTACACGAGACCCTTGAGCAAGAGAGGAAGAAGGCTCTGGATAAGCAGTGTCGTACCCGATCGGACCTCGCCAAGAAGACTGCCGAGGTCCAAACCATGAAGGCGGAGCTAGACAAGCTGGTGAAGGCTTCTGAGGAGCTCCGTATGACCCTGAATGATAAAGAGCAGGAGCTGACAACCCGGGAGTCAGACTTACATGCCAAGGAGAAGGCTTTAGACGCCCGAGAAGACGAGCTCCGCTTGTCTGAAGGTCTACTGGCTTCCCAAGCAGTTGCCCTAGAGGATAAGGACAAGGAGTTAGCCAACCTCCGGGCAGAAATTGACAGCCTGAAGCTGCACCAAGCAGGCGAGCCCGCCCGGATGGACGCACACCGCTTGGCCTATATTAACTCCAAAGAGTTCGGCGATAAGCTGGGCAAGCGGACGTCGAATATGTTCTAGATGGGCATTAACAGTGCTGTTCTGCAGCTCCAAGAGGGTGGCTACCTGCCTGCCGACATTCCTGCCAATGCTGTAATAGTAAGTCGGGTCAAGGAACTACTTCCCAAGGACTTCTTCCAGCCTTTTACCTAGTTTGAATCGTGTAATCCTTAGCCGCCGGTTGGGGCTCTTTTTTGTAATGCTGCTGAGTAACCATCAATGAAAATGCTTGCTTCTTTTTACTGTAAGAGTGCTAAAACAATTCTAAGGGATGTGGGACTCCACACGCCCAGTCGGGGAACCGAATTACTTTTAGAGAAACGGCTGCGTAAAACAGCCGACTGATTGGTGTCCTACCTGCGGGATGTGGATCGTCACGCCTGACCGGCTTTCGATACAGGTTTCCGAGTGGGCCGACGCGCAGGGTCAGTCGCCGACTCAGGCTTCCAAAGGGTACCAGCCTTCTGCGTGGGTCGCCACGCTTCCGGTCGGGAACCGCCTTTAGGCTTCTGGATGGGCCACTCTTTCACGTGGGACGCCACGCTTCCGACTGGGAACCAGTCCAGGCTTCCGAGTGGGCTGACGCGTAGAGTCAGTCGCCGACTCAGGCTTCCAAAGGGGACCGGCCTTCTGCGTGGGTCGCCACGCTTCCGGTCGGGAACCGCCTTTAGGCTTCCGGATGGGCCAATCTTTCACGTGGGACGCCACGCTTCCGACTGGGAACCAGTCCAGGCTTCCGAGTGGGCTGACGCGTAGAGTCAGTCGCCGACTCAGGCTTCCAAAGGGGACCGGCCTTCTGCGTGGGTCGCCACGCTTCCGGTCGGGAACCGCCTTTAGGCTTCCGGATGGGCCAATCTTTCACGTGGGACGCCACGCTTCCGACTGGGAACCAGTCCAGGCTTCCGAGTGGGCTGACGCGTAGAGTCAGTCGCCGACTCAGGCTTCCAAAGGGGACCGGCCTTCTGCGTGGGTCGCCACGCTTCCGGTCGGGAACCGCCTTTAGGCTTCCGGATGGGCCAATCTTTCACGTGGGACGCCACGCTTCCGACTGGGAACCAGTCCAGGCTTCCGAGTGGGCTGACGCGTAGAGTCAGTCGCCGACTCAGGCTTCCAAAGGGGACCGGCCTTCTGCGTGGGTCGCCACGCTTCCGGTCGGGAACCGCCTTTAGGCTTCCGGATGGGCCAATCTTTCACGTGGGACGCCACGCTTCCGACTGGGAACCAGTCCAGGCTTCCGAGTGGGCTGACGCGTAGAGTCAGTCGCCGACTCAGGCTTCCAAAGGGGACCGGCCTTCTGCGTGGGTCGCCACGCTTCCGGTCGGGAACCGCCTTTAGGCTTCCGGATGGGCCAATCTTTCACGTGGGACGCCACGCTTCCGACTGGGAACCAGTCCAGGCTTCCGAGTGGGCTGACGCGTAGAGTCAGTCGCCGACTCAGGCTTCCAAAGGGGACCGGCCTTCTGCGTGGGTCGCCACGCTTCCGGTCGGGAACCGCCTTTAGGCTTCCGGATGGGCCAATCTTTCACGTGGGACGCCACGCTTCCGACTGGGAACCAGTCCAGGCTTCCGAGTGGGCTGACGCGTAGAGTCAGTCGCCGACTCAGGCTTCCAAAGGGGACCGGCCTTCTGCGTGGGTCGCCACGCTTCCGGTCGGGAACCGCCTTTAGGCTTCCGGATGGGCCAATCTTTCACGTGGGACGCCACGCTTCCGACTGGGAACCAGTCCAGGCTTCCGAGTGGGCTGACGCGTAGAGTCAGTCGCCGACTCAGGCTTCCAAAGGGGACCGGCCTTCTGCGTGGGTCGCCACGCTTCCGGTCGGGAACCGCCTTTAGGCTTCCGGATGGGCCAATCTTTCACGTGGGACGCCACGCTTCCGACTGGGAACCAGTCCAGGCTTCCGAGTGGGCTGACGCGTAGAGTCAGTCGCCGACTCAGGCTTCCAAAGGGGACCGGCCTTCTGCGTGGGTCGCCACGCTTCCGGTCGGGAACCGCCTTTAGGCTTCCGGATGGGCCAATCTTTCACGTGGGACGCCACGCTTCCGACTGGGAACCAGTCCAGGCTTCCGAGTGGGCTGACGCGTAGAGTCAGTCGCCGACTCAGGCTTCCAAAGGGGACCGGCCTTCTGCGTGGGTCGCCACGCTTCCGGTCGGGAACCGCCTTTAGGCTTCCGGATGGGCCAATCTTTCACGTGGGACGCCACGCTTCCGACTGGGAACCAGTCCAGGCTTCCGAGTGGGCTGACGCGTAGAGTCAGTCGCCGACTCAGGCTTCCAAAGGGGACCGGCCTTCTGCGTGGGTCGCCACGCTTCCGGTCGGGAACCGCCTTTAGGCTTCCGGATGGGCCAATCTTTCACGTGGGACGCCACGCTTCCGACTGGGAACCAGTCCAGGCTTCCGAGTGGGCTGACGCGTAGAGTCAGTCGCCGACTCAGGCTTCCAAAGGGGACCGGCCTTCTGCGTGGGTCGCCACGCTTCCGGTCGGGAACCGCCTTTAGGCTTCCGGATGGGCCAATCTTTCACGTGGGACGCCACGCTTCCGACTGGGAACCAGTCCAGGCTTCCGAGTGGGCTGACACGTAGAGTCAGTCGCCGACTCAGGCTTCCAAAGGGGACCGGCCTTCTGCGTGGGTCGCCACGCTTCCGGTCGGGAACCGCCTTTAGGCTTCCGGATGGGCCAATCTTTCACGTGGGACGCCACGCTTCCGACTGGGAACCAGTCCAGGCTTCCGAGTGGGCTGACGAGAAGAGTCAGTCGCCGACTCAGGCTTCTGGAGGGTATAACGCGTTATCTGCGACCCGTCCAGGTATGGCTTGCCTTACATGGCCGACCGGGAATTTTCGGTCGGGTGAGCCTTTCGCTATAGCCAAAATGCGGCGCTTTACAAGCTTGCATCACTCTAAGGCTCTCTGTACATTTTCAAGTGTAGGGCACTCCACGGTCGGTTCAGCCTTTTTCCATGTTCATCCTCCAAGTAGTAGGCTCCTGAATGCAATTTCTGCACTATCTTGAAGGGTCCGCCCCACTGTGGTTGTAATTTGTTAACATCACCGACCGGCTTTATACGCTTCCAGACTAGGTCCCCGGCGTGAAACGAGCGCGGCAACACTTTCTGGTCGTACCTTTGTTTCATGCGCTGACGGTACGTGAACATCCGGGCGGCTGCTTTTTCCCGGACTTCCTCTATGAGGTCAAGCTCTAAGCGTCTTCTTTCATCATTCCCTTCATCATAGCTTAACCGCCTGTCGGATTCACAGCCGACCTCGACCGGCACCACCGCCTCGCTGCCATAGACGAGGTGGAAAGGCGTCTGCCCGGTCGCTTCTCTGGGTGTGGTTCTGTTCGCCCAAAGGACCCCGGGCAGCTGTTCTACCCAGTTGGTTCCTGCATGATCCAGTTTGGTTTTGAGCCCTCTTAAGATTTCCCGGTTGGTGACTTCTGCTTGGCCATTGCTTTGTGGATACGCCACGGATGTAAAAGCCTGATTGATGCCGTAAGTCGAGCACCATTCTTTGATTTTCTTCCCTTGAAACTGCCGACCGTTGTCAGACACCAACTTGTGGGGGATCCCGTATCTGCATAGAATATTCTGCCACAAGAACTTAATCACCGCCTGCTCGGTGATTCTAGCTAGCGCCTCTGCTTCCACCCATTTAGAAAAGTAATCCACCGCGACCAGCAAGAACTTCTTCTGAGCGGGGGCGATCGGAACGGACCTACGATATCCATGCCCCATTGGTCGAACGGGCAAGAGACAGCCGATGTCTTCATTACTTCGGTTGGCCGGTGTGGCAGGCACTGGTGTTTCTGACAAGAGATGCAGGTTGCAGCCAACCGGTCGCATCCTTCTGTAAAGTTGGCCAATAATACCCGGCCAACAGAGCCTTCCGGGCGGTGGCTCTACCTCCTGAATGATTACTGCAGACCCCCATATGGACCTCTCGGAGCACATAATCTGCATCTTCACTGCTAAGGCATTTGAGTAATGGCCGGGCGTGAGCCCGTTTATAGAGGACATCTCCGACCATAGTGTATTGCGCGGCTCTCTTTCTGAACAGACGAGCCTCCTCCCGGTCGGACGGCCCTTCTCCCCTGGTCAGAATGCAATCAAGGGCGTTCTCCAATCAGTCTCCAATTCAACTTCCGCCTGCTGCTCGATTTGCATGACGAATAAGGCATGGCAGGCCGGCCGGGGGACCACCCAAGATCCGACTGCACTAGCTAATTTAGCTAGCTCATCTGCCTTCAAGTTGCTTTCTCGAGGGATCTTCTGTAAGAGTACCTCCCTGAAACCCGCCTTCAGCTGCTCATAAGCATCGATGTACTCTTGCAGCCGGTCGCTGTTGACTTCGAAGTTACCGGCCAGTTGTTGTATAGCAAGTTGCGAATCTGAATATAGCCACACCCGGGTGGCGCCGACATGCCGGGCGGCTTGCAGACCGGCTATTAGTGCTTCATATTCAGCTCATTATTAGTTGCCTTGTTTCTAGCCGCACGGACAGGTGTAGTCGTTCTCTTCGGGTGAAAACCATGAGAACGCCGATCCCGCTTCCTTGCCGAGAGGATGCCCCATCAACGTACACTTCCATACGCCTTCAGGCTTCATCGGGATGCCATTCCGTGAGAAAATCGGCTAAGGCCTGAGCCTTGATAGCCGGCCGGGGTAGATATTGTATGTCATATTCGC
>JAGFNQ010001229.1:53635-124437 GCA_024364735.1 Boesenbergia rotunda
GCTGACCGGGAAATGAATCTTGATAAGGCCGTTATCCGTCCGACCAGCCGTTGAGCCTCTCTGAGATTCCTTGGAGCCGGCATCTCCATGATGGCGTGACTTTGCCCGGGTTTGCTTCGATTCCTCGCTCGGTGACGATATAACCGAGGAACTTCCCGCTTCGAGCCCCAAATAGACATTTGGCCGGATTAAGCTTCAGGCCAAACCGCCGTAGAGTTCGGCAAGTTTCCTCAATGTCGGGGATTAAGTCCTGCGCCCGGGCGGTCTTGACCAGAATATCGTCGACGTATACTTCGACGTTACGCCCCATCTGCGACCGGAACACCTTGTTCATCATTCTCTGGTAGGTGGCGCCCGCATTCTTGAGGCCAAATGGCATGACGGTGTAGCAGTAGGTGCCGTCAGCCGTGACGAAGCTAACTTTCTCCTGGTCGGCCACCGCCAGCGGGACTTGATGGTACCCCTGGTACGCATCCAGCATTGATATGAACTCGCTGCCGGCCGTCGAGTCGACCAGTTGATCGATCCGCGGAAGTGGGTAACAATCTTTCGGGCATGCACGATTGAGATCTCGGAAATCAATGCATACCCGCCACTTGTCATTTGGTTTGGACACCAGCACCACGTTGGCCAACCAGGCCGGGAACTGGACCTCTCTGATATGTCCTGCCTCCAGCAGCCTTTCCACTTCCGCCCGGATGACTTGATTCTGCGCGGCGCTGCGATCCCTTTTTCGTTGCTTCACTGGTCGTGCACCCGGGTAAATATGGAGCTGGTGTTCTGCGACTTCCGGTCGGACTCCCTTCAAGTCTTTTGGCGACCAGGCAAATACGTCTTGATTCCGGGCAAGGGAGTCGATGAGGGATTGCTTCAGCTCCTCGGGAAGTCCTGCAGCAATTTGTATTTTGGTATCCTCCCGACCAGGCAAGAGTTGTACCTCTTCTTTGTCTTCCCGCAATTCTGCCCAAGGGGAGGCTTGCACCATGTTGCAGCTGCTACCTGCCCGCCTCGCCTTCTGACCTCCCGAGCGGACATCATCAGCATAGCAGCGCCGGGCCACGGTCTGGTTGCCCTTCACCTCGCCGACTCTGTCACCGACCGGAAACTTTACCTTGAGGTAGTAGGTGGAGACTACCGCTCTGAACTCGTTGAGTGCCGGTCGACCGAGGATGGCGTTGTAGGCCGCAGGGGCATCCACGATCAGAAACGTGGTCCACCGGGTTCTCTTGAGTGGCTCCTCTCCAAGTGAGACAGCCATCCGTATCTGTCCGATCGGCTGCACTTCGTTTCCCGTAAATCCGAACAGGGGAGTAGCCACCATCTCTAGCTGCGATAACTCAATTTGCAGTTGATCGAAAGCTCGTTTATATAAAATGTTTACCGAGCTGCCGGTGTCCACAATGGTTCGGTGGACTTCATAGTTGGCAATGACAGCTGTAATGACCAGCGGGTCGTCGTGCGGCACCTCCAATCCTTGTAAATCCTGCGGCCCCCAGCTGATTTGGGGCCCTTGCGCTTGAGAGGTGCTAACTCCGACTTGGTGAATTTCCAGTCGGCGCACCTGCGTCTTCCTGGCTCGGTTGGAATCGCCGCCGGTCGGACCGCCAGAAATCACATTGACGCCTCCTCGGACGGCGTTCTGATGATTAGCTTGATCTTCGTCAAGTTCCTCCACCTCTTCTTGCTCGGGCCGAGGAAACAATTGCCGGGCGGCGGGGGCATCTCGCCTTTGTCCTTGCTGGGCTGTGGCTCCTTGACCGCGCCCGCGTCCCTGCTGGGTTTGTCGTCCTTGACCCCTGCCGTGTGGGGTCCGAGCTCTGTTGCCTGCTCGGTAGTCCTCAGTGTTGTGTGTATTGCATTGGTGAAACGCACAATACGGGGCCCATCTGTTGGGCCAATTCCCCTGTGCCACCTGCACTTGCTGGTGTCTCATTCCGGGCCGATCGGCCGGTCGGGGGCTGCGAATTGGTCCTCCCGGCGATCTGTTGTGTTGAGGTGCGGGCGATGGGCTAACGATCGCTTCCTTCCGCCGGGCAGCTTGTGCTTCTTCCACATTGATATACTTACTAGCCTTCCCGAGCAGGCTGTCGAAATCCTTCGGTGGTTTCTTGATCAGGGATCGGAAGAAATCACCTTCTTGGAGCCCTTGTGAGAAGGCGGTGACTAGTACTTCGGAGGTGGTATTGGGCACCTCTAAAGCTACTCCATTGAACCTCTGGATGTAGGCCCGGAGTGACTCTTTCGGACCTTGCTTCAGGGCGAACAAATTGAGGCTGGTCTTGTGGTGCCTCCGACTGCTTGCAAAATGTTGCAGAAACAGCCGCTTTACCTCTGCGAAACTCCCAACTGATCCACTCGGGAGCCCGCCAAACCATCGTTGAGCCGGCCCGGAGAGGGTTGTCAGGAAAGCGCGGCATTTGACGCCCTCCGGGTATTGGTGCAGCTGGGCAGAGCTTTCAAATTTCATTACGTGCTCCTCGGGGTCACTGGCCCCCGAGTACTCTGGCATGGTGAAGAATCGTAGATTCTTGGGAACGGGATCCCCAAGAATTTGTGAGGAGAAAGGGCTGCGAGTCGGACAGGCCGCGGCGGGGTCAGCTAACCCTTTCCCTTTATCTGGTCGTGTCTGGTGCGTCAAGCTGGACGCTGAAGCTTCGGTCGGGGCTGAGTGGGCCTCGTTCCGGAAGAGTGCTCGGGGAAAATTAGGAGCGCGGGGCTCGGGTTGAGCAGCCATACCTTCTGAATTTCCCCGTTCAGAGGGCCCAGGGGGCCGGGCCCCTTGACTACCGGTTGGCGGATGTGATTGTTGTGCCTTCTGTGTCCGGACAGCCATCAGCATTTCATATTCTTCTTGCGAAAGAGTAACCGTCAGTGGATTGGGGTTTTCCATTCTTCGCTCTCGATCAGGCAGAAGGCCCTCCTTCTAGCGCCAAATTTGATCCCGTCGCCGAGCGTGGTGGAGCCGCAACCGGAATGACGGTGTAGGGATGAACGACGTGGATGCTGACGGGGCGTCCTCGCGCAGAATGGCAGCTTCGTGGGGGGTATCCTCCGACCGAATGGAAGTGGATGTCACCTGGTGCAGGGCCGGCCGACGAGAGGTGAACCTGCTGAGGAAGATGACCGTTAGCAACCCAGCCGGGAGACGTCCCGGCAATTCACTCCGACGGTCAAGTCAGTACTCCGAGGAACAGTAGCAATAATGGAGCACTGGAAAAATAAGAGGCTTCGCGCGAGTATGTATGCGTACCTGAGAATGAGGAGTGGAGTGGCTTATATAGCCGGGGAAAAGGACCAGGCATGGCCTGTGTCAGGATCTTCTGACAGGGTCAGAAGATGTGGTATGGTGCTGTCGATGTGCATGGCCTGTGTCAGGATCTTCTGACAGGGTCAGAAGATATGGCATGGTTGTGTCGATTATAACCATCCTTTTTTGTCGTATACTATTTGTCTTATACGAGGACAAAGACATGTTTCGGTAAGGCGGCGCCTGTCAGAGAGTGTCCGTTCGTACGAGGAGTGACGTCCTGTTACCTGCAGCTGGTGCAGGTATATTTTGTCCTTTTCTCAGGGTGATTCCGAGAGAGTGCCTGAGTGGATATCCGGACGGCTCGACCGGATGGGTATCAGGCCCGGGCATAAAGGACTGCCGGGCGGATGCACTCGGCTGAACGAGGCATGTAGGCCTCACTGTGGCCGGGCGGATGCACTCGGCTGAACGAGGCATGTAGGCCTTACTGTGGCCGGGCGGATGCACTCGGCTGAATCGAGGCATGTAAGCCTTACTGTGGTCGGCCGGGTTTGACCGGCTGGGAAGGCTTTGGGCCCGGTCAGAATGTCTGTTGAGTCGGCTACTCGTATAATGACGTGGACCCTGAAGCAGGCCAGGTCGTTCGCCACGTTGGCTGCCCGTATCGTGCAAAATATAGGGCAGGATCAGTGATTGAGAGGTTTTTAAATAAATAAATTCGAGTTAATAAAAATTCATAATAAAAAAAAGATGAAGAGATATTAAAATTACATGTAATTGATAAAAGGGATAGAATGACAAAGACAAGATAAATCAGTGCGCCTACTCGCCATTTGGTCAATTTTCGAAATTAAAAGGACACTTCTGTTTTCTCGGTGACGCCGTTCCTTCGGTTACAGAACAAACCACACCATGGCGACGACACGTTCCCTGAGCACCTCTTCCAGGTGTCGCCCTCTCCCTCGCTCCCGCTGCATGCCGCCGCCGCCTCAGCCACCCCCAAATTCCCTATACGAATAAGATTACTCTCTCCCTTCTGCAATCCCTATCTCCACTTCCGATCCCTCACTGGCAAACCAACCAGCTCTTGCAGAAGAGTAGCTATGGCTCCGCGCGCGCCCTTGACCTCCGCTGCCGCACTCTTCCTCCTGATCCTCTCCGCCGCATCCGACCTCCCTGCAGACCCCCAGGTCCGCCAGGTGACCGATCGCCGACCGCTGGGAGCCACGGAGCTGCGTTTCCGGGCTTTCCTGCAGAAGTACAACAAGGAGTACCGCAGCCGGGAGGAATACGCGCGCAGGCTAGGGATCTTCGCGCGGAACCTCGTCCGGGCGGCAGAGCATCAGGTGCTCGACCCCACCGCCGTCCACGGGGTCACGCCCTTCTCCGACCTCACCGAGGCGGAATTCGAGGCGGCCTTCACGGGGATGGTGACCCGCCGCCCGGAATTCCCCACTGCGGCTGTCATGGAGGTCGGCGGACTCCCCTCGAGCTTCGATTGGCGTGAGAAGGGCGCCGTCACCGACGTCAAGATCCAGGTAATTTAGACTCAAAAACACTGACAACTATGCAGACCAAGTCAGTACTGCATGAAATTTGATGCAGGGTGTGTGTGGATCTTGTTGGGCATTCAGCACAACAGGAGCTGTTGAGGGGGCAAACTTTTTGGCTACCGGGAAGCTTGTCGAGCTCAGTGAGCAGCAGCTCATCGACTGCGATCACACGGTCGGTTGATCGATCATACATGCTATATATGTTAATTTCTTCTCCCATTTATATATGTATTATGGATTGTTAAATCATCAGTGTGATGCCGTCAAGAAGGAAGAGTGCAACAATGGCTGCCGAGGCGGGCTCATGACGAATGCCTACAACTACTTGTTGCGATCCGGCGGCCTCATGGAGGAGAAGTCCTACCCTTACACCGGTAGGCAAGGCGAATGCAAGTTCGAGGAGGGAAAGATCGCGGTCCGTGTGACCAACTTCACGGTCATCCCCCTCGACGAGAAGCAAATGATGGCCCATTTGGTCCGGCACGGCCCCCTTGCAGTGGGATTGAACGCGGCGTTCATGCAGACGTACATGAAAGGGTTGTCTTGCCCGTTGATCTGCCCTCGGAAATGGATCAACCACGGCGTGCTGCTGGTGGGATACGGCGCCAGAGGGTACTCCATTCTCAGGTTGGGGTACAAGCCCTACTGGATCATCAAGAACTCGTGGGGGAAGCAGTGGGGCGAGCATGGGTACTACAGGCTTTGCAGAGGCCACAACATCTGTGGGATCGATAGCATGGTCTCTGCTGTGGCAGCAACATCATCATCATCACCTAAATAACTTGGATGACTTTGTGATAGGATACATGAATGATGTTGGATTTGCAGTAGTTTTCTCTGTACTTCTTTCTTTGACATTTCGAAACGCAGTGTTTGGCTTTGCAATTCAAGGTGCGTTTCTTTGTTGTGTTCCTGGCTCGTGGAGCTGTGTTCGAATACGATTAATTCTCATCGCCGAGTGCAATGAACGAATTGAATGGACGTCGAATGTGTTGAGCGAGGGGAGAGAGCGAACATTTTTATTTGACTAATCTTGGAAGTAAACATGTAAAATGTAGAATGATGTGGCCGGAAAGGCGGCGGCCACGTGGCAGATTTTGGACCCGGTTTATGTAGAGTCATGTCGGCTCAGGTCAAGTCAAATCAGTCTGACTCGCGATGGATTTGATTGATGATCAAGCTCAAATCAAATCAGATCGAAGAGCTTAGGTTGGGCCAGTCTGACTCATGGCCGAACTCAACACAAGTCAGTCCAGTTCCTGGCTGAGCTCGAATCCAGCTCGTCATCTTCAAGACTGATCAGACTGCAGACTGATTAAGGGTGGAGCCATGTAAGATTGAGTTAAATTCGACGAGCGATGCAAGCATTCAGCTTGATAGGTAAAAAAATGATTATTTAGGTTGGTCAATGTCAAACCTGGGGCGGTTAATTCAGTCCTATGAAAATTTTTTATCAGTTGTTAGGGTAAATCGAAAAATACTCGTGACGGACAGTCCAGAAGCTCAACATGCTACTATTACGAGCATTATTTGAAAGAAAAATTCTTGTAAAATTCGTCGTAGTCGAGGATCGAATCGTAGGTATCACTATGTGAAAATTGATAATAGACTTCGGATATTATCTGAAGTAATAGATAGATAATTACCGAAGTAGACGCGCGTGAAGTAAAAAGGTCAGTTTTTTACTTCACCATAAAATACCGAAGTCTTTCACCGGTTCAAAATCGGTTCAAAGTTGAACCGTTTTCGAAGTAAAATGGCTCTAATACTTCATCGATCTCGCTGAAGTATTTGATCGTATATAACTTCATAAGTACTTCTGAAGTAAAATATTTATACGACTTCACAAGTTTTTTATTCTCGTGTAGTAAATATTTAATTTTACTTCTACAAAAATTGAATTGGTCGAAGTATTTTTGTTGTATTACTTCAGCATAATGTAGACGTATTAGAGTGTATGTTGCTATAACAAATATTTAAATTTAGCGAAGTAATTTATACAAACGACTTCACAAATTAAAAAAATGACGAAGTAAATATTTTTTTTAACTACGCTGCTAATTAAATTTGACGAAGTCTGTTGTATTGCATTACTACACCATTTATTTGTATTGTCGAAGTAATTGATCATGTTTTGTTACAATACAATTTTAATTAAACAAATATTTTTCACCACAATATTTTTCAAAAATATCTATTTGAATTACTACAACACAATATTTTTCACCATCAAAATTAAACAAATATATATATATATCAAAAATTTCTATTTCTTACAACTCAAAAGTGTATTCATAAAAGACATTAACCAACTTCACCCAAAATCTATTGTATTCATAAATCTCAAAATACAATCAAAAGTTTTTTCACAACCTACACTTAGGCACCCACATAAAAATAGACAAATTCACTCCATTCGCTTCTGACTTCATCGTACTGAGATTGATTGTAATACTGTTTATTTTTTGAGCCTGCAAACTAAACCATTAATAGAAGTGTGAGGGTCAATACAAAATGACAAAATATTTCATAAAGAATATAGTTCATAAAAAGATTTACCTTCCTCTCCAATTGAAAATCTTCATCCATGACTATCTCTTTCATATACCGCATTACACAATATCCACATTCAACACCACCATTTTGTTTTAAATTACCCTAATGAAATTGAAAATGTAATGCAATTAGTCACAATCATAACAATAAGAATTATCAACTAATGCTTAAATATGTAGTCATAATATATACCGTCAATTGTTTAAAACCTGGCCCTTTTGAAATACCCCTTGAGGCATTGTATATCTTGACTCCACTGCATTGTAAAAATTTGAAAGTTATTTTTATATAAACATCTAATGAATTGAATGTATTTACAAACAACATAATCTACTACCTACTTGGTCACAATTGTTTGCCACGCATGATCTCGATTCTTGTTACTTAAAGAGTCCAATAAATATATCATATTTTTGTCTTCATTAATTATAGTCAGAATCCAATGGTACCTGCATAAATGACAACATAGCATTAACAATATATAGTAGAAATTGATAAATAATTAAAATCTTACCCGGTGTTGTATGGGATTAAGCATATGCTATCTCTATTCGATACTTGTAATTGAGCAGCAATATGTTGTGACAATTTATTATCATATTCGTTCACTCCATGTGTAGGTATGTGATTGGGATCCACAAATGAAACATACTCTGCCCTATTTTCTTTCTTTAAATATTTGAAAAGATAACTGCACTCAAAAGCCAATTATTAAATATTTTACATAATATTTAAAGCTACCCAACAAATACTCTACAAAAGAGTGAAGAAACATATATACAGTAGCTAGCCATGGAGTATAGCTGAGAAGTATTACATACATACAGCAGAGAAATATTTAGCTACTTAATTGCCCTTGTTGATTGCACCCGACCAAGCATAGAAGAGAAAAATTTAAGATCGATAGTATAAAAGAGACCAAAACACAGCACATAGAAGTACACAGCACCTACATAGAAGTGCATGTACGAGACCTTCCTGAGAGTCTACCTTCAGATATAACCTATGAACTTTATATTGGTTGCAAGTCCAACATGATGTAGGGGATGCTACTATATCTATGAACTTTATATTGGTTGCAAGTCCAACATGATGTAGGGGATGCTACTCTTCTCAGTGCTTTGTTTATGTCTTGGACTAAATGTGTTCGTATAATATCAGCATTGCAACCATGCTTATCTCATTAAGATTTTAGTAATAAATGCATAACAATTCTCTCATCAAAGGTTGACAGTCCAAGGCCAAAAAATAAAAAACAACTTCAGCAAGGAATGTGATAGACAAACAACACAATTGGCAGCTTCACATCTCAGAGAATCTATTCTAGTATGCATAAATGTTCCTTTCTAAGTTACACATACATAACCACAATCTTAACACATTAAAATAACTATTCTAGTATGCATAAGCTTCACATCTCAGAGAATCTATTCTAGTTACGCATACATAACCACAATCTTAACATATTAAAATAACTTAACACAGTTTGGATTCATGTGAATAAAGGTAAGCATGTGAACAAAGGTAAGCATGTGAACAAATACTATATATAAGACATAACATACCCCATGTAAACCAAAATTTGTCTGACGCCTATCTCTTTCATCTCCATAAAGCGCAATATATCTTCTCTTAGCAACCATACACCTTTAGGACATCCAAACATACGTTCATCAAATTCTATGTGTATGCTCTCGTCTTCAGGCATTAATCTGATAACATACGAGTAGATAAACTTGCATGCCATCGGTAATGTTTTTTCAATTTCCTTGTACTTGGCTTGATCACCATGAACATCCGAAAGAGCAAACGATTGAGGTTTCACATTCTTCTACAATATTTTAAAATATTAATATGAGCATTCAAAACAAAATCAAGTGATAATTGTAAAATACCAACTCTTTGTGAAAACTAAAAGTATACCTTCATTGTTGGTAAAATTACCAACTCTTTAGGCCAAGCAACAATAGTTCCGACAGCATCGTTGACGATTGTTGGTCCAGACTTAATTGGGATTGGAAGCTCTGCTCCTTCATCTAAGACAACATCAACAGATACCTTGAAGTTCCCTTCCCCAAGTGGAACATGATGAATCATTATATTTGGGCCTCCTTCTGATAGTATTGTGCCATACGCTACCACATTTTCACGTTGTTTCACAGCCAAATTACATTTTTTCCCCTTTAAGAACAATAAGAGATTGATAACAAATATTTGAAATTGAAAAAAATGAATCAATTAGACATAATATTGAGAAATATAGAACCTCCAAGTTTGAAGTGCGACTTTCATAAACCTCCACATCTTCGGTGCATTTTGGATCGTTCATGTGTGAGGACTTGTTCGATATCACAGCTTCACAAGTTTGATCATTAGTGACTTGAGCAAGTTGAGCCTTCAATTTCTCAACTTCAGCCTTCAAGAGCTTATTCTCCTCTGATTGATCTTTGAAGTTGTCAGTTGAATCCTTTGGAACAGATTCCCTAATCCTTCTTGGAGTTTTAAAGTATAGTTGGGGTTTAACGCTTCCTCCAACACCTCTAACTCGTCCATAGTGTTCCGGATTTCCTAAGGCAGTGGTCAACACATCATTCATTCCAGAAGGTTTGAACTCTCCTTTTACCTTCTTTTCCATCAAATCATCCTACAATAAGGGATACAACAAATCAATCCAAAAACTCAAATTTTATTTGCCTATGCAATATGAAAATTAGATAAAACTAAACATTTACAATTTTTTCAATGACTCCTGCTATCTCCATGTTTGTTACGTTGCCAGATTTGTCCTCACGGGCTTTACGCCAAAGCATCGATCTATCAACTTCCTCATTTTCAGCAATTAATTTTTTCTCCCGCTACAATTCCAAAATCGATCAGTTTAATAACATAAAGTCCTTATTGTAAATGGCAAATAAAATGGGTAATATCTTACCAATTCAGCCTCTAAGCCGATGTAACCCTTGTGAGACAGTCTGTGATGATATTTATAATGCATTGTTCGTTCTTTTTGCTTATCATGAATAGCCTACATGCATCATTATATTCTTGAGTTACATATAAAATTAAATAATTCTAAATAGAAATATGACAATGTCATGAAGTACCTCCCATGAGGGATGAAGTCTCTCATCGACAAATTCTTTCCAAATTGCATTTGGGATTTGATACTGACTTGGTGGAGAACTCAATTTGTCGAGATTACCTTTGTTTGGCCAAACAAACCTACTAGTCAGTTTATTTTTGAAATCTCGCCACTTTTGTGCTGCTGAACTCATCACATCAGCCTTACTTTGTGGTGCTAATTCAAACACATTCTGCAACACAAAATATTAGTAAGTATTATTATTAATAAAGATGTTGAGCATGAATAAGAATGTTAATCTTACCGAGATCTCTTCCCACAATTTTTGCTTTATATTTTCTGGAACAGTAGGCCAAGACTTTATATTGATTGGCACCATGGTTCTAGCAACAGAGCCAATGTACGATTGCAGTGCCTTTCCATTTGCATTGTATAATGGTCGCCCCATGTCATCATAATCGATTTTTGCTTTTTTCCCCCATCTAGCAGCTGCAGTTAGTTTACACATTGATGTAGGACCTCTCTTGTTCTTCTTAACATCTATAGAACAATCTTCTTTATCAGTAACTCCATGCAGCTCCGCATCGACTACTTCATGTAACTCCTCAACTACCACTTTTGTTTTCTGCTTGTTACGACCCATCGAGTTTTGACTGTAAATAACATAAATAAAACCATTGTTAAAATCTGTATAATAACAATAACATAGACATAAAATAGTAATCAACAAGATGAGGCAAACAATAAAATGGCTATTAAGAAATGCTTTTACAGTTATGCCTGAAATGCTAACAAGAATCTATTAAAACACCATATAGCAAACAATAAAATAGCTATGTTTATTGAAGGTAACAAATCAGTTGTTACAATTTTACAGCATATCCCCAAAATCCAATAGAAGATCTGAAAATATAGCATCACTCATTCCATGTCTTGCTTTGGTATTATACAATTTTACAAGTGCACTCAACTTTGTATAACGTTGACATCCCTTGTACAATGGCTTTTCTGATTCCTCCAAAAATTTCATAAATGTTTCAGGATTTTCTGTATAGTTATCATACGCAGCCTCACACATATGAGCAGTTTCAAAGTTGTCATAATAATTATCAATTGGCTCCTGGTTGATGCTCCTTTTTACATTATCATCTTTGGTGGGCTCACCATGCCAAATCCAATTCACATAATTTTGACTAAAACCATGGAAATAAAGATGCTCAGAAATGGACTTAACTGATCCTTTTTTAAGATTGATACATTTGCAACAAGGACAATGAATATCATTGGGGTCAATATTGGGATTCCCTAAACAAAATCTAATGAACTGTTCCACACCCTCCTCATATTGTTTAGACCTTCTATCCAAGTATATCCAGGATTTATCCATTTCAATACAGCAAAATCTCCAAATAAAGAGGTCAAAATCTGAAGAAATTAAAGTAAATAAACAAAAGTTAAAAAAAATTACATGTACTTCAAAATGTAACATTCATGGAATTTCAATTTGTAAAATCTAATATAAGAAGTAAGATGAGACAATTCAAAGAGGTAGGTGGTATGGAAAAATTTTTCTTGCAACATTAACATACTAGGGAACTAATTTGACCAGTTTGCTTATGCTATAATGAAAANCGTTTTTCTAAGTTGTAGGAAAAAATAAGTGATTAAGGATAAAGAAGGAGTGTGCAAAAAAAAAATTTGTAATTTAAGAAAAAATTAATTACACAACTAAATTTCATACCTTGGAGGCATGGTTGAGGCAAGGGAAGGCTTAGGTTCACTTGATCCACAAGAATGAGGCAAAGGGAAGAAGGAGTGTGAGATGTGGTGTGGGAAATGAGGGAGTCTCGGGTCCCTTTTATAGGGGTTGATGGGGGGGCGCCCGACGGGTCACGGGCGCCCTTTACAGGTTGGTTTTGCCTCGGGCAGGGAAAAGGTCTGTAGGGGCGCCCGACAGGTCACGGGCGCCCTTCTCAAAAGCTGTTTGTCAGCAGCTTTTGACTGCTTTAATCAGCGTGGGAGACAGGTTTTGATGGGGGCGCCCGACATGTCACGGGCGCCCCTTCTCAAAGGCTGTTTGACTGCAGCTTTTGACTTCTTTAATCAGCGTGGGGGACAGGAGCGTATAGGGGCTCCCGATAGGTTACGGGCGCCTTCTCAGTCGGTCAAATGCAGCTTTGCTGCTTTGACTGGAGCTGGTACCTTTTCAGTGTTGTCAGGGGCGCCCGACAGGTTACGGGCGCCCTAGGTACCAGACTTTTGACTGTTTTGACCAGGTTTGACTGTTTGACTCCGTTTGACTATGTTTGACCATGTTTGACTAGGTTAATCATAGTTTGACCATGATTATGAAAGCACAAGCAAGGTGGTTTAATTTGAGCTTAATTTTCCTATCTCACTGAATCTAGGGTTTTCAAAACATGTTAACCTTAAGGTTTTTGTGAGACAGGTTTAAAGGTAAAAATTAATTTTGAAAGGGAATTTTCATTTATTTTGAAAAGATATTTACTTTTGAAAAAAAATTTTGAAAACAGATTAAGTGTTTTTCAAAAAGATAATAAGTTTGAAAAATAGAGGTTTTGAAAAACAGTTTAGAATCTATAATTATTTGAAATTTGAGTTAGATTCGAATTTGACAAAAGTTAACTTGAATTTGAATTTCAGAAATTGGCTTCCAGGTCTTGGCGAGGCACTAGGCCTTCTTTGGCCGAAGCCTTATGGGATCATCCACCCTTTCCTTGACAAAGCCTTTTAATGAAATTTCATTTTCAAATTAAATTAGGTCATTTTCTGGTCTAACTAGCTTGGGTCTTGGATCGGTAGCTTCGGCTAGTTCCGCCAAATTGGCTTCCCTAACGTACTATCATCTCACCTCCTCCCAATACTATGTTTTCAATTTTCAAGTAATTTTAGTCCTCAAATCTAAGAATTCCTTAAATCTAAGCATGGCAATTTGCAAGAAATTAAATAAACACACAATCAATCAATTAAAAAAAACTATCTAATTATAAAAATTGTTTTGATTTTGGCTCCCCCTGGACTATAGCCTCTATATGGGTTAGGCAAGATGTGAATCTTGTCCTTGGGGATCCAAAATTGATTTGAACCAGTTGGTTTAGTCAGGCACAGTTTTGGCACCCATGCCTGAACCTTAGGTCTTGACTGGTTCAGTACAGCAAGTAAGATCTTTGCCGAGATTTGGTTCTATAGCCAAGTCCGGATCGGTTTAGAACAGACTTCTGTTTTCCCAGAATCATATCAAGATTCTTGGAACCAGAAGTGAATCATTCTAAAGCTGTTCTTAAATCCTTGACTTGAGTTTTCAAGGAGAAATTCTCTGATTCAAGTTTCTCAACTTGATCAGGGGTTTCTTCCTGAATTTTCTCAGTTAAGGAATTAGAATCAGCTCCCTCTTTCAGGAGTTTTACTTCCTGTCGGAGGGACTCGATTCGGAGTTTGGCTTTCGCCAAATCTCGGGATAGATAGGAAATAAGAGAATTTAATTGCGATTTTGAAAAAACCCGTTACCTTTATTTCGCCGTCTTCGGAGAATGTCAGCTTGCCGTCGTCCCGTTCCGAGTCTGAGTCAGTCTCGATTTGATCCGAAGCGGTCAGGGCTAGAAGATTGGACTGAGGTGCTTCTTCTTCTTCTTCTGAGGAAGACTCGTCCCAGGTTGCTTGGAGTGCCTTCTTCTTTCTGTTCTTTTGGACTCCTTTAGACTTGGACATTCAGTCTTGTAGTGGCCCTTCTTCTTGCATTCGTAGCAGGTTACGTTGGGCTTTTGTTTGTCAGTTGCCGGTTCATCTTGTCCGTCCTTTCTTCGGCTTGTTCTCCGTGTGTTAGTTTGGTTCTTCAACTTTTTGTAGTAGCTTCGAGCTAGCCGGACCAGTTCTGATTGATCTTCTTCTTGATCTTCTGAATCTGAGGTAGATTCAGGTTCAACTTGAATTTTCTTCTTGGTCATTTTCCCTGTTTTCCCTGCAAAAAAAGCTATACTTTTCTCGACCAAATTGGAGTTAGTCTGTTCATGGCAGCTCAAGTTCAGAAAATAACTCATCTAGCTTAATTTTTGAAAGATCCCTAGAGACCTTGTATGCATCTACCATAGATGCCCACAAGGTGGTCCTAGGGAATGCGTTTAGGGCGTACCTTATCAGATCACGGTTTTGAACCTGGTGACCTATTGCGTGAAGACCATTCATCAGCTCCTGGATTCTGGCGTGGAGCTGGGCTGCTGTCTCGTTATCTGCCATTTTGATAGTGAAGAGCTTGTTCAGTAGCAAGTCTCGTTTGCTGATCCTTGTATCTGAAGTTCCTTCGTGGAGTTCAATCAATTTAGCCCATAGTTCCTTTGCACTTTTGAAGGGTCCTACGCGGTTCAGCTCTTCTTTCGTTAGTCCACATTGTAGAGTCTGGGTTGCTTTGGCGTCAGCTTCAATCTTTCGTTTAAGGGCAGTGTCCCATTCTGAGTAGTCTTGTGGTACACCTTCAGCATTGGTGGGAATCATCAGTCCAGACTGGATGATTATCCACATTTCCACCTGAGTTTTCAGGTGGACCTCCATTCGACTTTTCCAGTAGGGAAAGTCTTCTCCACTGAAAAGTGGAGGTCTGGCGGTGCTAAATCCTTCTTGGATAGACATTTGTTACTGAAATAAAAGTAAACAACAAAAATATTTCCAAGACTTGGTCTTGGATTAGTAGTGCGGGAAGAAATAATCAAACACAGATTTCAAGGGGTGTTGCACCAACCTTGAGATAAAAACTCGAACGAAGATTTTTTTTTATTTTTAAAAAATGAGAGAGAAAAAAAAATCCGAAAAATATTCAAACTGGTGGTTGCACCAGGTTTGACTTCCCCGCTCTGATACCACTTGTTGGATCGAGAAATGCGAGAGAGGGGGGGGTGAATGTCGCAATTCGTTCGGATTTAAAAAGAGCGGGTGCGCAGCGGAAATAAAAGAGAACACAATAACGCAAACACAGCTGGTTTACTTGGTTCGGAGCCTGGGTCGACTCCTACTCCAAGGCCCACGGTCGTTGACCGTTTTCTGCGGGCAATTCTATAAGTTCGCAAAAGTTTACACACAAATAATAATAAAAATATTCTCGTAAACTTAAATACAACTCTTGTTACCGACGTCCGGTGAAGATTGAAGTTCTGGAGCAGCGGGACGTCGTCGGCTTGAGTTGGCAGCTTTCTGGAGCGTGTCGTGGAAGCAGAAGAGCGTAGAATTGTCGAAGGAATTCGTTATTCAAGAAGAGGGTCGAGGCCCTCTTTATATAGGGCAGGGGGCACCCGACATGCTCGGGGCGCCCTCCACGTGGCTGCAGATCCGGCGATGCTCTAGTCAAAGCTGATCTCGTTATCTTCGGGATTGTTTTTGACTGGGGCGTCCGACGCGCACGGGGCGCCCGATTGACCGGTCAAACTTTATCACCGAGGCTTCGCGAGGGTGAGCTGCAGCCGCCTTCAGTGGCGTGGCACAGTGGGCGCCCGAGACACGCGGGGCGCCCGACATGCGGGGCGCCCGACACACGCGGGGCGCCCCCAATTGCGCTGCTGTCGGGGCGTTTACCTCTCTGCTGACTTTGGGTTGACTCTGGGGCGCCCGACACATCCGGGCGCCCTACTCAGCTACGGCCTCACTCCTTTGAGGCTCTCTGAGCTGCAGAAACACAGTCCTTCGGTCCTGCATCCAGGGTTAGTCCAAAACAGCAAATAATAAGTTAGTTAAAACAGCCTTAGCTGTCTTGGTTCTGACTTTGGATCTCCAAAATGGAGCCCTAGGTCGAACCGACGCCTAATGTTCCCTCGAGGGGAACGCGTCCTCACCTACTCCTCTCGGGAGAGTTTTTACCTGGTGCCAACCGGATCCTCCAGTTGGACTTTTGCCCAGCAGTCCTTCGCCAGGTCTTGAGTTACCAAGCTTCCCTTCGCTTGGTGCCTAGCAGCCCTTCGCTAGGTTTTTTTCTTCTGGCAGCCCTTCGCCAATGCCTAGCATTCCTTCGCTAGGGCTTGTCCTGTCTGGCAGTCCTTCGCCAGTGCCTAGCAGTCCTTTGCTAGGGCTTGTCCTGTCTGGCAGTCCTTCGCCAGTGCCTAGTATTCCTTCACTAGGGCTTTTCCTGTACACTCAAGAAACTCGTTAGACAACCATTAACCCTTAACTTTTGAACCTTTTTGCCAATATCAAAACACAGGTTTGACTTGGCTGCATACTGCACCAACATAACCTAGTTGATATTTTCACTAAACCACTATCTGAGTCTGAGTTTTGTTCACTAAAAAGACAGCTAGGAATATGCTCAGTAGAATCGGGTTATTTTTCTTCTTTTTTTTTTTTGAAATGATTCTTGTCGTTTTTTTTCATTTTTCAAAAACTATTAACTGCTTTTCAAAAATTCATAGTTTTAAAAACATATTGTTTTAAACTTTTTATTTGACTTTCCGACTTAATTTTTCAAAAATTACCCCCTTTAAAATTAGGGATTTATTCATTATGGACTTAGCTTAGGACTTAACCCTAGTTTGCATGCTCCTATAAATTTAGAAGTCAGCATCTCACAAGCACATTATGATACTTTGATTGACAACTTAGATTGGGTTGAGATGCATAAGTCTATGCCTTGACTCAAGATGCTTTAAGTCAGTGCATCAAAAATAGTTGGGGCAATAAATACAATTGAACAGCAATCAGGTTAAGTAATCGAGCTTAGAAAGTCTAACATGTAAGACTACTTAACTTGACTAACCTTAGTGAAAGTTATTATTTTATAATAGTCAGTTAGTAATAATTTGGGTTAGACCGGGACCCAAGCAATTAAGATTTGGCTATTTCTCAATTTTCTTTTTTGCATGGTTTAATTTTTAGACATAAATCATCCTTGGACTCAATAGGAATATTAACTTGATTCAAATCTTGTTACTTTGGTTCAAATTACTTTTTAGATTTAACAAATTATTCTTTAGTATTAATTCTTGCTTAATCATTTCATAATTTGTTAATTATTCTCTATTATTTGCCTTCTTAAAAATTAACACTTGACATTTTAAGCTTTGTCAAAATTTTCTTATGGTTTTTCAAAACTCATAGGCTCTGATAGTCAATATTTTCTTTCTTTCTCCTTAATCAAAGTTTTCTTTCAAAACATATTTTCAAAAAGCATATCTACTACAATTATTTTTTGATATATGGCAAAGGGAGAGAGTAGAAAAAGTAAAGTTAAAAATTAATTTTTTCCTTTTTTAAATAAACTTTGCTTTCAAAAAAAACTTTTTTAAAAGAAAAACTTTATTTTTCCTAAAAGAATTTCACTTTAATTTAGAGTTACTTTCTTGGTACTCAAAAGTTTTTTTCAAAACACATTTTCAAAATCAAGGTAATAAACGTCTTCATACTTAGTATTTTTTTCAAAAATTAGAAAATCCTTCAAAGTGAAAATTGCATTTTTAAAAAAAAGGTTCAGGGGGAGAATTTCAAATCAAGAGAGAGCTTTTTTGCAATATTTCAATTTTATAAGATTTTTCTCAAAAATTGTAAATATTCTAAAAAAATAAGGGGGAGATTACTAATTAAGGGGGAGAGTTAAAAGTTGTTTCAAAATTTGTTATGTCTTAAAAAAATGCTTTATTCCGTTACTCAACTATAGTATATCTCTTGTTTATATATTTTAACTTAACTTTTGAACTAGATTGCCATAAATCAAAAAGCAGGAGATTGTTGGTGTCGAAAGCACCAGATCGAACCTGATTTTGATAATGGCAAAGGGTTCAAAGTTAAGTTTATATGGTGATCTAATAAATTTACTAAGTGTACAAGAAAGTCCTAGTTAACCTAGGTACGAAGTCTTGACCTGCACGGTTGAGCAAGAAGTCCTAGTCGAGGACTAGGCACGAAGTCCTAGCCGAGGGCTAAGCACCGAAGACCTGACTGAGGGTTAGGTACGAAGACCTAGTTCGAGGAATTGAACACGAAGACCTGGTCGGAGACTGGGCACCGAAGACCTGATCCGGAAGATCGGACAGGACACTTAGCCAAGCGAGCACTACGGGCAGAAATTGAGATGGGTTGAGGTACAGACGTCTCAAGATCCGGGAGTTTCGGAGGTCGTGAAATAGTCCAAACGAAGGAGTCGGTTAGCAAAAGATAACTTCTCCAGAGTGGAGTAGGTGAGGGCGCATTCCCCAGAAGAGGGAAGAATAGGTGTCGGTTCGACCTAGGATTTCATTTGAAATCCAAAGTCAGAACCAGACAGCTCTAGCTGTCATTCATGCATGTATTTACCTTACTATACTGTGTTTTTAGAATAACCTTAATTGTAGGCTAAAGGAACCAGATCTTGCAATTAGGGGCACCTAAGAGGGCTCAAGCACTCGAGAACCCAGGTGCCTGATGTAACGCCCATAAAATCCTCTCAATATTTTTCTTTAAAATATTGATCATGCTTATATGGATTCTTGAGTAACATATGAATACTAGCATGAACCTTAGCATGATTTCTTATATCGATTAAAAAGCTAAGTAATAATGGGTCTTACATGGACTTTTCTAGTACCATGGCTATTAGTGGACCTTAGGTAGAATTTTAACATAAATAGAAATGAATTCCAATTAGGAATATTAGCATAACTCTTGATGGGCTCTTATGTGGGCCTTGCCAAAAATAAGAGTAAATGGAATAAAAAAATGCATGCACCAAGGATTAAACCTTGGACCTAGAATAGAGGCAAAGTCTCATCATGCATTTACTAACTAATTCACCTAGCAAAGGAGTGCTATTGGGAAAGAGAGAAGAATTTAGTTGAGGCTAAAAGAAGTGGAAGAGACACCATGTGAAGAGGCACCATGCTCCCTTCACTTAGTATAAAAAGGGATGGATGAGAGGTGAAGAGGCACTTGAGTTATTTTCTCCTCTTTTCTTCCACCAAGGCTCTTCCTCTCCCCTCTTCTTCCTCCTCCTTGCCTCCTCCTTGCCGAGACTCACCAAGGGGTTTTCCTCTTGGAAAACTTCACAAGAGGACTCCATCTTGAAGATCCAAGGTTTTCTACAAGACTACAAGGGCAAGGGGTGTTCTAAGGCCAAGAAGGTTTTCATTTTTCTTTCTCTATTCAAGGTTTATAATCAAGATAAAGAGAGGTAAGACTCTCTCACCTGTGGTATAATAGTTTTTATATTGTCTATCATGATTTAAGTTTTGTTTGGGCTCTATGTTGAGAAAACTATGGATTAGGGCTTCCTAGGGTTTCGGCCAAGCAACCTTTTAGGGTTTGGGATGATGTTAAAACCTCACTTATGGTTCCTAATGCTTTCTCATGATAAAATAAGAATGAATTGTGAGTTGTGGAATTTTTGTAACGCCAGCAAGCCCTTATGAACTTTCGGCCCTCTCCCAATTCCATGGTTAGGTTTAGATCTAACCCTCCAAGCATGCTTATTATGATTTCCTATGATGCAATGGATGTTAATTGTGAGTTATATGAATTTTCCATGGACTTGTGACTCCTCTAGGGTTTCGGCCAAGACCCAAACTCATGCTAGGAATTAGGGTTAGCCCCAATCATGTGTTCTAATGGCTTCCTATGGCATTGTATGTATTGTATGGGTGTTATGTTTACTTATGGTACCTCACATGTTACTTGAATAATGGGACTCCCATCTACAACTTTCGGCAAAGCATCAAGTCTAGGGTTTGGGTTAGTCTAAGGTTTCAAGTATACTTGTTTATGGCTTATTATGATGTAGATATATGTTCAAGCATGTTGTATGAATTTTATAATGCCTAAACCCTAACTTTATGTGCTATGCATCATGACCTTGTATGCTTATATTATGTATCATGTTTTAGTAGGTTTTATTTATGGATGTTTTAAACCATATACCATGAACACATGTGTTGTGAAGTATGCATCATGTTTATGTAGAATTATGCATGCATTAGGTTAAATGCCTTGAACATATGTATATTATGGTTATGTAGACCTACGCATGTTTTATGTTGAATGTCATAAACCTATGTAGTATGTATCATGTTCATATGGATCCTACCCATGCATGCTTTACGATAGAGACCATGATCATGTATGCTATGTGATATGTACCATGTATGTAAAAACTTATCTATGCATGCTTACCTTATGTACCATGATCATTCAAGCTTTATGAACTATGATGATGTTTATGCCTTAGGGCATAATAATGTATGTATGTCATGCCTTATAAATGAAGATGATGAATGAAGATGATGTTCATGCCTTTAAGGCATAATGATGTTATGCATTAACTATGAATGATGAAATGCTAAGTATGCTTTATACCATGCTTCATGTATTAAGATCATGTTTATGTCTTTAATTATGCTATGTAAGTTCTATGAATGATGAAATGCCAAGAGCACTTCTTATGATGTAAAAAGAAGCATGTGAAGCTATTTTACTTTATGGATGGGCTTGTACCGGACCCAAGTAAGGTCCAAAGGATGGGCTCCTTATGAAAGCCTCGGCGCTAGGACTACCGTAGCTGTCCTCGGTTCTGGGACTACCGCAGCTGTCCAACAGGGATGGGCTCCTTATGAAAGTCTCGGTTCTAGACTACCGCAGTTGTCCCTAGGTTGAAGGTAACCTAGTACCCTAGTAGGTCGAGACTAGCTACCTCGCATTTACTTAGGGATGCGTGCAAATGATGGATGTATGTATGTGGTACAAGCCGGGGCCCCATGATGTTGAGATTATGTTTAAGTATTTATAATTATGATTTTCAAATAAGCATCCTTATGTTATGTGCATTTAATTCATGCATTCATTCATGTTATGCATCTATGTCATGTCAAGTATGTCATATGCTTATGATTTATGTCAAGAACTTCCCTATTTTAATTATGTTATGTGCTTATACTTTTGTCAAGTACGTCTTATGCCATGAGCTCTATGCACTTTCATGACATGTTAAGCACTTCTATATGATTATGTATTTTCATGTACATCTATATGCCTCTTCATGTCAAATGCTTTATGAATACCTTCTCATGATATGCTTTTGTTTTATGTTACACTCTTTATGTTATGCCCTTTCCATGATATGTGACGTATGATTTTAGTGAGTAGGAAAGGGTCTTACTAAGCCTATGTACTTATAAGTTTATTTTCTTATACCGCAGATCAAACAAGAGGATACTAAGCTAAGGGAAGCAGCAAGAGGGGCAAGTGTGTGTGTGTGGTAGTGACATGGCAAAAAAAAGAAAAAGAAAAGATCCTATTATTCATAATTATCATGTCTTATGTTTTGCATTGTCACCTTTAGTTTCATGCTATACTTTATGATGGTTTTCCTAAAGAACAACTTCTTATATTTTGCATTGTCAACTCTAGTCTCATGCTATACTTTATGATGGTTTTTCCTAAAGAACAACTTATGTTGATTTCCATGATGTGTTCGTTTAGAACCATATGTTGGCTTTAAGCTTGGTGATAGGATAAGTTATGTTTAATGTAAACATGTTCAAGAATGTTATGTCTCACATGCTATGTCTTATTTCTTTTATGTTATGAAAATGCTAAGTTACCAAGTAACCATGTTTAATAATGATAGCTAAGATATGTCAATATGAGTTACATGGTTTAAACGCATATGTATGAAGTTTTAAATTATTCCGCTGCATTAAGTTCTCCATATGCATATATGTATGTTAGCGTAACACCGCCTTCCACCTACATCGTAGGGTTGGAAGGGCGAGTGTTACACCTGAGAGTACTCAGGCGCTCTAAAGGGGTTTTTTCAGCAAGTGGCAAATCTGAGTTGGCAGTCGCGCCACATCATCTCTCAGCCACCTCATTACACTCGGGCGGTCCAGTTATCCCATGCACCCAAGAATAAGATAAAAGTTTGCTAAATCTGCGAATAAGGACGCGGTTGATCCTGTGGGATTGTTTAGAATCGATAGGGGGGTGAATATCGATAAAAATTTCGGATATGAAAAGAATATTACGCAGTAGAAAATTAAATCAATGCTAACACAATTTCTTTTACTTGGTTCGGAGTCTAAATCGGCTCTTACTCCAAGGCCCACGGTCCTTGACCGTTTACGTTTGGCAATTCTATATTTCAGAAAATGTTACAATAGTTGAAGCATGAATACAAAATTAAATTCCACCACTTAAAAACAAATACCGACGACCAGAAAAGGAATTGAAGATCGACGCAGCGGGTCATCGTTATGGAGCGTTGTTGGCGCTTGAAACTTGAGCACGGAGAAAACAGAACTGAGCGCTTGAGTGCTTGCGTTGAAAGAATTGTTGTCTGGAAGCAAGGGGTGAACCCCTTTATATACAGCCGTCCAGGGCGCCATGTTGATGTAGGGCGCCTGACACGTGTGCCTATCTGCGCGCGTCCTCATCCGCAGACTTGGCCAACGTTTATCCCTTTATCCAGGGCACCTGGGACATCTGGAGTGCCTGTATGCTCACGGGTGCCTCCCTTGCTGACGTGAAGGCTCAGCTTCACAGACTGTTGGAATCACCCTATCTGGGGCGCCTGTATCCATACAGGCGCCTGTATTCTCGAGCGCCTGAGTCCTCTCAGGCGCCTGGGATGCAGAGAACTTCATCCTTTATTCCTGCAACCAGGGTTAGTTCCAAAGCAACAGTAATAGATAAATTAAGTACAAATAACAATCTGTGTTGTCTTGGTTCTGACTTTAGGCTTCCTAAATGGAACCCTAGGTCGAACCGACGCCTAATGTTTCCTCTTCCTGGGAACGTGTCCTCGCCTACTCCTCTCAGGAGAATTTACCTTTTGCCAACCGACTCCTCCGATTGGACTTTTGTCCGATCTTCCGGATCAAGACTTCGTGCCCAGTCCACGACCAGGACTTATTGCTCAACCCTCAGTCAGGTCTTCAGTGCCCAGTCCTTGGCCAGGACTTTGCACAATTCCACGAATCAGGACTTCGTGCTTAGCTTACCTAGGACTTTTCCTGCACACTTAACAGATTCATTAGAACACAATATAACCTTAACTTATGAACCCTTTATTAGATGTGTATACTAAAAGACTTGTTCTTTTTTATATGATCATCTACATTTTAAAAAGAGAATCACAACAACACAGATGCGTATTTATATTAGTATATGCATAAACGTCCTTTACTTTACATTGTAGATAACATGGTGTGTGGTGACATACAAAAGATCATGTTATCAGTCCCTTGCATAGTATAAGTAGAAGCCACAATCGAGATGGAATTGGACAAACCACCAGGATGGTTGTAGTGTAATTAGGTGTGGTTTATCTTGACCATAGAATTACACTAGTATGCTTTGTGTGCATTGAGCAGGACCAAAACCAGAGGTCATCCAATTTGTACTGACTTAATAATTGGATTGGACCTCGGATTATTATGGAGTACAATCCCTAAATCCCGATATAATAATGGGCACGTATAGTTAATATTTATTTTTTTGATTTACAAATAGGCGAGATTTATTCAACTAAATCGATAGGCCCGGTAAGTTGGGAAATAATATTAATTATATGGTGTGCCGTTGATTATTGACGGAATCCGTATCCTAATGAGTCGGGATGATGATACCCCCTTGATGAGCTCATAAGGTTCATCATGTTAAACCCTGCAGGTGGATTTGATCCAACATGATGATAAGGTCGAGTGGTACTAGTCAAGGAGTCAGAAGTTGATTAATTAAAATTGTCAATAATTTAAATTAATTAACGGGCATACGATATCTTAAACACGAGGGGATGGATGACTCATAATAGATGGAGCTCATATGAAAATATGGGGGTTGGTGAGGAAGTTTGATGAACCCAAACTAGGTGTCACAAATGTGGGTCTCAAAATTTAGATATGTGAAAAGCTGAAAACTCTTTTTGTTAACAAAGATGAAAACGTAGTAAAAGGGCCACAGGTCGTATTTTTCCTAGGGCTAGTTGAGGTTGCTTGATTCAAGCTCGAGTTTAGGTGTCGTCCAATATTTTTGGGTTTCAAATAAAATCTGGGTTTGGTTTCAATTAGACATGAAAACTTAATGAAAAGAAAAGACTTAGCTAGACGAATTTAATCTAGGTAATGGCAATTGATAAACTCAACCAATGAACAACTCAATCAAACCAATGCCAATTTGCAAAAATTCGGAAATCAAACTACTGCCAAATGAAATATTGCACTGCAGCTTGTGTTTAACTTCGGGAATTACCTGTTGGGACCGGGTGAATGTTGACATGGATGCGGGTTCGTAATTTTAAAATTAATTACGTGTAGCGGAAGGTTTAGCATAAATAATTTCTCAAATTATTTAACTACACATCGAAGCATGCAAATCTTGTGTAGACATGATCATATATTTAAAATTTTGCAGAAACGTACTCTAATTACGTATTACCTCGCGTAACTCGAAGGAAGGGACGAGATCCAACCGTAAGCGTCCCTTGGAAGCTCCGCCTCTATTCGCGTCCACGCCGAGTATCTTCGGGATGACTTCGCAAAGCCACGAGTTTCGTGTTCTCGAGAACTACTAGATTCTCCGAGAACGCGACGAGAAAAACCAAGAGAGAAGTCGGAAGACTAACCACAAAAGGATGGCCAGAACTTCCTTCTCCGGCAGCAGGTGGTGGTCGGCAGGGAAAGGGCAGGGGCGGCCGGCTGGTGCTCCTTCTTGGGGATGGTTGGCGCACGGCAAGAAGGGGAGAAGAGAAGGAGAGAAAGAGAGGGAGAGAGCCTATGCCTTCATCTCTTCGATTATTTTCCAAGTCTTGCCTTGGGTCCTTTATATAGTGGTCTCTCAACCATCAAGCCTCTCAAATATGGAATAACATATTCCATCATGCCAAGTTTGATTTTATATCATGGTTAAAATCATATTTTAATTCATGATAAAAATCAATCAAGTCTCTTCTCTCCTATGGAATAAATTTCCTTATCATGGTAAATCAATCCATGATTGATTTTATAAAATAAATCAATCCATGGTTCATTTTAATTTCCATGAAAAATAAACCAAACCTTGGTTTATTATATAAAAATTTATATCATCCATAATTTTATAAAACAAACCACACTTGGTTTATTTTATAAATTGAACCAAAAACTTGGTTCTCTCCCTTTGTTGTAGCCGGCCAAGCAAAGAGGATGGAGGCCCTCTTTGGCCGGCCCATCCAAGCCAAGCCCCAATGAATTAAACTTATTTAATTCATCTATTAAGTCTTCAAAAGACTTAGTCATTTTACGCTTCCGATGCGTCTCTGAAAAATTCAGATTCGACTTATCGTTTGGCTCAACCAAACTTAATCTCTCTTGATTGGAAAATCTAATTTTCAACTCGTTTTAAATCCCTCGGATTACTCGTAGTGCGTGTGACTAAATAGGCTTTCGATTTATGTTGGCCGTCTATAATTAATCAATTATAGAACGATCATGAGTGGCACCTAGTAGTACATCATGATCCCCAATTAATTGAAAGATCAACGGTTGACCTCAGAAACAATTCTGAAACCCTTCAGCAGCTATAATGAATCGTGCCCCATTCCCTTCATAATCTTATACCCACTTGGTTCAGGACATGGTCTATGTGTGTCAGTCCCCGCTAGGCTGACTACGTCACACCTAGCCCAAGTAACATTTTCTCGTCCTACGGATTCTAATTACTCTCATGTATTTAAGAGATTCATACTCTGAACATGTCATGCTCTGGCCAGAGGCTTCGAGTAACAATCCGACGATAGACCTCGGGTATACATCTCCTCGCAAGGAGTGGTGAATCCTTTGTAGGCTGTTCAAACATCTTCGGGCACTTCGGCTTATACCCAATCATCCTGGGTCCACACCTCCTTGGAGATGCTTGCTTAAGATGTCAAAGTATAAGTCTCCATGACCAAGATGACTTGAACACCGCAAGTCAAAGGAACATCGCACTTAAGCTGCAATAAGAACTTCACTGACATATCTATATGTAGACTACCATATGAAGTTTTACAGCTAGTCACTCCAATGAACTAGTTCCCTTAACTAGCATTCATGTTTATCTCCGGACATCTCAATGTCACCAGCCAGTGAGAATCAGCTGATTAGAGAATAACCCATGCTAGTCTCAACAGAATTGATAGTGTCCGTATTTATCAATTCATCGACTAGGGACAATTTCAATACTTCACAATTGCACATGTAGAGATAATCACTAGTTGTGAATTTATCACAAATTCTCTCATGCTGTGAATTGTATTGCAGACATTCAGTAAATGAGTTTAAGATCTCAATCAAATACACAAACATGTATACTCAAATAGTGAATATTCATTTATTAAAATAAATGATTATAATCATAAGGCGATTGCCTTAGGACACTTTTCTCATATCACTAACATTACCACTCAAGCAAACCTAATGGGAAACAAGTGGAACAAAACAATTTTGACAATTCTCGGTTGAACCAAATGCTAGCACTTAAAGCCTAATTGCAAAATTGCGACTTGATACTAATACCGAAATGACAATTAGAATTCAGTAACAAGCTAGACAAGAAACAAACTGATTTCAATTTCCATAGCACACTAAAATTTGCATTCAACTTGACACAAACTAGTGCTGAAATTTCACTTGAAACATTGTGTAGAATTTAAGTAAACTTGCTACCAAAATGGATAAAGCTTATGTGCCAAATCTGATATGGAGTGTCAAGCTAATACTGACAATTCAGCAATAAAACTAATCGACCAAGCTTGGAAAACAAAGCTATCAGTGACATGATCTACTGAAATAAATGAAACACTACCGCAATCAAGCAAGGGGCTGATCAATTCAGAAATGTTCTTGATGCAGAAATGAATTGCAAGAGTGCAGAAATGAAGTTCAAACCTTCATAATTCGAATGCAGCAACAAATGGATGCAAGGTCAAACAAGCAACTGATGTGAAGCAAATGAATGTGAAGCAAACAAATCAGATACAAACTTCAGCAGCAAATGAATGCAGAATCAAACTCAATGGTACCAAATTTCAGAACTAAACTGATGTGCAGAGAATGAATGAATGCAGAAGTTTAGAGGAAAACCGAGTGCTAAAATTCATAAAACAAGCTGTAAAATTACAACCAGTACTCAGAAGAAAAACTCAGAACTGATGTTCACTAATACTTAATGCTGAAACTATCATCAATGCTGGCAGAAATGAAGTGGATACGCATGGGTGACTGATACACAACAGCTGAACTAATTGCAAAAATTATAGCATGAACTAAGTCCCGAAATGAAGTGCAGAGATTATAGCTGGACTAAATGAAGAAATTAGAGCTGAACTAAGTGCAGAATTGAAGTGGACACGCAAGGAAGAAAAATGATATGCAGAATTGAGTTGATACACAACCAAAGATCTGATACGCAAGAAACTAATTCATGAAATAAACTGAAATTGAGACAATTGTTCACTAAGCAAGCTCACTAGCTAACTACTTGCAGAATTGAACCCTAACTAAGGTAGAAACAATTCAGACAATGAAAGCTACAAAGCTGATACGAAATCATAACTGAAAATGAACTGCAGAAATGAAATTTACAGCTAATAAATTGAAAATTCACTAAGTAAACTAAGTCTCGATTCCTCCCTTAGCTCAAGAACTCCTTGCCGTCACACAAGGGTAAGCTTCGAACCCGTAAGCTCCACAAATCACTGGGAAAACTCAATCTGCGATCAAATCCAGCTCAGCTTGCTCAAATCTGAAATTTCCATTCGATTCCTTCAATCTCGCTGCGGTGGATTGCGCTGATGGCTTGGAATTGATCCGAGCACTCCAGGGAACCCCTCCAGATAGCTCGGATGGAAGAAATGATGCACCACCGAGATCGAAGATAGCAAACAGCAGAGCCAAGGAAACCTCACATCAGCTCTGTTTCTTGGGCAAATTGAGGCTGGAAACTCCACGGATGAATCTTCCTAATGACCTAGAACCTGATCCAATGAAGAAGATCGAGTGGTCGCGCCCTTAGATGAAGAAACTAGCTGAAGAAATGAAGAAAACGCAACGACGAGGAAGACAGCGGCGAAGACGCGACGAGCTGCAATGGGGAGAAACTTTTGATTAAATACTTTGAAATGGACGGCCCAGATTGTTCAGGTCAAATCCAACGGTTGATCTTTGTTCGATCTGAACCAAACTTTGATGATGTTGATCAAGGGTTAGGATCTGCCTCCCAGTAGCTCGGATCCTCCAGATTTGCAACGGATGGCTCAGATCAACCTGATCTTTGAATGGACAGTCTAGAGCCCTCTGAGCTCGATCCAACGGTTGAATGATCTCTGATTTGGATGAAAATCTCAGATCTTGACCTGAGTGTTTGATCAGCCTCAACCCTAGCTCGGATTGCCTCAAAGGTTCCCAGATGGCTCAGATCTAGCCGTTTTTGAATCGGACGGCCCAGATTTGTCTGAAGCTTAATCACTCGATCTGGGTCCACTTCCGACTCAAATCTGACCCAGCATAAACTAGGCCCATGATCCTTCCATGCCTACAAAAAATAGAACAAAAATTTAGTGGCCAAATAAATCAAATGTATCGAGATTTACAATTAAGTCCAAAATAGCAGTAATTTCTAGAACCTAGCATAAATGCAAGATAAAGCAAGTAAAATATGGGTCAAACATGGATTTTAGCAACTAAAATGATCAACAAAATGATACCTATCAAAGTTCAATGGAGATCCTTTAGTGGAATGTATCTTCATTAATGGATTGGTTTTAGATCCATTAGTGGGCCAAGACCCAACTCCTCCTCTTGGTCCCTACCTTAGCCCTATATATACTCCATGGAATCAAGACACCAAGGCTTAATCATCCAATTAATCAAACCCTTGGCCTTTCTCTTTTCCTCTCCCTCTCCTTCTCTCTCCTAGGGCGACGGCGGCAACACAAGAAGAGAGCTTTCTATCTTCTTGTTCTTCACTTCTTCTCTCTCGGTGAGGGGCACAAGGATAGAGAGGACCTTCCTCTCTTCCAGGTTGTGGCCAGAGCCACCTTGTTGAGGCTGTGAAGTGATCGGCGGCAGGGAGAGTAGGTGCAAGTTGCGCCGGCGGCAAGGGAAGTGGAAAGGGGTCGGCGGCGGGTTTACGAAAGAAGAAGCACCTTCTTCTCCCTTCCTCATTCACTTCTTCACCTTCCTTCATCTTCTCCAATCAGAGAGCTTGCTGCCGAAACTCTTTGGAGGCCTTGGAGTGGTCGGCGACCAAAGCTAGGGGAAGAGGAAGCTAGGAAGGTGAGAACCCTAACTAGGGTTTTCGGCTAGAAGAAGAAGAAGGTGTTTGGAGCCGTTGGTGATCCCGATTCTCGGTAGCTCGTCGCCCACACGACGTCTGGGAGGAGAGGGACATAAGGTAGAAGGCTACGAGGTAAAGGAAGGTATAATTCTCTTCCTTATCTCCTTTTGTTCTATCATTTTATGTGGTATGTTTGATTAATTGTCTTGCTTAATCATTTTTTAATTAACGGTAGATAATTAATTATTGGACCTCGATAATAAACACAAAAATCGATGATCCACTCGTCGACTTTTCCGTGGTCATTTGATTAGGAGAATTACAAGGCTCGATCTTTGTGATTGGCCAAGTTGTAATTTATACCGAACGATACGATGACGAGATGGTCGTTGGGAGACGGGTCTCCATTCAGATTAATTTTTTAATCCGTAGACATGAAGAGGTCTCTCAAGGATGACCAAGTATTCACTTAGGAAACTCGCCAAGCTATACCCATCACCCTTTACCATTATCAAAATTCATGTTCGATCTGGTGCTTCCGACACCAACAGATCTGGTGATGTGTAGGGCGCCCCTATAGCCTATCAGGCGCCCGAGATCTAGTATAAAAGGGGTTTCACCCCCTTTGCTTCCATCATCAACTCAACCACTCAAAAACACTACGACAAGCTTTCATGCTAATGTTTTCTCCGCCAACAATGTTCAAGATCGATGACACGCCGCTCCATCAAGTTCTGCTCTTCTTCTTAAGTGTCATTGGTATAAAATTTTCAATTCAGTTATGTGCTTAAATCCTTATACTTATACATCATTTTCTGACTTATAGTATTGACCAACGAAAATGATCAAGGACTTTGGGTCTTGGAGTAGGAGCCATCACAAACTCTGAACTAAGTAAAACAAATTGTGTTAGCAGTGTTTTATCTTACGAAATTCTTTATTTCCGTTGTGCTTACTCTCGATTAATTGATATTCACCCCCTCCCCCTCTATCAATCATAATGATCCCACACGATCCACTCACCAAAGGCTTGGTGCCAAAGGTGGTTCATGCGCATATTGTGGATATGAGATTTCTTCTTATGAGAGGAGAACTCATCTAGTAGGAGTCTGTATTTATTTTATTGTTCTATGTTAATAAAAATAAATATTTTATTTTGATTATTGTACATATTTAATGCTCAAAACATTAATAGGAATTTATATGTTTGTTTGACACTCTAAATATGATATCATGATTTACTACTGTTATTTGGTATTTGGTGTTTATAAATATGATAAAGATTCCTTTTGGAATCATAAAGTTTGGATGATGATTTGTTATTGCAGTTTAGCATAAGATATTTACAAATATAATCAGACTCTTTTGGATCACTTTGGACCGGTTGGAAATTAACATGTACTGATCATATTTCATGTAATTTTCACTCTATACATCAGCATCTTAATCTATGTCGTTAATGGCATTAGTATTATGATTACTGTTAAGACTTGTTACGATCATATACAGTAGCTATGACCTCTTTAGTCCTATACCAATGAAGTTAATGGACTAGATTTTTTATAGGGGTATTTTGTAACCATAAAGTTTGATATCAGATAAAGTTTAACTTGTATTTAATATACATCTCACATATAGCCTAAGTGGAAGATTGTTGGATATTATTATCCCTATTAGGTGGGTTTATTTGTAAGTTGCACATGTAAATACAATATAAACCCTTTAAAGTGATCTAACTTATATTTATTGGGTTTCAGATTATTAGATGTGGGTTCAATGTATAGAACCTTTAGCCCAACCTGTTATTACCTATGGGCTAATAAGAGATTGAATTCCTTTATAAAGGGGAGGTCTCGAAGGCATCTTGACCTAGTTTTTTTGTTCCCCATTGACAAGAAGTTTTACGGCGCCTTCAACCCTAAGCCTCTTGGAAGATCCTCCTTCTTCTTTTCACTGCATCTTCCATAGGGATCAAGCCAACGACACTATGACAAGGATGATGGCTCTTCAATCAGGTTTCTTATCTTTCAGTTTATATTTTTTTATTCTTATTATGCCATGATTCTAAGAAACAATATATGCATGCTCATATGTCTTGTGTTTTCTCTTTCGAGTTCTTATTTTGTTTCTAGAATTCATCTGATTAGGAGAAAACTCAATTTCTATCAAAAAGAAATTGAGATTTCAAAATTCAGAGACAAGAGTAGAGAAGTTGGTAGAAATGTTAGTGTAATTGACCGCTAGTTAAAGATGGATTGAGTTGACCAAAATCGATTGACTAAGCTCAAGTTGAGCCTTGATGGTTGATTAATATATTTGTTAACGAGAGCGAGACGTCAAGTAAAAGGAGAGTTTATTGGAGAGGGCACTACTAGAATTTTTGCATTCAACAACACATAATCGACAACGGTTTTTTGATAAAGTGTTGTCTTATGTCAATTTAACAACAGTTTTAGTATTAACCGTTGTTGTTGTTGGTCTGTATACGTAAAAAGACAACAGTAATAACAAAATGTTGTCGTATGTATACTCAACGACAACAGTTATAAAATAACTGTTGTCTATAGGCGGGATTTACAACAACTGATGTGATAAACTGTTGTCTATTATGACAATAGACAACAGTTATATTAAACTGTTGTTGTTGTATTGTTGTGCTGTTCAAGCAATAAACAAAATCAACGGTGGATATCCAACTGCAAAAAAACAACGAACTATTGAATCCTCATTCTCTTATTTTTCGATCCTTAATCATCTTTTTTTCTCGTCGCACAAACCCCTAATCTTTTCTCTTCCTCGCCCGCCAACCACCCAAATCCCTAATCTTTTCTCTTCCTCGCACTTAGCTACTGCACGACGCTTTGGAGTCTCACGATCTAACAGCCACGGCCTTTGTATCCTCCACCGACGCCACCGACTTTGCGCTTCCCCCTCCGATGTTTCTCTTGTTCGCTCCTCCCCGCCGCCTCTTCCCCGTTCTCTTTCTCCTTCTCCACCGCCGTGACCTAACGCTCCTGCTGCTGTCGCTAAGTCTGCTCGCACCCCCGGCTGCTCCTCACCAGAGCTCATCTTCTTCCGGCACCGTCGCCCTCACCGAATGGCGCTCCGCGCACGCCTCCTACTACGCCGTCTTCGACCCGCGCGACACCGTCGGTCCGACTTTGATCTCAATTTCCCACCATTCCCTTTTCATTTTCTTTTCATTTTTTTGTGCACATGTTTCTAGATCGGCGATCTCACGGGTTCTGTGAATTTTATGCAGGGGGTGCGTGTGGGTACGGGGACTTGGGGAAGAGTGGGTACGGGATGGCCACTGCGGGGCTGAGCGAGGCGCTGTTTGAAAAGGGAGCGGCTTGCGGAGGATGCTATGAGGTGAGGTGTGTGGAGGAGCTTCGGTACTGCCTGCCTGGGACATCTATGGTGCTCACCGTCACTAACTTCTGCGCCCCTAACTATGGCCTCCCTGTCGACGCCGGTGGGATCTGCAACTCTCCCAACCACCACATCCTCATGCCGATCCAGGCCTTCGAGAAGATCACCATTTGGAAGGCCGGAGTCATGCCCATACAGTATCGCAGGTCTCTAATCTATGCTTTCTCTCTGCTTTTACTCCCAAATTGCTACAGGGCCAAACATGATTCTGTCAAACAAAAGAAAAACGGAAAAAGTGAAAATTTGTGGCAGTTTGGAATCCGCTAACCACTCAAACCCCTAATCTTTTCTCTTCCTCGCAGCCACGAGTCGACGCCTCTCCCCCTTCTTCATCGCCCGAGTCCAAGGAAGCCCCGAGAGCGGCGCTTCCTTTCACCCTCGCGAGGTGAGCCCCGACTCCTCTCGCTCTCTTCTTCTTCAGTGATTGAGGCTTCATCGCCTGCAAAAGATTCCAAGTCCATTTTATTTCCTTCTCGTGCATTCTCTTCTGGAGGTTAGATTTGCAAAGCATGTCTTTCAGTACTTTATTTAGAGAGATACTATTCTACTATGAATAGCAAACCTCTTGTTCATTTTGAAGTTTACTTCAGAAGGATTTTCATTTATGGTTAATTGGTTATTAATATCAGCGCAACATGTCAGGTGAATCCTCTTTTGCTGCTGCAGGAAAAATGTGTGAGACAATCAAGGTTGTTTTTCTTTCTCAATATTATCAGGCAGCATGTGTAATTGGCACTTGTTTGGCCTCTAAATAATTATTTGGCATGCATGCCTCTAAATAATTATTTGGCACTTGTTTCAGTTATTCAGTGTTAAATGCTTGTGAATTTTTTCCAGGTCTAGTCAAGTGTAATTGGTAAAATATTTATCCTAAAAAAGTTAGAAGATATTCTGTTTGGAACTGTTATCTTCAATAATTTTTGAGGCAATTGGCTTTCTTCTCTGATTTAACTGTTCTATGGAAATATTAGTTTTTTTTTTTTTGCCGATTCCATGACCTTTTGCTCAGATATCCTATCTAGTTTTCCTTGTGAATAGACTACGTTGTTAGTTTGTAGCCTTCTTAGGTTATTAGTGATGGTTATTCATTGTTAAATGTGTGGTTGTAAAGGGATTTAGAAGGTAATAGCACCACCTTAGAATCTTAGCGATAGAATTTCACGAAACTTGATTCTCTCAAAACTTTAAAGCATTCTAAGGTATCGTATATACAGTTTGTGCTATATTAATGGTTTTTCATATCTATTTCTCATCCTAACCCATTCATATTTCTATTCTAGGTTTTTGTTCTTCAGCGCCAACTACTTTTGGAATTAGGAGCCAATTTCTGGAAATTGTGTGGTTATTTACATATTGTAAGTTGATTTACCTTCAACTTTCTTTGTTCTTTTATTAATTTACTATAGAAGCACTTACTGATTTTCTTGTAATTCATATGGTAGGCATCTTTATAAAAACTTGGTGAAAGAAAACAAGATTGAGAAATTCAGGTTTGTAAATCCGCATAGCATCCCATGCTTTAAAAAAATCACAGTGGACAAATTAGAATCTTTTTTGTTTGTTTGTTTGTTAGTTTGTTATTTTTGTTGTTTGTTGATACATATCTTCATGGATCATTTTTTATTGGACATATGCATTTAATAGAATAACTAATTAGAGTGTTTGTTCTCTTTTTTCCAGCTGCAGGGACTTGTTCGTGATCATGTTCGAAGACCATTAATCTGACCTTCCAAGCTATAATTTTTGTGATTTGAACTTCATTGTAAGTTTAGTTGGGTCAGAATTATATATAATTTAAACTCTTGTAATTTGGGTCAGAAGATACTTTAGTGGTTTCGTCTGTAGAAAGGTTTTTGGACAGAAGATACTTTTGTGATTTCGTCTGTAGAAAGGTTGTGGTGGATCTTTATTGTAAATATGTTGATGATATTTGATATATATAGTTTTTGTTTCGAGGTTAAATTATTGCCTTTTAATTGAAAATATAATGGAAATATCTTTGTTGTCAAATTGGTATGAAACTGTTGTGAAAACCCTAAACGACAACAGTGATAAACTGTTGTTATTGATATACGACAACGGTTATAAAACTGTTGTCGAATATAATAAAAGACAACAGTGAAAAACTGTTGTCAAAATGTTGTCGAATGTGATATACGACAACAGTGGAAAACTGTTGTCAAACTGTTGTCGTAGACCAAACGACAACAGTGATTCACTGTTGTCGTAGACCCCCCCTTTAACAACATGGCCTTTAACAACAGTGGTATTTAGCATACGACAACAGTGATTCACTGTTGTTGAATGCATTTTTTCTAGTAGTGGGGGGAGATCTTCGGTACAATCGCCTCGAGTTAGGTTGATCAAGATTTATTTGAATGTGGATAGTCAAGAAAAAAATTAAGTCAAGATTTATCAAATGCATGTTACTGGAGAATCCAAGTGGGTCATAGTTGACCAGATATTTAGAAACCAAAAGTTCAATAGAGAATTGTTAAGAGAGAAGTTTAAGTAGGTCATAGTCGATTGAACTTGATGGTTGGAAGTCCAACAAGAAGCTGACATGAGAGGTGAAGTCCAAGTGAGTTATTTGATGGTTGGAAGTCCAACAAGAAGTTGACATGAGAGGCGAAGTCCAAGTGAGTTATGGAGGATCAAACACTTGATAGTTGAAAGTATTTAGGGAGTTGACAAAGGTGAACTCCAAGTGGGTCATGGAGGACTAGACACTTGACATGAGATGTGAAATCCAAGTGAATCAAGATTAATTAGATACTTGGCAATGAGGGAAGACCAAACAAATCAAGGAGAGTCAGATAATTGGCAATAAAAAAAAAGTCCAAACACACCGTGAAAGATTCGATGTTAGGCACAAGAAGTGAAGTCTTGACATGTCATGAAGGACCAAATGTTAGGCACAAGAATGTAAGTCCAAACAGGTCAAGAAAAACCAAATATTTGGCAGTGGTGAAATCTTGAAAGGTCAAGCTGGTTGATCGGATATTAGGCAATTGTGAAATTCATACATATCAAGGTTGACCGAATAATAGGTAACAAAAAGTCTTGGTAGATTAAAAATAATTGAATGTTGCACAAACGAAATCTGGGTAAGTTAAAATCAATCAGATACTAGGCAAAGTGAAAACTTACCCTTGGTAAGGTTGAAATAAAGGTATCAGCTAATTGCTAAATAATATCAATCAACTAATGAACTCTTAAATCTCAAAATCGAAATTTGAGAAGTGATCCTGTCGCCGAGCGTGGTGGAGCCGCAACCGGAATGACGGTGTAGGGATGAACGACGTGGATGCTGACGGGGCGTCCTCGCGCAGAATGGCAGCTTCGTGGGGGGTATCCTCCGACCGAATGGAAGTGGATGTCACCTGGTGCAGGGCCGGCCGACGAGAGGTGAACCTGCTGAGGAAGATGACCGTTAGCAACCCAGCCGGGAGACGTCCCGGCAAGGCACTCCGACGGTCAAGTCAGTACTCCGAGGAACAGTAGCAATAATGGAGCACTGGAAAAATAAGAGGCTTCGCGCGAGTATGTATGCGTACCTGAGAATGAGGAGTGGAGTGGCTTATATAGCCGGGGAAAAGGACCAGGCATGGCCTGTGTCAGGATCTTCTGACAGGGTCAGAAGATGTGGTATGGTGCTGTCGATGTGTATGGCCTGTGTCAGGATCTTCTGACAGGGTCAGAAGATATGGCATGGTTGTGTCGACTGTAACCATCCTTTTTTGTCGTATACTATTTGTCTTATGTGAGGACAAAGACAGGTTTCGGTAAGGCGGCGCCTGTCAGAGAGTGTCCGTTCGTACGAGGAGTGACATCCTGTTACCTGCAGCTGGTGCAGGTATATTTGTCCTTTTCTCAGGGTGATTCCGAGAGAGTGCCTGAGTGGATATCCGGACGGTTCGACCGGATGGGTATCAGGCCCGGGCATAAAGGACTGCCGGGCGGATGCACTCGGCTGAACGAGGCGTGTAAGCCTTACTGTGGCCGGGGTGACCGGCTGAACGCTAATTTATTCTCGGCCGTTTGACCGGCTGGGAAGGCTTTGGGCCCGGTCAGAATGTCTGTTGAGTCGGCTGCTCGTATAATGACGTGGACCCTGAAGCAGGCAGGTCGTTCGCCACGTTGGCTGCCCGTATCGTGCAAAATATAGGGCAGGATCAATAGCCTTCCCCTCGAGTCTAGTCGAAGGAGGCGATCAGTCCGACTGACTGGACTACAAGTGTGTACAACCATTCCTGCGGCCGGGCGTTTTCTGCCCTTTCAATATCCGGCCGGCTTACCACGATGCTCAACAGCTGGTGCTGAGTATGTTTGCCTGTCTGGGCGGAATAAGCTTGTAAACGAGGGCGTGGGCCGCCACGCACCCGACTTCTGTTAACGAGGTCGCCTGGCTAGACGAAGCATGATAGAGGAGCGTGGGCTGCCACGCGTCCCCGACTAGTCATCGACCTGATGAAGATGTCCGGGCGGCTGAAGATTCTGACCGGAGGAACGTGGGCCGTCACGTCCTCGTAAACTGTTAGTGCGTCCGACCGGACGAATGTTGTTAGTCGATGAGAGGTTTGTTGAACACGTTTGGGCGGGAGAATGTTTGCCTTGAGTTGCAAGAAATGTGGTGTCACGCGCCTCAAGACGATTTTCTCGGGATAGCCCGAGTCAGTCAATTAATGGAGACGGGACATTCTAAGCCGAATGGGGTGATGTGATATGCCCGATGCGGCCTGCGCCATAACGGCATCATCTCAGCTTTAATGAACCAGGACACGTGGCGCGCGCTGGCTTGCCGACCGGGATGCGATTTATCCCCATGATTACGAGCTTTTAATAGCCATTAATGCGCGTAATTCTTTCTGCCACGCGGCAGCTTCCGACTGGCCGACACGACGACGCGCCCTGCCGCCGCATCAGGCGACGTCAGCGGCTGCGGTGCGCCTTTTCGAGGCTGATCGTGGGACGACTCTCCGGCTTGGATGAGGCGATCGCCGTACACGTGGATCGCCATCCGACGGTCGCCTTTCTTCGGCCTAACTATAAATAGTTCTCCCTTTTCACAGAAACCCTTGTTTGCTCTTCACGTCTTCTCCCTTAACTCGGTGCTTCTCGCCTCGCCGCCGTCTTCGCGTGTCGCCGCCGGTCTCGTGCTTCTCCGTCGGTTAATCTTTTCCGCCCCCCCCTACGGTCAGATTCTCCCTCTTCTTCCTTTTCTTCCTTTTCTTTCTGTTTCATGGCTACCCCTACATGGTATGCCTCTGTCGAGTCTTCCCTTCACGACGAGACCATCTCGGACCTCCGACTGGCATACGACATCCCCGGGAACTACCGTATTGCCGTTCCGACAAAGGACGACCGACCGCACAAGCCTCCGGCTGGCTTCTTTGTATTTTTCAGGGATCAACATATGTCTGGCCTGCGCTACCCTCTTCATCCCTTTATTGTAGACTTCTGTAACTTCTTCCATGTTCCTATCTTCCAGCTTTCTCCCAACGCCATTCGTATATTGTGCAACATAGTTGTTCTTTTCACCCTTTACCGAGTCCCCCTCCGACCGGAGGTTCTGTATTTCTTTTATTACCCGAAGAAGCAGGAGGCCGGGAATTTCTTTCTCCAAGCCCGGGCAAAATTATCCATCGTGGAGAATATTCCTTCTTCGAATAAGGGATGGAAAACCCATTTCTTCTTCATAGGCCCCCCGACCAGCCCTGGGTTCCCGATCGGATGGATCGAAGATATGCCCCCTATAGCTCCCTTAAGAAACTTTAAAACCGACCCTCTGTTTGTAAGGGCTACTTCTTTACTCGGTGGCCTCCACTTCGACGGCATGAAACTACTCAACGACGCCGTCTTGTACATATTTGGGCTAAGCCGAGTGCCTGCCGCTCTGCCCTACGCCTTTTGTAAGTCATTTCTTATTTCGTACTTCTTTCTCCCTAACTCATTATTTTCTGATTTTGCAGCCAAGATGATGTGGGAAGCGGCCCTTGACGAGGCCATGGGTCTGGCAGACGAAGAAATAAACGCCCGGGCGGCCGAACAACTGCGCCTGCGCCAGACCGGTCCGCCCGACCTATATACGATTCCTGAGAACGCGGAGACCATCCTCCCGGCTCCTGCCCCACAAGCGGCGATCAGTTCTGCGGAGCCGGTCGGCTCGTCGAAACCTCCTGCCCCCGCAAAATCCTCCGGTAAGCAGAAGGTTCCGCCTTCCATGGAGAAGTCCCAGCCTTCCAAGCGGAAGGCTAGCGCTTCTATCCGTATTGAGGAGCCGACAGAGGCTGCCCCCTCCTCTCCTGATTCTCCTGACCCGGAACCTTTGCAAAAGCGCCCGAGGAATCCTGCGTCGGGTTCTCGCTCCTGCCCTACAGAGGCCGCTGCCAGCCCGGCTAGCGCTAGCCGGCCTGCTGACGTACCAGGCTCGTCGCGCTCGGGGGAAAAATCTTCCCGGACGCCTTGCTATGGCGTATATCTTCCTTCGATTGACCGAGCGGGCGCTTGTGAAGTCCATCAGCGACTTACCCTTTATGGGGAATTGGCAGAATGCTGGGAGCAGGGTATGAAGGAAGGGACTTCCAGACCCCCGATCCGACTGGCCGACCAATTCATGCAGGACGCTACGCATGTAAGTCTGATGCTTCAATACTTAAATACCTTGCTTCTTTTCTAACATTCATATTGTAGTTGTGGGCCTCCTGCTCGAGCATCGCCCATACCTTGGTCATCAACGCCAGGGGACGCCGAGCGGCCGAGAGGCGGCTCGAGGAATTGGAGCTCCGTCAGGCGCATGCGAACTTACCGGTCGGGGAGGAGGGAACCGATATTCTCCGCTCGGAGATACTGGAGCTTAAGGAGAAACTCCGTTCCGCCGAGGCGCGACTGACGGATGAAGTCACCCGAGCGGAGGCAGCCGAGCGGGCGTATGTCAGGTCTTCCTCCTTACACGAGACCCTTGAGCAAGAGAGGAAGAAGGCTCTGGATAAGCAGCGCCGTACCCGATCGGACCTCGCCAAGAAGACTGCCGAGGTCCAAACCATGAAGGCGGAGCTAGACAAGCTGGTGAAGGCTTCTGAGGAGCTCCGTATGACCCTGAATGATAAAGAGCAGGAGCTGACAACCCGGGAGTCGGACTTACATGCCAAGGAGAAGGCTTTAGACGCCCGAGAAGACGAGCTCCGCTTGTCTGAAGGACTACTGGCTTCCCAAGCAGTTGCCCTAGAGGATAAGGACAAGGAGTTAGCCAACCTCCGGGCAGAAATTGACAGCCTGAAGCTGCACCAAGCAGGCGAGCCCGCCCGGATGGACGCACACCGCTTGGCTTACATCAATTCTAAAGAGTTCGGCGCTCAGCTGGGCAAGCGGACATCGAATATGTTCCAGATGGGCATTAACAGTGCTGTTCTGCAGCTCCAAGAGGGCGGCTACCTGCCTGCCGACATTCCTGCCAATGCTGTAATAGTGAGTCGGGTCAAGGAGCTACTCCCCAAGGACTTCTTCCAGCCTTTTATCTAGTTTGAATCGTGTAATCTTTAGCCGCCGGTCGGGGCTCTTTTTTGTAATGCTGCTGAGTAACCATCAATGAAAATGCTTTTTTCCTTAACGTGTAGTTTAGACATTGATTAAGTAAATGTGCCCGACCAGAGAGCCGAACTAAGCCAGGGCAACGGTTGTCATGCGGCCGACTGGTTGATCTGTCTGAGAGGTGGGAGTCACAACACGACCTGTTAGAGCGCTAAAACATTTCTAAGGGATGTGGGTCGCCACACGCCTGACCGGATTCCGATACAGGCTTCCGAGTGGGCTGACGCGAAGTCAGTGCCGACTCAGGCTTCCAAAGGGACCCCTTCTGCGTGGGTCGCCACGCTTCCGGTCGGGAACCGCCTTTAGGCTTCCGGATGGGCCAATCTTTCACGTGGGACGCCACGCTTCCGACGGGAACCAGTCCAGGCTTCCGAGTGGGCTGACGCGAGAGTCAGTCGCCGACTCAGGCTTCCAAAGGGGACCAGCCTTCTGCGTGGGTCGCCACGCTTCCGGTCGGGAACCGCCTTTAGGCTTCCGGATGGGCCAATCTTTCACGTGGGACGCCACGCTTCCGACTGGGAACCAGTCCAGGCTTCCGAGCGGGCTGACGCGTAGAGTCAGTCGCCGACTCAGGCTTCCAAAGGGGACCGGCCTTCTGCGTGGGTCGCCACGCTTCCGGTCGGGAACCGCCTTTAGGCTTCCGGATGGGCCAATCTTTCACGTGGGACGCCACGCTTCCGACTGGGAACCAGTCCAGGCTTCCGAGTGGGCTGACGCGTAGAGTCAGTCGCCGACTCAGGCTTCCAAAGGGGACCGGCCTTCTGCGTGGGTCGCCACGCTTCCGGTCGGGAACCGCCTTTAGGCTTCCGGATGGGCCAATCTTTCACGTGGGACGCCACGCTTCCGACTGGGAACCAGTCCAGGCTTCCGAGTGGGCTGACGCGTAGAGTCAGTCGCCGACTCAGGCTTCCAAAGGGGACCGGCCTTCTGCGTGGGTCGCCACGCTTCCGGTCGGGAACCGCCTTTAGGCTTCCGGATGGGCCAATCTTTCACGTGGGACGCCACGCTTCCGACTGGGAACCAGTCCAGGCTTCCGAGTGGGCTGACGCGTAGAGTCAGTCGCCGACTCAGGCTTCCAAAGGGGACCGCCTTCTGCGTGGGTCGCCACGCTTCCGGTCGGGAACCGCCTTTAGGCTTCCGGATGGGCCAATCTTTCACGTGGGACGCCACGCTTCCGACTGGGAACCAGTCCAGGCTTCCGAGTGGGCTGACGCGTAGAGTCAGTCGCCGACTCAGGCTTCCAAAGGGGACCGGCCTTCTGCGTGGGTCGCCACGCTTCCGGTCGGGAACCGCCTTTAGGCTTCCGGATGGGCCAATCTTTCACGTGGGACGCCACGCTTCCGACTGGGAACCAGTCCAGGCTTCCGAGTGGGCTGACGCGTAGAGTCAGTCGCCGACTCAGGCTTCCAAAGGGGACCGGCCTTCTGCGTGGGTCGCCACGCTTCCGGTCGGGAACCGCCTTTAGGCTTCCGGATGGGCCAATCTTTCACGTGGGACGCCACGCTTCCGACTGGGAACCAGTCCAGGCTTCCGAGTGGGCTGACGCGTAGAGTCAGTCGCCGACTCAGGCTTCCAAAGGGGACCGGCCTTCTGCGTGGGTCGCCACGCTTCCGGTCGGGAACCGCCTTTAGGCTTCCGGATGGGCCAATCTTTCACGTGGGACGCCACGCTTCCGACTGGGAACCAGTCCAGGCTTCCGAGTGGGCTGACGCGTAGAGTCAGTCGCCGACTCAGGCTTCCAAAGGGGACCGCCTTCTGCGTGGGTCGCCACGCTTCCGGTCGGGAACCGCCTTTAGGCTTCCGGATGGGCCAATCTTTCACGTGGGACGCCACGCTTCCGACTGGGAACCAGTCCAGGCTTCCGAGTGGGCTGACGCGTAGAGTCAGTCGCCGACTCAGGCTTCCAAAGGGGACCGGCCTTCTGCGTGGGTCGCCACGCTTCCGGTCGGGAACCGCCTTTAGGCTTCCGGATGGGCCAATCTTTCACGTGGGACGCCACGCTTCCGACTGGGAACCAGTCCAGGCTTCCGAGTGGGCTGACGCGTAGAGTCAGTCGCCGACTCAGGCTTCCAAAGGGGACCGGCCTTCTGCGTGGGTCGCCACGCTTCCGGTCGGGAACCGCCTTTAGGCTTCCGGATGGGCCAATCTTTCACGTGGGACGCCACGCTTCCGACTGGGAACCAGTCCAGGCTTCCGAGTGGGCTGACGCGTAGAGTCAGTCGCCGACTCAGGCTTCCAAAGGGGACCGGCCTTCTGCGTGGGTCGCCACGCTTCCGGTCGGGAACCGCCTTTAGGCTTCCGGATGGGCCAATCTTTCACGTGGGACGCCACGCTTCCGACTGGGAACCAGTCCAGGCTTCCGAGTGGGCTGACGCGTAGAGTCAGTCGCCGACTCAGGCTTCCAAAGGGGACCGGCCTTCTGCGTGGGTCGCCACGCTTCCGGTCGGGAACCGCCTTTAGGCTTCCGGATGGGCCAATCTTTCACGTGGGACGCCACGCTTCCGACTGGGAACCAGTCCAGGCTTCCGAGTGGGCTGACGCGTAGAGTCAGTCGCCGACTCAGGCTTCCAAAGGGGACCGGCCTTCTGCGTGGGTCGCCACGCTTCCGGTCGGGAACCGCCTTTAGGCTTCCGGATGGGCCAATCTTTCACGTGGGACGCCACGCTTCCGACTGGGAACCAGTCCAGGCTTCCGAGTGGGCTGACGCGAAGAGTCAGTCGCCGACTCAGGCTTCTGGAGGGTATAACGCGTTATCTGCGACCCGTCCAGGTATGGCTTGCCTTACATGGCCGACCGGGAATTTTCGGTCGGGTGAGCCTTTCGTTAGTAGAATGCGGCGTTTACAAGCTTGCATCACTCTAGGGCTCTCTGTACATTTTCAAGTGTAGGGCACTCCACGGTCGGTTCAGCCTTTTCCATGTTCATCCTCCAAGTAGTAGGCTCCTGAATGCAATTTCTGCACTATCTTGAAGGGTCCGCCCCACTGTGGTTGTAATTTGTTAACATCACCGACCGGCTTTATACGCTTCCAGACAGGTCCCCGGCGTGAAACGAGCGCGGCAACACTTTCTGGTCGTACCTTTGTTTCATGCGCTGACGGTACGTGAACATCCGGGCGGCTGCTTTTTCCCGGACTTCCTCTATGAGGTCAAGCTCTAAGCGTCTTCTTTCATCATTCCCTTCATCATAGCTTAACCGCCTGTCGGATTCACAGCCGACCTCGACCGGCACCACCGCCTCGCTGCCATAGACGAGGTGGAAAGGCGTCTGCCCGGTCGCTTCTCTGGGTGTGGTTCTGTTCGCCCAAAGGACCCCGGGCAGCTGTTCTACCCAGTTGGTTCCTGCATGATCCAGTTTGGTTTTGAGCCCTCTTAAGATTTCCCGGTTGGTGACTTCTGCTTGGCCATTGCTTTGTGGATACGCCACGGATGTAAAAGCCTGATTGATGCCGTAAGTCGAGCACCATTCTTTGATTTTCTTCCCTTGAAACTGCCGACCGTTGTCAGACACCAACTTGTGGGGGATCCCGTATCTGCATAGAATATTCTGCCACAAGAACTTAATCACCGCCTGCTCGGTGATTCTAGCTAGCGCCTCTGCTTCCACCCATTTAGAGAAGTAATCCACCGCGACCACAAGAACTTCTTCTGAGCGGGGGCGATCGGGAACGGACCTACGATATCCATGCCCCATTGGTCGAACGGGCAAGAGACAGCCGATGTCTTCATTACTTCGGTTGGCCGGTGTGGCAGGCACTGGTGTTTCTGACAAGAGATGCAGGTTGCAGCCAACCGGTCGGCATCCTTCTGTAAAGTTGGCCAATAATACCGGCCAACAGAGCCTTCCGGGCGGTGGCTCTACCTCCTGAATGATTACTGCAGACCCCCATATGGACCTCTCGGAGCACATAATCTGCATCTTCACTGCTAAGGCATTTGAGTAATGGCCGGGCGTGAGCCCGTTTATAGAGGACATCTCCGACCATAGTGTATTGCGCGGCTCTCTTTCTGAACAGACGAGCCTCCTCCCGGTCGGACGGCACTTCTCCCCTGGTCAAGAATGCAATCAAGGGCGTTCTCCAATCAGTCTCCAATTCAACTTCCGCCTGCTGCTCGATTTGCATGACGAATAAGGCATGGCAGGCCGGCCGGGGGACCACCCAAGATCCGACTGCACTAGCTAATTTAGCTAGCTCATCTGCCTTCAAGTTGCTTTCTCGAGGGATCTTCTGTAAGAGTACCTCCCTGAAACCCGCCTTCAGCTGCTCATATGCGTCGATGTACTCTTGCAGCCGGTCGCTGTTGACTTCGAAGTTACCGGCCAGTTGTTGTATAGCAAGTTGAGAATCTGAATATAGCCACACCCGGGTGGCGCCGACATGCCGGGCGGCTTGCAGACCGGCTATTAGTGCTTCATATTCAGCTTCATTATTAGTTGCCTTGTGTTCTAGCCGCACGGACAGGTGTAGCCGTTCTTCTTCGGGTGAAACCATGAGAACGCCGATTCCGCTTCCTTGCCGAGAGGATGCCCCATCAACGTACACTTTCCATACGCCTTCGGCTTCATCGGGATGCCATTCCGTGAGAAAATCGGCTAAGGCCTGAGCCTTGATAGCCGGCCGGGGTAGATATTGTATGTCATATTCGCTCAGCTCAGTTGTCCACTTGACTAGCCGCCCTGAAGCATCCGGATTTGTAAGCACGCGACCCAAGTTACTGTTAGTTAATACAGTAATTGGGTGAGCTAAGAAATATGGTCTGAGTCGCCGGGCGGCTAAGAACAGTATATAGCCCAACTTTTCGAGCGTCGTGTATCGACACTCGGCTCCTTTAAATAGGTGGGCAAAGAAATACACAGGCCTTTGTTCAGTCTTTTCTTGTCGGGCCAACACCATGCTGCCCGAGTCAGTGGAAGCTGCTAAGTATACATATAAAATCTCATTTTGCTCCGGCCGGGCGAGTGTAGGCAACTCAGCCAGATAAGCCTTCAGCTCTTCGAATGCCTTGTCACATTCTGCGTCCCACTGAAATTTGGTGGCTCGGCGTAATGTCTTGAAGAAAGGTAGACCTCGTTCGGCTGACCGGGAAATGAATCTTGATAAGGCTGTTATCCGCCCGATCAGCCGTTGAGCCTCTCTGAGATTCCTTGGAGCCGGCATCTCCATGATGGCGTTTACTTTGCCCGGATTTGCTTCGATGCCCCGCTCGGTGACGATATAACCGAGGAACTTCCCGCTTCGAGCCCCGAATAGACATTTGGCCGGATTAAGCTTCAGGCCAAACTGCCGTAGAGTTCGGCAAGTTTCCTCAATGTCGGGGATTAATTCTTGCGCCCGGGCGGTCTTGATCAGAATATCGTCGACGTATACTTCGACGTTACGCCCCATCTGCGACCGGAACACCTTGTTCATCATTCTCTGGTAGGTGGCGCCCGCATTCTTGAGGCCAAACGGCATGACGGTGTAGCAGTAGGTGCCGTCAGCCGTGACGAAGCTAACTTTCTCTTGGTCGGCCACAGCCAGCGGGACTTGATGGTACCCCTGGTACGCATCCAGCATTGATATGAACTCGCTGCCGGCCGTCGAGTCGACCAGTTGATCGATCCGTGGAAGTGGGTAACAATCTTTCGGGCATGCACGATTGAGATCTCGGAAGTCAATGCATACCCGCCACTTGTCATTTGGTTTGGACACCAGCACCACGTTGGCCAACCAGGCCGGGAACTGGACCTCCCGGATATGTCCTGCCTCCAGCAGTCTTTCCACTTCCGCCCGGATGACTTGATTCTGCGCGGCGCTGCGATCCCTTTTTCGTTGCTTCACTGGTCGTGCACCCGGGTAAACATGGAGCTGGTGTTCTGCGACTTCCGGTCGGACTCCCTTCAAGTCTTTTGGCGACCAGGCAAATACGTCTTGATTCCGGGCGAGGGAGTCGATGAGGGATTGCTTCAGCTCCTCGGGAAGTCCTGCCGCAATTTGTATTTTGGTATCCTCCCGACCAGGCAAGAGTTGTACCTCTTCTTTGTCTTCCCGCAATTCTGCCCAAGGGGAGGCTTGCACCATGTTGCAGCTGCTACCTGCCCGCCTCGCCTTCTGACCTCCCGAGCGGACATCATCAGCATAGCAGCGCCGGGCCACGGTCTGGTTGCCCTTCACCTCGCCGACTCTGTCACCGACCGGAAACTTACCTTGAGGTAGTAGGTGGAGACTACCGCTCTGAACTCGTTGAGGCCGGTCGACCGAGGATGGCGTTGTAGGCCGCAGGGGCATCCACGATCAGAAACGTGGTCCACCGGGTTCTCTTGAGTGGCTCCTCTCCAAGTGAGACAGCCAGCCGTATCTGTCCGATCGGCTGCACTTCGTTTCCCGTAAATCCGAACAGGGGAGTAGCCACCATCTCTAGCTGCGATAACTCAATTTGCAGTTGATCAAAAGCTCGCTTATATAAAATGTTTACCGAGCTGCCGGTGTCCACAATGGTGCGGTGGACTTCGTAGTTGGCGATGACAGCCGTGATGACCAATGGGTCATCGTGCGGCACCTCCAATCCTTGCAAATCCTGCGGCCCCCAGCTGATTTGGGGCCCTTGAGCTTGAGAGGTGCTAACTCCGACTTGGTGAATTTCCAGTCGGCGCACCTGCGTCTTCCTGGCTCGGTTGGAATCGCCGCCGGTCGGACCGCCAGAAATCACATTGACTCCTCCTCGGACAGCGTTTTGGTGATTGGCTTGATCTTCGTCAAGTTCCTCCGCCTCTTCCTGCTCGGGCCGAGGAAACAATTGCCGGGCGGCGGGGGGATCCCGCCTTTGTCCTTGCTGGGCTGTGGCTCCTTGACCGCGCCCGCGTCCCTGCTGGGCTTGTCGTCCTTGACCCCTGCCGTGTGGGGTCCGAGCTCTGTTGCCTGCTCGGCAGTCCTCAGTGTTGTGTGTATTGCATTGGTGAAACGCACAATACGGGGCCCATCTGTTGGGCCAATTCCCCTGTGCCACCTGCACTTGCTGGTGTCTCATTCCGGGCCGATCGGCCGGTCGGGGGCTGCGAATCGGTCCTCCTGGCGATCTGTTCTGTTGAGGTGCGGGCGATGGGCTAACGATCGCTTCCTTCCGCCGGGCGGCTTGTGCTTCTTCCACATTGATATACTTACCAGCCTTCCCGAGCAGGCTGTCGAAATCTTTCGGTGGTTTCCTGATCAGGGATCGGAAGAAATCACCTTCTTGAAGCCCTTGTGAGAAGGCGGTGACTAGTACTTCGGAGGTGGTATTGGGCACCTCTAGAGTTACTCCATTGAACCTCTGGATGTAGGCCCGGAGTGACTCTTTCGGACCTTGCTTCAGAGCGAACAAATTGAGGCTGGTCTTGTGGTGCCTCCGACTGCTTGCAAAATGTTGCAGAAACAGCCGCTTTACCTCTGCGAAACTCCCAACTGATCCACTCGGGAGCCCGCCAAACCATCGTTGAGCCGGCCCGGAGAGGGTTGTCAGGAAAGCGCGGCATTTGACGCCCTCCGGGTATTGGTGCAACTGGGCAGAGCTTTCAAATTTCATGACGTGCTCCTCGGGGTCACTGGCCCCCGAGTACTCTGGCATGGTGAAGAATCGTAGGTTCTTGGGAACGGGATCCCCAAGAATTTGTGAGGAGAAAGGGCTGCGAGTCGGACAGGCCGCTGCGGGGTCAGCTAACTCTTTCCCTTTATCTGGGCGCGTTTGGTGCGCCAGGCTGGACGCTGAAGCTTCGGTCGGTTCTGAGTGGGCCTCGTTCCGGAAGAGTGCTCGGGGAAAACTAGGAGCGCGGGGCTCGGGCTGAGCAGCCATACCTTCTGAATTTCCCCGTACAGAGGGCCCAGGGGGCCGGGCCCCTTGACTACCGGTTGGTGGATGCGATTGTTGTGCCTTCTGTGTCCGGACAGCCATCAGCATTTCATATTCTTCTGGCGAAAGAGTAACCGTCAGTGGATTGGGGTTCTCCATTCTTCGCTCTCGATCAGGCAGACAGCCCTCCTTCTAGCGCCAAATTTGATCCTGTCGCCGAGCGTGGTGGAGCCGCAACCGGAATGACGGTGTAGGGATGAACGACGTGGATGCTGACGGGGCGTCCTCGCGCAGAATGGCAGCTTCGTGGGGGGTATCCTCCGACCGAATGGAAGTGGATGTCACCTGGTGCAGGGCCGGCCGACGAGAGGTGAACCTGCTGAGGAAGATGACCGTTAGCAACCCAGCCGGGAGACGTCCCGGCAAGGCACTCCGACGGTCAAGTCAGTACTCCGAGGAACAGTAGCAATAATGGAGCACTGGAAAAATAAGAGGCTTCGCGCGAGTATGTATGCGTACCTGAGAATGAGGAGTGGAGTGGCTTATATAGCCGGGGAAAAGGACCAGGCATGGCCTGTGTCAGGATCTTCTGACAGGGTCAGAAGATGTGGTATGGTGCTGTCGATATGGGTATGGCCTGTGTCAGGATCTTCTGACAGGGTCAGAAGATATGGCATGGTTGTGTCGACTGTAACCATCCTTTTTTGTCGTATACTATTTGTCTTATGCGAGGACAAAGACAGGTTTCGGTAAGGCGGCGCCTGTCAGAGAGTGTCCGTTCGTGCGAGGAGTGACATCCTGTTACCTGCAGCTGGTGCAGGTATATATTGTCCTTTTCTCAGGGTGATTCCGAGAGAGTGCCTGAGTGGATATCCGGACGGTTCGACCGGATGGGTATCAGGCCCGGGCATAAAGGACTGCCGGGCGGATGCACTCGGCTGAACGAGGCATGTAGGCCTTACTGTGGCCGGGCGGATGCACTCGGCTGGGAAGGCTTTGGGCCCGGTCAGAATGTCTGTTGAGTCGGCTGCTCGTATAATGACGTGGACCCTGAAGCAGGCCAGGTCGTTCGCCACGTTGGCTGCCCGTATCGTGCAAAATATAGGGCAGGATCAAGAAGGTTTAAGGGGGTTTGTTAAAGATCAGTCGACTACTACCTAAGTAATTAGTTGATATTGTATTGAAGAAAATGTCTAAAACTCAACTAATCATCATCAATCAATTGTTGGAGAATAACATTCAATTGTTGTCGTTATTCTAGAGAAAGGAAAGTTTAGAACTTAACTAGGAACTTGACTGTTTGACTATCAGTCATTTTGTGGTGTGGAGTAGTAAACTGTTATTGCTATTGTAGCGAACATAAATTTCGAAGTTGATTGATGGTTGTTAGCAATCAATTGGTGTGGTCAAAGTTGTGTTAGAAAGTGTCATCCTCCCAGTGCAACGTTCAAATTCAACATAGTAATAAATAAATGAGTGCATATAGTTGATTGTTAGGCAAAAATCAATCCAGACCTAAAAGCTATAAAAGAATGATTTCATGGAAGATTTTGACATTGTTCTTAGAGACTTCGAAGGGAAAATATTATTGTATTCTATACCTTCAAGAGATAATCCAAAACAACTAATAATGATCAAAGTAAAGATACATCATTATAGAGTGTTTCTTTTACATTGTTGATATTTTTATTTTTATCTTTATTTTATTTTGTGTTGTGTAAAGAATAAATTGTAAGAGATTTCTCTATCTCTGAAAAAAACATCTCCAACAAAGAGAGATAGTATAGCATCTTTAGGAGTAGGTCTAAGTGGTGAAGGACTAGAGTGTCTAAGTGACTAGAGCGTTTCAAATCACGTAAAATCAATGTGTTTTAGACTTGTTTCTATTGTATTGTTTGATTTATGCATGTGTTTTAGACTTGTTTCTATTGTATTGTTTGATTTATGCTTTTGCATAATAATTGATGGTAGACGAGCACACGAAATCGGACAAGCATAATGAATCGCTATTCACTTCCCCCTTTAGCAATGTTAATGATTCCCACAGTAAATAATAAAAAGAGAAAATAGACTTTAAAGAATAAGGATCTATCCATCTTAATCATTGATAAAAAAAACCAACAATCTCAATTATTAAAAAAAAATTAAAAAATACTTTTAGATAGTAGCCGTCGGTGCAAATCCAACCGTATATACCAAAGAAAAATAAATCGACTGTTCAAATCTATTTATAGGTCACGCAACCACAATGCTAATTTTAGTCAACTAAAATCTGTCTTTAATCAACTACTCTTATAAAAACTTCTAAACTAGAAATTGCTATAAAAATAATAATTTTAATTAAAAACATTTCATTAGCTTATTAGTCAACTCAATCATCCATTAATTCTTTTAAAAAAAGAAATTAAAACACATTAGTTAACTATTTTTCATTGGCTCTTCAATGAACCTCAGCCTCATCATCAATCTAACTTCATCAATATCATTAATCTGCTGGCACATTTATTGTCTGTGAAAATTGAACTAATTTGGCTAGGTAGGATCAATATAAAATGTCAAAAATTACAAGTAGCAACCCATTGGGTATGAAATCTAATAAAAATGTACAGACGGGCGCAAATCTGAATATTTCTTGTAAATCAAAAAATAATAATAAAAATGTACAGTCATTTGTTTTTTTGTAAAATCTATCGGATAAATTTAAAATTGTTAAAAGCTAGTGAGATCAGAATTGATGAACCATTGAATTTTGATGGCACGTACACGGTAAAGATCAGCGTACAAGTGACAAAATGTTAGCACATACAGCAATATGTACGAAAACCTTCGGTTATTGAAAAGTTTAGGACATTTTATCAAAAGAAGACGTATATGAAAATTTATATTTATAAAAAAATATCATATAATTTATTCCCTATCAAAAAAATACAAGTAAAATCAAGTCCTTTCTCCTATATCCTTTCCGCCAATAACTCCTTATTGTAGTTTATTTTTTAAAATATCCGAACTACTTTTTCATAATTTGCTTTTAAAATAATAAATTATAATTCGGATGCAGATATCTTCATCTTCTCTCACCCTATATATCTCTCTACATTGTACAACTCGAATCATTCTGAATCTTTTATTATATTTTGCTGTGATTGTAAAAAGATTAAGAAATAATTAAAAAAATATCCTATAAATAATCTTTCAAGCTCTGCTTGAATAAGAGTATAAATAGAAAATATAAAATATCAAAATATATAAACCAAATACATAAGAAAAGATACATAAAATATAAAAAAAGAAATAGAATTCCTAGAATTATATATATTATAAATATATAAAATAGAAATTAAAATAAAATTTATATGTGTAAATTAAGATAAATTAGATATAATCGAAAAAATTATTAAAAATTGATTAAATTTCATATCAGATCTACGGAGGGCCTGAAATAAATTCATTTCAGACCATCTTTGGGCCTGAAATATTTCATTTCAAACCCTCTTTGAGTCTAAAATATTTTTATTTCAAGTCAAAAGAATGCCTGAAAATTTTCATTTCAGAACTTCTTTGGGACTGAAATATTTTTTTTCAGGGGCCCTCTTTGAGTATGAAAATGTAAAATGTAAAATATAAAATAATATAAATAAAATAAAAATATAAAAAGATATATAAAATATAATAGTTTTGAGGTGTCAGTCCTCGTTAGTTTTTTCAAGATTTGAAGCTAGGTTAGACACTAGCTTTAGATATAAAATTCAAAAAATATAAAATAAAATAAATAGAGTAAAATATAAAAAATAAAGATTTAAATAAAGATATAATAAGAATAAAAAATAAAGTAAAATAAATAATATAAGTAAAAAATATATAATATGAGTAAAATATAAAATAATAAATATAAAAAAGAGAAACATAAAATAAATATATAAAAAGAAAAAAAATAAAGATATAAATATAAAATATAGAAATACATAAGAATAAAAAATAAAGAAAATATAAATAAATAATTAATTAATTAAAATTTATAAATTAAAAATTAAGAAATAAATATAATAGAAATTAAATTAAAATATAAATATGAAAAAAATAACATAATTCAAATTACCTTTAAACAAGCATAGACGAATCGTACTATTAAAGAATATTTGGAAAGCCCTTAAATGCACATTAGATAGCACAATACGAGTCTTTGCAACACCATAAACTCATAATATTTGAAATTATTGCAATCGGACATTTCTATGTCTATCAGTGAATTTTCGCCAAAACTCACTAATAGACTAAAGATATTTGAATTTCTCAATACATAACATCACTAAGTAGGGTTGAGCTAGGAGAAGGTAATTATGATATCAAAACTTAATCCTAACTAGTAGCAATGATCCTCTCGTGTCGTACCACTTGACACGAAATGATATATCATGTAAAGATTATAACATATTTAAACTGTCTTTTTTTATCTCTTATCTTTATATCTTTAATTTTTTATCTTTATATCTTATTATCTATCCTAATTTTTTTCACATTTATATTTTTTTTAATTTCTATTATATTTATTTCTTATATTTTTAATATAGATACTCTATTTATTTATTTATTTATTTATAATTTATACTTCTTTATTTTTTATTCTTTATGTTTTTCTGTATTTTATATTTATATCTTTTTTTATCTCTTTATATATTTACATATATTTTTTCTTTTATATTTATTATTTTATTTTTATTCATATTATATATATTTTTATTTATATTATTTAGTTCAATTTATTCTTTATTCTTATTATATGTTTATTTAAATCTCTATTATCTATATTTTACTCTATTTTTTTTTAATTTTATATCTGAAGTCAGTATCTAACCTAGCTTCATATCTTGAAAAAGCTAATAGAAAATCTGATATATCAAAATTATTATATTTTATATATCTTTTTTATTTTTATTTTGTTTATTCTTTTTATATTTTATATTTTCACGCCCGAAGAGGGCTCCTGAAATAAAACTATTTCAATCCCAAAGAATTTTAGGCCTAAAATAAAAATATTTCGAGCCCAAAAAGGCCTAAAATGAATTTATTTCATACCTTCATTGGGCCTGAATTGAAATATTATCGATTTTTAATAATGTTTCGATAATATCTAATCTATCTTAATTTACACATATAAATTTTATTTTTATTTTAACTTTATATATTTCTAATATAAACTCTATTTCATTTTTATATTATATATATTTTCCTTATTTTATTTATTTATATTCTTTCATATTTTGTATTTTCTATTTATATCCTTATTTCAGACAAAAGAGGATCTGAAAAATATTTATAGGATAATATTTTAGTTATTTCTTAATTATTTCACAGTCACACAATCTCTTAATTATAGATAGGATAATTTTTTTCTCTCTTTATATATTTACTTTATTTTCTCTCTTTTCTATTTTTATTTTATTATTTATTGATATTATATATGTTTTACTCATAATATTTTTTTACTTTATAATTTATTCTTATCACATCTTTATTTAAATATTTATTTTTTTATATTTTACACTATTTGTTTTACTTTATCTTTTTTAAAAAAAATTTATATTTGAAGCTAGTATTTAACCTAGCTTCAGATCTTGGAAAATCTAACAGAAGCCCTGATATATCAAAACTATTATATTTTATATGACTTTTCTTATTTTTATTTTATTTATATTTTTTAAATTTTATATTTTCACTACTTAAGAGTACCTCTGAAATAAAAATATTTCAGTCCCAAAGAGGGCTTGAAATGAAATATTTCAGGCACAAAGACGACCTGAAATAAATTTATTTCAGACCTTCTTTAGACCTGAAATAAAATATAATCTATTTTTAATATTTTTTTCGATAATATATAATCTATCTTAATTTACACATATAAATTTTATTTTATTTTATATTTTATATATTTCTATATATAAAATTCTATGAAATTTATTTCTTTTTATATATTTTATATATCTTTTCTTATTTTATTTTGTTTATAAAAAAAATTAGAAATAGAGTTTTTAAATTGTATATATTAAAAAATATATAATTAAAATAATATTTATAGGTGTAAATTAAGATTGATTAGATATTATAAAAAAATTATTAAAAATTGATTAGATTTCAATTCAAACCCAAAGGGTCCCTAAAATAAATTCATTTTGAGCCTTCTTTTGGCTTGAAATTTTTCATTTCTGACCATCTTTAGAACTAAAATATTTTTATTTCGAGAGTCTTTTTCGGACGTGAAAATGTAAAATATAAATTAAATATAAATAAGAAAAAATATATAAAATATAATGGCGTTGATATATAAGCCTCTGTTAGTTTTTCTAAGATCTGAATCAAGATTAGATAATAGCTAGCTTCATATATAAAATTTGAAAAAAAATATATAAAATAAAATTAATAGAGTAAAATATAAAAAAAAATAAAGATATAATAAGAATAAAGAATAAAATAAATAATATAAGAAAAAATATATAATATAAATAAATAATAAATATGAAAGAGTGAAAGATAAAGTAAATATATAAAGATAAAAAAATAAATATATAAATATAAAATATAGAAATAGATTAAAAAAATATATAAAATATAAAATATAAATAAATAAATAGAGTTTATATATTAAAAATATAAAAAATAAATATAATAAAATTAAAATAAAATATAAATGTGAAAAAAATTTGGATAGATAATAAGAAATAAAAAAATAAAGATATAAAGATGAAAGATAAAATAAGACAATCTAAATATACTACAACCTCTACATAATTCATTATTTCGTGTCAAAGTGGCACAACACGAGAAGATCATTACTAGTGGTTAGGACTAAGTTTTGATATCATAATTATCTTCTCCTAGCTCAACCCTACCTAGTGATATCAAATATTGAGAAATCCAAATATCATAGGGTCATGAGTGGGCTTTGGCAAAAACTTACTGATAGATCTAGAAAAGTCCGATTGCAACAATTTCAAATATTATGAGTTTATGGTGTTACAAAAACTCGTATTATGCTATTCAATGTGTATTTAGAGGTTTTCATATATTCTTTAATAGTACGATACGTCTAAGATTGTTTTAAAGTAAATTGAATTATGTTAATTTTTTTCACATTTATATTTTATTTTAATTTATATTATATTTATTTCTTATATTTTTAATCTATAAACACTATTTATTTATTTATATTTTATACTTTCTTTATTTTCTATTCTTTATATATTTTTATATTTTATATTTATATTTTATTTTTTATCTATTTATATATTTACTTTATCTTTCTCTCATTTATATTTATTATTTTATACTTTATTTATATTATATATTTTTTACTTATATTATTTATTTTATTTATTCTTTATTCTTATTATATTTTTATTTAAATCTCTATTTTTTATATTTTATTTTATTTATTTTACTTTACATTTTTTAAAATTTATATATAAAACTAGTATCTAACTTAATTTTAGATTTTGAAAAAACTAACAAAGAATCTAATATATCAAAACTATTATATTTTATATATCTTTTTTATTTTTTATTTTATTTATATTATTTCCTAAAATAAAAATATTAAAAGCCCAAAGAATCGATTTGTAATAATTTGTTTATATACCTAATCGATCTTAATTTACATTATATAAATTTTATTTTAATTTTAATTTTATATATTTATAATATATATAACTTTACAAACTCTTTTTTTTATTTTATATATCTTTTCATATTTTATTTTATTTATATTTTTAATAGTTTACCTTCTCTTTTTATAGAATAATCTTTTAATTATTTCTCAATCTTTTACAATCACGACAAAACAACTACATCTTTACCATAATTTATTATTTTAAAATCAAATTATGAAAAAGTAATTCAAATATCTCAAAAAATAAACTACTAAAAGGAGTTATTTGACGAGAGAGATATAAGAGAAATAAACTGATTTTACATGTGACCTTTGATAAAAAAAACAAATCATGAGACACCTTTTAGTAAATATGAATTGTTACATACGCCTTTTGATAAAATATCGAAAATTCTACAATATTCCTAATATGATTCCAAGTCTGCTGGCATCAGGAGCAGAATGGGTTCAATCTAAGGCAAATTCCATTGGATGGCATATCAAAGATGCTTTCTTGGATAAAAGATAAATCACAATTGAATGAAAAATTACCCCACTTAAAGTTAAATAAAACACTGAAAATTACAAAATCTATGAAATACTTGAAGGCTCCTAGTTGTTCTGCAACTAGTCAGAGAATTTCTTAATAATCGTCTATTTAAGACGGCTGCGAAGAGAATTCATTTCCGACGAATCTTGATATTTAAAGTCCATTGAAGCCTTCCTTCTGGGCGGGGTATTTCCCTAGGAAGCGCAGGGGCACTTCGTGCTCACCCAGGGATGAGAGTGGGGATGGTAGGTGTAGGTTGTCTGGATGGATGTTCACAGCAAGTTGTCTCGCAACCTGCATATATGTATTAGATGCTCGCTCCAGATAATTGAACAAAAATAAATTAATGTCGAGTGATTGTTCCATGTTGATATGACAACATCGAAATACTTGAGCAGATTTATAACCATGATTTCGTTTTGTAATTTACAATTTCACAGGGAGCAGAGAACATGGATTTGTTGTAAGTTGAGTATACTTTTCAGAATTTCTACAAGGTCATTCACATTTGTAGAACCACACGAGTTTAGACACATTGAGCTGGCATTATAAATGCATACTGATAAAAGGATTGACCACTAAGACATGAGCTTCACCTTTGCAACAGACAACAAATTGAGTACCCGGCATTTTACTTTTGTATGTAGAGAATATCTAGCAGAATCAATGGGTAATACTATCATATTTCCTAACAGAAACTAGTGTATATGCACACATTCAACGCAAAGGAACTATGCAGTGTGCTGATTTCCAGATGTGTGCACTAGCGTGGATCACATGGATATGCACAGATATGAAGAATATACGCACAAACAAGTGAGCTGATAAGAAGAATATAAACACAAAGTGAGTTAAATTTGTTGTACCTCAGCTACAATTTCATCCTTGGTTACAGGTGTTCGGATCTCATTGTCAACTTTGATGTACCTCCACAAGGTCTACGGGCAATATTTGGACATGTAAATTTAGTATGTGTAATAATGTAATACATAACAGCTCAATTGAAAATCAGTAAAGAAAAACAAGTGTACATAGCATTCACACGAATTATCTCCAGCAAAAATACAGTTAGTTTTCAACAAACAACAAAATAATAAGATGAACTTGAGACAGTTAATACAGTTAACAATTTGCATGTATTAACTAAGTATATGAAGAATCCAAAATACAGGAGGAATACTATCCTAGTAAAACCTTGGCCCCAAAGAGGATGAATAATTTCAAAATTGGCCCCATGGTTCACCAACAGATACAGTCATGAATTGGGAAACCATGGTTTCAATGGGGTTCACCAACAGATACAGTCTAAATTTATATATTGCCAAAAAAAATTTCTAGTTTTACAACAAAATACTGCTTCCACAAGCATTCTAAATCAGGCATCATGATGGATCTTCACAAAAACAGTACTCACACTAAAGTGAATCCAAACATCCATAGATACGAAGACTTGCGTGTGTAGGAGAAGTTTGCATGTTAAAAGACAATCTAATAGTCTACAACTATCTCAATGTAGGCTGCTCTAAAATGGACTGTGATATCTTTGTATTAGAAATTTTAGATATTTTGACCTACGAACTCCATGTTAGTCAATGATTCTACAAAGAGAAATAGATCAATATTCTTGGAGATGTCATTAGTAAAAAAAACACTATAAACATACAGGTTTCTCCCATCAATCTCTTCTTGTGAGCATGTACATGTCAATTAAGGCAAATAACTCAAAGGCTTAAGGATTATAAGCTTGTGTATTTGAAATATACGGCACTCATCATTCAAATCCTTTTGTAGAATTAACTCTTAATAAAGTCCACATATAAATCTTACAAATACTGCAATAAAAATAAATTCATTTGATGGAGCTACAAACATCAGCAGATTGCACTCACAAGGCGAGCATTATCAAGACGCCTTGCCGCTGCCTGATATTCCTTCATTTTTTCTTGCTTTGCCTATTGAAATGCATAGAGCAATTTTAAAAGATTGAAATATAGTACAACCAAGCTTATGGACTGCACTTGCATAGAGATAAATGGTAAGTAATTAATAAGAACGAGAAGTCTTATATACGATTTCCTGGGATTGGCATAAGAACAAGAAATGTAAATTGGCAGTTAAAGAATATTCTTCTAAATATAGTGAGATACAGTAGCTCAGCACCAATTCACATGAAATATAATTCAGAAAGTTATAATCATAAATAACAACAACGACAACGAAACATTATCCCACTAGGTGAGATCGGTTATATGGATCCTTCTACATTGATGGGCTCTATCCCCTACTATATCATCATAAATAACAAATTTCAAAATATTTAACAAGAGAAATCCCCATTAGAATACACATTATAGCAAGTCGCATCCATAATGCAGATGCAGGTATAGTATATTATACCAGAAAGTATATTCTAAAACCACACACCAAACAAATGAGTCAAAGCATGAGATGGTGTTGGTTGTGATTTATTACAACAAATAAAGATGTCATAATTATGCTAAACAGTATCTGAGAAATGCATGATCTAAATCTGCAAACAACTTGATCATCTAGATTACATAGGTATTTTGATAAAGGTTTCCTTCCAATTAGCAACAGCTAAGTCTTTATAGAACCTTTCCTTGAAGTCCGTCGCTTATGATATAAATAATAAAAAGAAAACAAATGAATGCAATGATCAGAACTAGTATAGGCATAACCAAACAAAAACGAAACATATATATTAATTCTACCATATCAAATATTGTGACATAAAGGTAAACATCTATTTCCAGAGGATATTGCATTCTTCCCAAAATGCCCACATTTTTCCATTCATAGTGATTTTCCATAAACAATACAACACTCTGAAAATGTTATCTCTGAAACAAATGGACCTTTACTCTTTATTCTTCTTTCCTATCCCATGTTGTTGGTAGGCGCAACATCTTTGAGATGGTGAGAGGATGTGAGATTGTGATTCAGATATTGGCAGGAGCAGCTTCTAAGGTCACAAGAGGATACACAATCTATTCACGAATGACATATGAGAGGATGGGATCATCAAGTGAGGGGTTAAATAATTAGTTTATATTTATAATTTGTATCAATAATTGGGCGACAATCAAGAGGGTGCCCCTTATTTTAATTATCATTTGATGCCCCATGTTGAAATTCATCTATTTTTCCATTACCAGAGTAGTGCAATATTGTCATAGAAGCTTTGGCTAAAACTGCTCCAAATTGAACAAATTTGATTCAACATTGGTTAAAGTTGCTCTAATATGATCAAAATTGCTCTAACATTGGTTAAAACTGCTTCAATGCTGTCAAAACTACTCCAACGCTCATCACCTTTGCTCCGACGTTGGCCAAAATAGCTTCAATGTTTGTAAAAACTGCTATTTGTCAAAAGTGCTCCAATTTGTATGAGTTTTGGCCAAAAACTGCTACTTTTATATCATGAAAATAAATAAATGTATATAATAAATATACAGGATAATAAGAATATAGGAAAATAAGAACTAAATAGAGTAAGAATTTTGATTTAATTTAACTTAAATGATAATAATAATAATATGACAAATAATAAGGAAAATATAAGAATATAACTATATAGAAATAATTGGAATTTTTTCCAGATTTTTGGGGAATTTTCTAGATTTTTTTAAAGGAGTTAAGAATATTTTAATCGAGTAATTCAGTTAGGGCTTAGTAAAGTTTGTTTGTTTAACCTATTTAAATGAGGACTTAATTGAGAAAATTAAACTAAGTTCAATTACAATACCTAAGTTTGGCGTCGCCTCCCTCTTCGCCCACGCTCATGCCCCCTATGCACCTCTAGGCGGCCTGGGTGACGCCTCGGCGGCTTGGGCGTTTGCAATTTTTTATTTAACGTTTTGACAATAAATTGATTTTTTTTTGAGAATTTTAAATTTTTGAAATAAAACAGGTAAGAAATTAGGGCACGCAGTCCTAGCCCTCGTGTAGTGTCACCGTGCGTCTCCTCACCCTCGCACCACCTACTCGCGCTCCTCGCAGGCTCGCCGGCTCGCCGTACTTTCTATAGTAGTTATCTATTTTTTGTTCTTTGAAATTTTATTTTGTTAGTCATATCTTATATTATAGGCTACTCATTGACATTCTCTAGTCCTATTATCATTTGCACCATTCATGAAATATTTGACATCCTAAATTCCAATGGTATCCTTGGAGTTTTTGTCTAGAAAACATTGAAAATGCCTAAGCCCCGCCGAGGCCGCCTAGGCGCTTGGCGGTAGTCCTCCGCCCGACTACCGCCTAGCGATTTTTACAGCCATGACTAGTACCAGCCACCTCCAGCAATCCTCCTTTACCCACCTTGACAGGTACCGTAGGCACCTGTCATAGCCCTCGATCTTGGAGAGATTGATGGAGGGGGGAAGAGTCAGGCAAGCGAACACGAATGGGTCATTGCTCTTGCCGACAACGGAGGTCAACCCAAATCTTGAACTCTTCGTCGTTCCCGCAAGTCAAACCGCACCACGTCCGACCACCACTATGATCGGTAGCCAAAGAAGCCACAAAACTATCGCGATGCAACCCGACACTAACCACAGCCTGCCACCACCGACCACCATAAGCCACCGTTGGAGAAGGAGCAAAAGCAATGTTTGGGTACCAAATGAATTAAACCAAATTATGTTTTGATTAACCAATGTTATAACTAACTAACTTTGGTGATTTCGGAGTAATTAAGGTTATGTTAATTGGATTGAGTAAACATAACTAATCAATAAATTGATTAATAATCTCGAACAGATTAAGTAAAATTAAATTATTTATAATTTAATCAATTGCATGTTGATTTATTAGTTGGTCATTTAATTTGGTTAATTGATTGTTATGGTAGTTAATTAAATTGACTAGTTACAAGATGGGTAATTAATGGAATGATTCAAAGAGGAGGATAGATCTTTATTTAACCAATTACGAATTTACTGTAATATGATTAAGAAAATTTGATAACTATTAAAGGGTAAATAAATGAATAACATACGTAAACTATTCATGATTAGGAGTATTTTAGTACTTAGTTTTGCTTCGTACCATGTAGGATTCGAGATTAAAGCAAACGCCTCTTGCTTGAAGATAGTTAGGACGATCTATATTTTAGGAAGATAGTTCTCTCTTTAACGCCTTTTAAACCTTTGTCCTTAGTGCATGATTAATTTTATAGATTTGGCAGTACTTATATGCTTACCTTGACTCTACTCTAGATCGGCTCTTGAGTTTGATACTTTATTGCTTGTTCTTATATTTTGTCTATTTGATATCAATACAGTCTCATTGTTCTTTATGTTTGATGGTTTATATACATACAATATCATTAGACCATAGTGTAGTGTAGCTAGCAGAGTTTACTCTTGGACGTAATTGTTACTGCTTGTCATTATTGGTTTGTATGCTTGTATGTCTTGACTGCCCACGAGATCATCCGTGATAGCGTGTTTCACCCACAATCCATAGCTAGACAGCTACTGCTATGTATATACCTTGTCTGCCCACAAGACCATCCGTGGTAGAGTGTTTCTCCTGCAAACAGTAATCACTTATATACCCTATCTGCCCACAGGACCATCTGTGATACAGTGTTTCTCCCGCAGACAATAATTATATACCCTGTCTGGCCACGAGACCATCCATAGTAGAGTGTTTCTCCCGCAATTAGTAGCTGAGGAGTTAGATAGCTACCTCATCCTATTCACCCACGGGACTCATCCATGGTAGAGCATTTCTCATTTATATGTTTGTTATATGTCTGTTATGTGATGAGTTTATACAGATGATTTTATATGTACTGTATGTTCTCTTGATTTATTGGCTATACCGAGCAGGTTAGTGAAGGGTTATGTTATTGTTATGCTTTTGATAGTATATGATTATATTGGTGAACTTACTTTTGTTAGTACGTAATATTCTAAAAGTACTTCCTTTGATTTTCTTACACTTAGTATCTAGCATGCACTATCCCTGCTTTTCCTTTTATTTCTAGGTTAGCAGGTAGGGGATATGTCGTGTCGCTTAGAGGTTCCGGTTGTCGGTCCCACTCAAGTTTGTTTTCTCTTTCAAGTTAATTGGTTTATTTTCTGCTATCTCTTTTTATGATTTTCTCTCCATATTGTATCTTTGAGTTTTGTTTATAGTTTGTTTAGTTTAGTGTATTCACATGTTCATGCATGCATATACGCATCATCATTTATGAACTTAGTGATATTACATTGCATTGGTGTTTGTGTTTGGCTTTAATTGGTTGGGTGTCGATTGCTTCTTATATTATCACTAGGGGATACCATCCAATTTAGCGGACAAGTAAACCCTCGGGGCATGACAGCTACGCAATGGTAGACAAGTCGAGTTAAAAAGGTAATTTGGGAGAAAATTTAGGGTGTTGATTTGTTTTTTTTTCAACATAAGACATCCTCTTGACGATAATGAAAATAAAGGGCACTCTTTCATTTTTTCCCCCCTTCGTAATTGACATTAAGATGCATTGTTAGCAATAATTTGACAAAGTTACAACATAAAACTAAAATAGCATCAAAATAAGCAAATGGCATAGCACAACACTAATATTTCATATTGGCAAAGTGCACAATGGCGAATATGTTTGTCATATTTAAAATTGTTTATAAAAAATTTAATTTTATTAACTATCTAATCATTATAGCTTTTCTTTTAGAAGTAAATCAATTGGAAGGAACTTAAAAGAGTATAACTCATTGAAATTCATCTTAGTGCACTTTGATAGGTATTGAAGCCTGCTAAGTCTCCACAGGACCTGTAGTGTAGCTATATAAGTTTGGCCAGAAACCAAAACTCCAAGATGGGGCATAATTTATACCATGGCTTCAACAATAAAATAAAGGAAAATATGAACAAATCATAAACATGCAAAAATGAACAATCAAAATAAGAGTTAAAAATCACTGGTACAGAACTAGATAAGAAATAAGGAGATTAAGATCTACTAGTTTTGACCAGTCATCAAGATTTTATGTACTAGAAAGGGAAACTCATGAAAATGTCTCGCACTCACCTTGGTATCTGATGTTTCCTCTTGCTCTTTAACTTTCTGAGTGATTGGAGCTTCTTTTGCCAATTCCACTTCATCCCGTTGGTAAAGCTATAAAAAAAATATTGTAGCATGTTAAGAAGGTCTAACAGAAAAATGATTTTATTTTTTTTTAGTTTCTCTTTGCTTATTTTCTTGATTAGCGCCTTTTGCGTAATAATAGAAACTAGTATAAGATACATTATAATAGCAGTAATGACATACTATTATATTAGGAAGAAAAATCAGAGTTAGGAAAAAGATTTATGATCGTACAAGCAGGATTAAAAAAAAGCCAGACAGTGTATGGCCAGAGAAGATCATACAAGCAGGATTAAAAAAAAAGCCAGATAGTGTATGGCCAGAGACAACGAACTGCTGAAAGGCAAGATCATGACACCAGCTAAAATTTCAGTTCGTTTTGGTATCTCTTTTTTTTTTTAAGAAAAAGGAACTAATTGTGTTTCAGTGTAGAGAATCTCTCAAATAAACAACAATTGCTTTAGTTCCTACCACTCACAAACTCAGCCAAAATGATAATACAATTTAAATTATTTTTATTCAAAAACAACACAATTAGAAGAAAAAAAACAACAATTTTAATTATTCAAACCCAACTGAACCAAAATATTCAGTTTTTTCTGGTTCGGTTTGAATAGACAGTTTGGTTTGGTTCCTGAAAATTTTACTTAATCATTTCACACTATCATGTTTGTGTCGGCCCTTAATATGATATATCAGAGAACCCGTTTTGAAAAGTGAGAGATCTCACTGGCTTCACCATCTACGATGTTAAAAGGTGATTTAAATATACTTCGAAATCAACATTAGCAATTCCGTTTGTTTGTCCTATGGTAGTTTTAGACAAATTTATTGGTATGGTTAAGTTTTCTTACATTAGTTAACCCATCATCATGCTTATGTCGCAATCAAAGGGAATTGATATTGTACCTTAAACTCCTACATAGTGAAAGGATATTCAATCCGAGAACACAAAAGAGAAAGACAAGGAAAGGACCTTGCGTTGCTCCCGCATGAGGAAAGCATACTTCTCTATGTTTGGGACGGCGAGCAGCTTGGGCATCAGGTGGTTGCGGAAATGCCCTGGCGCCACCTTCGCCGTATCCCCAGCTTTCCCCAACTTGTCGATCGTCTGATAGACACAGACAGAATCACGCGAACGGAATGAGCCATATCAGTTGAAATAGGGGGAAGGATGTAAAGGTGATAGTCATACCGTGGTGAGGATCACCTCAAGTTTTCTGTGCCGAACGCCTTGGGCGGAAAACAAGAATGGGTTGGTGATATTAGCCGAGGACGATGACTGCGAGCCAAGGAGGTGGCGAAACACAGCAGCTCCACAACAGCGAGCGGGCGACATGTTGGATGCCTCGGCTGGCGCGATGGTCGCCCGAGGAAACCGAGAAGAGGGGGAGCGGCTCAGAGAAGCTCGATGAAGAGGGAGCGGAGAAGCTCGATGAATAAGGGCTAGGGTTTTGCATGTAGATCAAAAAGGGGTCGGATTTAAAAAAAAAAAATGGATGGATTGCGGCGGCCCATGAGCGCACTTGACACGTGATACGGCAAAAATATAAAAATAAAAATTTCTTAAAGATTGTCAAAAGTGGCGCTCATTGAAGAAAATTAGAATTTAAGTCGGGGGCTTTAGACCACTCGGCCTTCCTGACAAATAATTTTTGGTTTTAACTATGAATTCAATAATTAATAATTTAGTTTGATCAACTTTTTTCTGAAACTTGATACTTTTACAAATCATCCGATTATTCTTATTCTTCTTTAATTGTCCGCAATTTCTTCCTTTATGATCTCTATCATCATCTTCTTCCCTCTCCCATTGCCCAAATACTTGACTAATACTGATCTCCTAATCAAATATCAACCCCATGTTCGAAATCCACGTCGAGATTTGCATGATCTCCACCCACGCCCTCAGGCGCCACCGCTCCACCTTCCTCAAGCTGCAAGGGTTCATCGTCAGGTGGGTCAACCGCAATGAGAAGTACCGTACTAGAATCGATACCTTCGACACCTCCGATCCTACGTCGAAGACCAAGTTCTCATTTGCTATCAGGGACACTAACAAACTGGGAGCCTATTTTTCTGAAGAAGAAATTTCACGGCGTCATGGTGGTGGCATTAAAGGAGTTCTTGGTGAGATTCTTGAGTCAAACAGAGTCAACTTCGATGGTGGAGAGCTTCCAACTAAGGAAAAAGAATTCGGGAGAGTCGTCGATTCATCGACATCTCCATCCATATTTACCGGAAAAGCGAGTAAAATTACCATAGAAGTATCCATTGCAAATTTGAATTTCACTTTACCTTCTGGATTTTTTTTCCAAATGTAAATTTAAATATTGATTCTTTCTCAATTTGCATCCACCTATGGAGATTAATTCCCATGCGCAAATGACAGGGTCGGTATCACAATCGCCATCGGAGATGGCCCGACCATACCTTACCTTTCTCGGCCCATCCACAACTGCCACACCGCCAACCTGCCACTCTTGCTCCGCCTCAGCTGCCTCTGCTGTTAAAATTTATAGGACAAGAAATATAGAAATAAAATCTGTAAAGTATGAATACTTACAATGAATCAACAACAACAGATCCTGTGTTTTTCGTATTTATTGTTGAAAGAGCGATCACAAGATCGAACCTCCCTTGCTAGTTTACAAACCAAATACCTCTCCATTTATCTTCAACTTGGACTCATACTTATAGCATAAGAGAGGTTCTTAGCAACACGCAACTACACATGTTATCATCTCTTTCCAATATCTCTCACTCTTCAAAGCAAGCCACAACGATTATATAAGGATCTAGTCGCAAAACCCATATTAGAATTTGTTGGTACAGTTTGCGTTAATGGTCAAACTCAGATTTTGATGAATGATAAATAGGTTAAAGTTAGGTTTGTAGTTATTTAACCTTTTTACCAAGTGTGCAGGATTGAAAAACTTAGAATCTGACACTAGGCCGAAGTTCAGAGTGGTGGAGTCTTGACAAAAAGTCCAAGGTGGTGGAGTCTTGGCAAAAGTTCAGTTGGGTCTATGTGGTTGACTACTGATTGAAGCCCAGGGTGGTGGAGTCCTGACAAAAGTCTAAGTTGGTGAAGTCCTGGCAAAAGTCTAATTTGGTGGAGACTTGGCAAAAGTCCTAGTGGGTTAAAAAACTGAGTATGTCTGCACAAAGTAAGTGAGGTAAGTCACTGAAAGAGTGAATTCTGGTGAAGACGAGTTCCAGTTGGGACTTTAGGCACGATCCAACTTAGAATAATTTCGGATCTCTAAGTTGAGGCCTTTGACTAGATCCTGATCTTGGGAAGATAGGATCTATTTAATCCTCATGTTGTTTAGTTCATATTGTATATTTACTAAACTTGTTTTGTAGGGTATACTTGTTTTTGGACTACTATGGTTTTGCAAGGGTTTTTCTATAAAAGATTCCTCGAATGAATAGTACCTGAGGTGCCTCAGTTTGGACTGGAGACACCTCAAGTGGATGAGGGCGTCTCCATAAAGCCTGCGCTAAAGATGGGAATTTAGCGAGCTAAGACGCCTCAGTTTGGATCAGAGACGTCTTAGTTGTGAATTGAGACGCCTTATAAGTGATCCAACCGCCTTCGAGTGGATAAGTGGCGAGTGCGACGGTTGTAAATTGCGGATGAAATTTGCTTGGTCCAAGGGAACTGAGGCGCCTTAGGCGCCCTTTATAAGGGCATTGTTGCCAAAGACAGAGATTCAAGTCTTCTTTAAGTGTGCTGAAGTCTTCGCGTTCAAACTGCTTCCCTTCTTCCTACGATCCTGCTTCAAATCGATCAAGTCCGACCGTTGCTAGAAGACCAACTCCAGCATACGAGCAAATCAAGAATCTACAATTGTGTTGGGTAACATTTTATATTTGTACTTGAATTACTTTAAGTAGAAGTATAGGGTTATTACATTTCCTACTCATCTATATTCGATCACTCTATCGAAAGTTTACTGGTAGTGGGTTTTAGTGGATTGCCCGTCGAAAAGGTCTATGGGACTTGGGCCTTCGAGTATAATTCGTTGAAGGCTCTAAACAAAGTAAAACTGAACCATGTCGATTTTCTATGTTTGCTTTTTCGTTAGTTTTCGTTGCACTTACTCACACTCTCTCTATTTCGAAAAAGCAACTTTTGGGTTTTAAAAGTGATGTGTTTCACCTCTCTCCTCACATGCAACAGTCCTATAGAATCTAGTCACAAAAGACCATATTAGAATATTCAATTTACACTTAAGAAAAAATGGTTCGTGAAACAGCAATCATACTGAGCGATTAATGCTAAAAAAGTTATTATACCTTTACATAGTCGCTCTTCCAATCAAATTGAAGACAATAACATCTTTTTTTTATCCCAGATTAAATTATTAATATTAATACGAACATCTCTAACCCTCATAATGACTATTATGTCGAGAGCATGTTAATATCTCCAATCAATATAATTATTCACAATCTTATTTTTTTTGTACTCAACAAATATATATATATATATGTATAGTCGACTAGTGAAAAAATACCATAAATACCAAAGATGTAAATATATTTTAATCTTTTATTTTAGCTTTATCTATTCATTCTAATCGGTCACTTTCCTAGTTATGTTCCATAGACTGAATCATCCATAGTCAATAGGATACATATTAAAGTAGCAGATACTGATTAGAACTTCAAGTAGATATTTAAATAATCACTGAAGATAAAATTGAGATTAATTTATAATCTCAAGGGTCTCACATAATATAGAAGTATGAATCAATTCTTCTACTACCCTCATTGTTGATATAATATATTATTATGCAACCACAAGTGTATGGTTACGTCGTTAATAATAAGAAAGTTATCGAATCCACTTGGACTGGGGCTCAAGTACTTGCTAATATGTGAAGGAAATTACCTAAGTTGTTGAATGTTGAGTGTTCTCTAACCTAAACAATTAAGAAAGAGAAAGAGTGAGAAGGGAGAGAGGAGAGGTCTAAGAAGCCTAGGATAAAGCTTGGGTTTTGTATGTTACTCTAGGCTTTCGGTTTCATTGCAACATGCGTTGATGTTCTATGGATTGTTTATACCTAACTCTCAATGTCTATGTTTTGTAGGTATCCTAACTAAATATTGGTGCAGAAACACTTGAGTACTTCTCTCAGGGGCATCCAATGCCACTAAGTAGAAGAGGTAATATGGGGAGTTAAGTTCTAAGGTTTACCAACTATCACATGAAGGCCTCCCGATCATATGACTCCCTATTACATAGATCTCTTCCTAACACGGAATTGAGAGAAACTCATTACACACGATTAGCAAATCTCTTGTATGAGATTGATATCCATTTCAAGGCAATGCCCAAGATGCCTAAATCTAAGGGTTACCAATTCTCACATGAAAACCCCCCAGTGATATGATCTCGGTCGTTCCCCCTACGTGGCTACCAATCCATACCATGGTTTAATCAAGAATCATGTACAAGCAATTAATCTTCACACACACATTCAATTAAACACAAACAAAGCACACACATATCATAGAATTAAGAAATAAGCAAGCCAATAGTTTTTACATCAACATCGATGTTATAATTACTCCCTACAACCTAGAGAGTTGAGATTTACTCCATAAACAAAGGAGAGGATAGCAAAGACAAAAGAAAGAAAGTACCAACTTGATTTACATGATGGAGAGGGAAACTTAGCTAAATGTCGAAATCGATACCTTTGAGTGCCAATCCTTGCTCTTAGAGGTAGATGGGATGAGATTCTGGCTTTAGATTGTCACTTCGTGGTCGGAATGATGGTGGATCTAAACCTTATGGGTCTCCCTCAAGGGAGGAACTCTTCTCCCCTTGAAAAGTAGGAGAAGGCTGCCTTTTATAGGTAGGGAATGCACCCTACCTAGCCCAGTCACATGTCCCGTGTCAACAAGGCATGGACACTGCTTGTAAGTATCACTAAAATAGGGCATGGGGCATGTCTATGAGACACCCCTCCACCACTCCGTGTGAAACACGTTGATGGGGGGCACATGTCTTGTCTACTAGACACGAGACCCATGTAACTTTTGTTGTATGACATGGTGACATGGCACGTGCCACTAGGACACACCAGGGCCATGTGTATCTCTAGAAAACATGCCCTGTGCCCTCTTTAAGGGACACGACCCGTGCCACATAGACATGGCACAGTTGTGTGAACGCATGTATGACACCTTGGGGCCTTTTAGAAGACACAGCTAGTGCCTCTTTGGCATGACATGACCGTTTACATGCAATTTTAAGTGAAGATCAATTTTGCCTCCAAGGTCTTTTTGCTCTGAAATATCCCCAAACCACGTCTTGTCAGGAAAAACAAGGTAAGAGTAGATTTCCAAACAAATGAGAGCAATTATACTGATAAATGATAAATAGGATATGATAACATAGATCATAAACAAGAAATACAAGTAAACGTACGTCAATAAATGCCTAAAAATATATCCAATCAACGTGCATTACATATGTGGTATGAATCACACGCTACAATTTTCATCTCTTTACTAATAAAGAGTATGTTTTTCTCGATTTCAACATTGTACAGATGTTTGATCTGGACATTCCTAATGTATGATCTTAAATTCAACTCATGAATTCAAATATGACCTCTAGTATGTTTAGTAAATAGTGGGTACATTTACTCCGATTATTCTCAATTCACAAATGATCTCATCTTGATAAAATAATCATGGCGACCCTAACTTACAAGTATGTTTGCATGCATAACTTCATTAACTTGCCCATAAGTAATGATTTTATCTCTATTTATAATTGTCTATGTAAGTGAACCAATTTTAACATATCAATATACTCATCGAGACTTTATCCAAAAATGTAACAACTTCTACACTAATTAAATTATAGCATTTTCATATATTGAATTATTTTTGCAATGTGTTACATTTTACGATGTCCTAAAAATTTCATACATCTTTAAAATGACTCTTTAGTT
>JAGFNQ010001229.1:130152-220406 GCA_024364735.1 Boesenbergia rotunda
CGACTCAGGCTTCCAAAGGGACCGCCTTCTGCGTGGGTCGCCACGCTTCCGGTCGGGAACCGCCTTTAGGCTTCCGGATGGGCCAATCTTTCACGTGGGACGCCACGCTTCCGACTGGGAACCAGTCCAGGCTTCCGAGTGGGCTGACGCGTAGAGTCAGTCGCCGACTCAGGCTTCCAAAGGGGACCGGCCTTCTGCGTGGGTCGCCACGCTTCCGGTCGGGAACCGCCTTTAGGCTTCCGGATGGGCCAATCTTTCACGTGGGACGCCACGCTTCCGACTGGGAACCAGTCCAGGCTTCCGAGTGGGCTGACGCGTAGAGTCAGTCGCCGACTCAGGCTTCCAAAGGGGACCGGCCTTCTGCGTGGGTCGCCACGCTTCCGGTCGGGAACCGCCTTTAGGCTTCCGGATGGGCCAATCTTTCACGTGGGACGCCACGCTTCCGACTGGGAACCAGTCCAGGCTTCCGAGTGGGCTGACGCGTAGAGTCAGTCGCCGACTCAGGCTTCCAAAGGGGACCGGCCTTCTGCGTGGGTCGCCACGCTTCCGGTCGGGAACCGCCTTTAGGCTTCCGGATGGGCCAATCTTTCACGTGGGACGCCACGCTTCCGACTGGGAACCAGTCCAGGCTTCCGAGTGGGCTGACGCGTAGAGTCAGTCGCCGACTCAGGCTTCCAAAGGGGACCGGCCTTCTGCGTGGGTCGCCACGCTTCCGGTCGGGAACCGCCTTTAGGCTTCCGGATGGGCCAATCTTTCACGTGGGACGCCACGCTTCCGACTGGGAACCAGTCCAGGCTTCCGAGTGGGCTGACGCGTAGAGTCAGTCGCCGACTCAGGCTTCCAAAGGGGACCGGCCTTCTGCGTGGGTCGCCACGCTTCCGGTCGGGAACCGCCTTTAGGCTTCCGGATGGGCCAATCTTTCACGTGGGACGCCACGCTTCCGACTGGGAACCAGTCCAGGCTTCCGAGTGGGCTGACGCGTAGAGTCAGTCGCCGACTCAGGCTTCCAAAGGGGACCGGCCTTCTGCGTGGGTCGCCACGCTTCCGGTCGGGAACCGCCTTTAGGCTTCCGGATGGGCCAATCTTTCACGTGGGACGCCACGCTTCCGACTGGGAACCAGTCCAGGCTTCCGAGTGGGCTGACGCGTAGAGTCAGTCGCCGACTCAGGCTTCCAAAGGGGACCGGCCTTCTGCGTGGGTCGCCACGCTTCCGGTCGGGAACCGCCTTTAGGCTTCCGGATGGGCCAATCTTTCACGTGGGACGCCACGCTTCCGACTGGGAACCAGTCCAGGCTTCCGAGTGGGCTGACGCGTAGAGTCAGTCGCCGACTCAGGCTTCCAAAGGGGACCGGCCTTCTGCGTGGGTCGCCACGCTTCCGGTCGGAACCGCCTTTAGGCTTTCGGATGGGCCAATCTTTCACGTGGGACGCCACGCTTCCGACTGGGAACCAGTCCAGGCTTCCGAGTGGGCTGACGCGTAGAGTCAGTCGCCGACTCAGGCTTCCAAAGGGGACCGGCCTTCTGCGTGGGTCGCCACGCTTCCGGTCGGGAACCGCCTTTAGGCTTCCGGATGGGCCAATCTTTCACGTGGGACGCCACGCTTCCGACTGGGAACCAGTCCAGGCTTCCGAGTGGGCTGACGCGTAGAGTCAGTCGCCGACTCAGGCTTCCAAAGGGGACCGGCCTTCTGCGTGGGTCGCCACGCTTCCGGTCGGGAACCGCCTTTAGGCTTCCGGATGGGCCAATCTTTCACGTGGGACGCCACGCTTCCGACTGGGAACCAGTCCAGGCTTCCGAGTGGGCTGACGCGTAGAGTCAGTCGCCGACTCAGGCTTCCAAAGGGGACCGGCCTTCTGCGTGGGTCGCCACGCTTCCGGTCGGGAACCGCCTTTAGGCTTCCGGATGGGCCAATCTTTCACGTGGGACGCCACGCTTCCGACTGGGAACCAGTCCAGGCTTCCGAGTGGGCTGACGCGTAGAGTCAGTCGCCGACTCAGGCTTCCAAAGGGGACCGGCCTTCTGCGTGGGTCGCCACGCTTCCGGTCGGGAACCGCCTTTAGGCTTCCGGATGGGCCAATCTTTCACGTGGGACGCCACGCTTCCGACTGGGAACCAGTCCAGGCTTCCGAGTGGGCTGACGCGTAGAGTCAGTCGCCGACTCAGGCTTCCAAAGGGGACCGCCTTCTGCGTGGGTCGCCACGCTTCCGGTCGGGAACCGCCTTTAGGCTTCCGGATGGGCCAATCTTTCACGTGGGACGCCACGCTTCCGACTGGGAACCAGTCCAGGCTTCCGAGTGGGCTGACGCGTAGAGTCAGTCGCCGACTCAGGCTTCCAAAGGGGACCGCCTTCTGCGTGGGTCGCCACGCTTCCGGTCGGGAACCGCCTTTAGGCTTCCGGATGGGCCAATCTTTCACGTGGGACGCCACGCTTCCGACTGGGAACCAGTCCAGGCTTCCGAGTGGGCTGACGCGTAGAGTCAGTCGCCGACTCAGGCTTCCAAAGGGGACCGGCCTTCTGCGTGGGTCGCCACGCTTCCGGTCGGGAACCGCCTTTAGGCTTCCGGATGGGCCAATCTTTCACGTGGGACGCCACGCTTCCGACTGGGAACCAGTCCAGGCTTCCGAGTGGGCTGACGCGTAGAGTCAGTCGCCGACTCAGGCTTCCAAAGGGGACCGGCCTTCTGCGTGGGTCGCCACGCTTCCGGTCGGGAACCGCCTTTAGGCTTCCGGATGGGCCAATCTTTCACGTGGGACGCCACGCTTCCGACTGGGAACCAGTCCAGGCTTCCGAGTGGGCTGACGCGAGAGTCAGTCGCCGACTCAGGCTTCCAAAGGGGACCGGCCTTCTGCGTGGGTCGCCACGCTCCGGTCGGGACCGCCTTGCTCCGAGGCCTCAGGGGACGCTTCGACGTCCAGGCTTCCGAGTGGGCTGACGCGTAGAGTCAGTCGCCGACTCAGGCTTCCAAAGGGGACCGCCTTCTGCGTGGGTCGCCACGCTTCCGGTCGGGAACCGCCTTTAGGCTTCCGGATGGGCCAATCTTTCACGTGGGACGCCACGCTTCCGACCGGGAACCAGTCCAGGCTTCCGAGTGGGCTGACGCGTAGAGTCAGTCGCCGACTCAGGCTTCCAAAGGGGACCGGCCTTCTGCGTGGGTCGCCACGCTTCCGGTCGGGAACCGCCTTTAGGCTTCCGGATGGGCCAATCTTTCACGTGGGACGCCACGCTTCCGACTGGGAACCAGTCCAGGCTTCCGAGTGGGCTGACGCGTAGAGTCAGTCGCCGACTCAGGCTTCCAAAGGGGACCGGCCTTCTGCGTGGGTCGCCACGCTTCCGGTCGGGAACCGCCTTTAGGCTTCCGGATGGGCCAATCTTTCACGTGGGACGCCACGCTTCCGACTGGGAACCAGTCCAGGCTTCCGAGTGGGCTGACGCGTAGAGTCAGTCGCCGACTCAGGCTTCCAAAGGGGACCGGCCTTCTGCGTGGGTCGCCACGCTTCCGGTCGGGAACCGCCTTTAGGCTTCCGGATGGGCCAATCTTTCACGTGGGACGCCACGCTTCCGACCGGGAACCAGTCCAGGCTTCCGAGTGGGCTGACGCGAAGAGTCAGTCGCCGACTCAGGCTTCCAAAGGGGACCGGCCTTCTGCGTGGGTCGCCACGCTTCCGGTCGGGAACCGCCTTTAGGCTTCCGGATGGGCCAATCTTTCACGTGGGACGCCACGCTTCCGACTGGGAACCAGTCCAGGCTTCCGAGTGGGCTGACGCGAGAGTCAGTCGCCGACTCAGGCTTCCAAAGGGGACCGGCCTTCTGCGTGGGTCGCCACGCTTCCGGTCGGGAACCGCCTTTAGGCTTCCGGATGGGCCAATCTTTCACGTGGGACGCCACGCTTCCGACTGGGAACCAGTCCAGGCTTCCGAGTGGGCTGACGCGAAGAGTCAGTCGCCGACTCAGGCTTCCAAAGGGGACCGGCCTTCTGCGTGGGTCGCCACGCTTCCGGTCGGGAACCGCCTTTAGGCTTCCGGATGGGCCAATCTTTCACGTGGGACGCCACGCTTCCGACTGGGAACCAGTCCAGGCTTCCGAGTGGGCTGACGCGAAGAGTCAGTCGCCGACTCAGGCTTCCAAAGGGGACCGGCCTTCTGCGTGGGTCGCCACGCTTCCGGTCGGGAACCGCCTTTAGGCTTCCGGATGGGCCAATCTTTCACGTGGGACGCCACGCTTCCGACCGGGAACCAGTCCAGGCTTCCGAGTGGGCTGACGCGAAGAGTCAGTCGCCGACTCAGGCTTCTGGAGGGTATAACGCGTTATCTGCGACCCGTCCAGGTATGGCTTGCCTTACATGGCCGACCGGGAATTTTCGGTCGGGTGAGCCTTTCGTTAGTGTTAGAATGCGGCGTGTTACAAGCTTGCATCACTCTAGGGCTCTCTGTACATTTTCAAGTGTAGGGCACTCCACGGTCGGTTCAGCCTCTTTCCCTGTTCGTCCTCCAAGTAGTAGGCTCCTGAATGCAATTTCTGCACTATCTTGAAGGGTCCGCCCCACTGTGGTTGTAATTTGTTAACATCACCGACCGGCTTTATACGCTTCCAGACCAGGTCCCCGGCGTGAAACGAGCGCGGCAACACTTTCTGGTCGTACCTTTGTTTCATGCGCTGACGGTACGTGAACATCCGGGCGGCTGCTTTTTCCCGGACTTCCTCTATGAGGTCAAGCTCTAAGCGTCTTCTTTCATCATTCCCTTCATCATAGCTTAACCGCCTGTCGGATTCACAGCCGACCTCGACCGGCACCACCGCCTCGCTGCCATAGACGAGGTGGAAAGGCGTCTGCCCGGTCGCTTCTCTGGGTGTGGTTCTGTTCGCCCAAAGGACCCCGGGCAGCTGTTCTACCCAGTTGGTTCCTGCATGATCCAGTTTGGTTTTGAGCCCTCTTAAGATTTCCCGGTTGGTGACTTCTGCTTGGCCATTGCTTTGTGGATACGCCACGGATGTAAAAGCCTGATTGATGCCGTAAGTTGAGCACCATTCTTTGATTTTCTTCCCTTGAAACTGCCGACCGTTGTCAGACACCAACTTGTGGGGGATCCCGTATCTGCATAGAATATTCTGCCACAAGAACTTAATCACCGCCTGCTCGGTGATTCTAGCTAGCGCCTCTGCTTCCACCCATTTAGAGAAGTAATCCACCGCGACCAACAAGAACTTCTTCTGAGCGGGGGCGGTCGGGAACGGACCTACGATATCCATGCCCCATTGGTCGAACGGGCAAGAGACTGCCGATGTCTTCATTACTTCGGTTGGCCGGTGTGGCAGGCACTGATGTTTCTGACAAGAGATGCAGGTTGCAGCCAACCGGTCGGCATCCTTCTGTAAAGTTGGCCAATAATACCCGGCCAACAGAGCCTTCCGGGCGGTGGCTCTTCCTCCTGAATGATTACTGCAGACCCCCATATGGACCTCTCGGAGCACATAATCTGCATCTTCATTGCTAAGGCATTTGAGTAATGGCCGGGCGTGAGCCCGTTTATAGAGGACATCTCCGACCATAGTGTATTGCGCGGCTCTCTTTCTGAACAGCCGAGCCTCCTCCCGGTCGGACGGCACTTCTCCCCTGGTTAAGAATGCAATCAAGGGCGTTCTCCAATCAGTCTCCAATTCAACTTCCGCCTGCTGCTCGATTTGCATGACGAATAAGGCATGGCAGGCCGGCCGGGGGACCACCCAAGATCCGACTGCACTAGCCAATTTAGCTAGCTCATCTGCCTTCAAGTTGCTTTCTCGAGGGATCTTCTGTAAGAGTACCTCCCTGAAACCCGCCTTCAGCTGCTCATATGCGTCGATGTACTCTTGCAGCCGGTCGCTGTTGACTTCGAAGTTACCGGCCAGTTGTTGTATAGCAAGTTGAGAATCTGAATATAGCCACACCCGGGTGGCGCCGACATGCCGGGCGGCTTGCAGACCGGCTATTAGTGCTTCATATTCGGCCTCATTATTAGTTGCCTTGTGTTCTAGCCGCACGGACAGGTGGAGCCGTTCTTCTTCGGGTGAAACCATGAGAACGCCGATCCCGCTTCCTTGCCGAGAGGATGCCCCATCAACGTACACTTTCCATACGCCTTCGGCTTCATCGGGATGCCATTCCGTGAGAAAATCGGCTAAGGCCTGAGCCTTGATAGCCGGCCGGGGTAGATATTGTATGTCATATTCGCTCAGCTCAGTTGTCCACTTGACTAGCCGCCCTGAAGCATCCGGATTTGTAAGCACGCGACCCAAGTTACTGTTAGTCAATACAGTAATTGGGTGAGCTAAGAAATATGGTCTGAGTCGCCGGGCGGCCAAGAACAGTATATAGCCCAACTTTTCGAGCATCGTGTATCGACACTCGGCACCTTTAAATAAGTGGGCAAAGAAATACACAGGCCTTTGTTCAGTCTTTTCTTGGCGGGCCAACACCATGCTGCCCGAGTCGGTGGAAGCTGCTAAGTATACATATAAAATCTCATTCGGTTCCGGCCGGGCGAGTGTAGGCAACTCAGCCAGATAAGCCTTCAGCTCTTCGAATGCCTTGTCACATTCTGCATCCCACTGAAATCTGGTGGCTCGGCGTAATGTCTTGAAGAATGGTAGACCCCGTTCGGCTGACCGGGAAATGAATCTTGATAAGGCCGTTATCCGTCCGATCAGCCGTGAGCCTCTCTGAGATTCCTTGGAGCCGGCATCTCCATGATGGCGTTTACTTTGCCCGGATTTGCTTCGATGCCCCGCTCGGTGACGATATAACCAGGAACTTCCCGCTCCGAGCCCCGAATAACATTTGGCCGGGTTAAGCTTTAGGCCAAACCGCCGCAGCGTTTGGCAAGTTTCTTCAATGTCGGGGATTAATTCTTGCGCCCGGGCGTCTTGATCAGAATATCGTCGACGTATACTTCGACGTTACGTCCCATCTGCGACCGGAACACCTTGTTCATCATTCTCTGGTAGGTGGCGCCCGCATTCTTGAGGCCAAATGGCATGACGGTGTAGCAGTAGGTGCCGTCAGCCGTGACGAAGCTAACTTTCTCTTGGTCGTCTACAGCCAGCGGGACTTGGTGGTACCCCTGGTACGCATCCAGCATTGATATGAACTCGCTGCCGGCCGTCGAGTCGACCAGTTGATCGATCCGTGGAAGTGGGTAGCAATCTTTCGGGCATGCACGATTGAGATCTCGGAAATCAATGCATACCCGCCACTTGTCATTTGGTTTGGACACCAGCACCACATTCGCCAGCCAGGCCGGGAACTGAACTTCCCGGATGTGTCCTGCTTCCAGCAGTCTTTCTACTTCTGCCCGGATAACTTGATTCTGCGCGGCGCTGCGATCTCTTTTCCGTTGCTTGACTGGTCGTGCACCCGGGTAAACATGGAGCTGGTGTTCTGCGACTTCCGGTCGGACTCCCTTCAAGTCTTTTGGCGACCAGGCAAATACGTCTTGATTCCGGGCGAGGGAGTCGATGAGGGATTGCTTCAGCTCCTCGGGAAGTCCTGCAGCAATTTGTATTTTGGTATCCTCCCGACCAGGCAAGAGTTGTACCTCTTCTTTGTCCTCCCGCAGTTCTGCCCAAGGGGAGGCTTGCACCATGTTGCAGCTGCTACCTGCCCGCCTCGCCTTTTGACCTCCCGAGCGGACATCATCAGCATAGCAGCGCCGGGCCACGGTCTGATTGCCCTTCACCTCTCCGACTCTGTCGCCGACCGGAAATTTCACCTTGAGGTAGTAGGTGGAGACTACCGCTCTGAACTCGTTGAGAGCCGGTCGACCGAGGATGGCGTTGTAGGCAGCAGGGGCATCCACGATCAGAAACGTGGTCCACCGGGTTCTCTTGAGTGGCTCCTCTCCAAGTGAGACAGCCAGCCGTATCTGTCCGATCGGCTGTACTTCGTTCCCCGTAAATCCGAACAGGGGAGTAGCCACCAACTCTAGCTGCGATAATTCAATTTGCAGTTGATCAAAAGCTCGCTTATATAAAATGTTTACCGAGCTGCCGGTGTCCACAATGGTGCGGTGGACTTCGTAGTTGGCGATGACAGCCGTGATGACCAATGGGTCATCGTGCGGCACCTCCAATCCTTGCAAATCCTGCGGCCCCCAGCTGATTTGGGGCCCTTGAGCTTGAGAGGAGCTAACTCCGACTTGGTGAATTTCCAGTCGGCGCACCTGCGTCTTTCTGGCTCGGTTGGAATCGCCGCCGGTCGGACCGCCAGAAATCACATTGACGCCTCCTCGGACGGCGTTTTGGTGATTGGCTTGATCTTCGTCAAGTTCCTCCACCTCTTCCTGCTCGGGCCGAGGAAACAATTGCCGGGCGGCGGGGGCATCCCGCCTTTGTCCTTGCTGGGCTGTGGCTCCCTGACCACGCCCGCGTCCCTGCTGGGTTTGTCGTCCTTGACCCCGGCCGAGTGGGGTCCGAGCTCTGTTGCCTGCTCGGCAGTCCTCCGTGTTGTGCGTATTACATTGGTGAAATGCACAATACGGGGCCCATCTGTTGGGCCAATTCCCCTGTGCCACCTGCACTTGCTGGTGTCTCATTCCGGGCCGATCGGCCGGTCGGGGGCTGCGAATCGGTCCTCCTGGCGATCTGTTCTGTTGAGGTGTGGGCGATGGGCTAACAATCGCTTCCTTCCGCCGGGCGGCTTGTGCTTCTTCCACATTGATATACTTACCAGCCTTCCCGAGCAGGCTGTCGAAATCCTTCGGTGGTTTCCTGATCAGGGATCGGAAGAAATCACCTTCTTGAAGCCCTTGTGAGAAGGCGGTGACTAGTACTTCGGAGGTGGTATTGGGCACCTCTAGAGCTACTCCATTGAACCTCTGGATGTAGGCCCGGAGGGACTCTTTCGGACCTTGTTTCAGAGCGAACAAATTGAGGCTGGTCTTGTGGTGCCTCCGACTGCTTGCAAAATGTTGCAGAAACAGCCGCTTTACCTCTGCGAAACTCCCAACTGATCCACTCGGGAGCCCGCCAAACCATCGTTGAGCCGGCCCGGAGAGGGTTGTCAGGAAAGCGCGGCATTTGACGCCCTCCGGGTATTGGTGCAACTGGGCAGAGCTTTCAAATTTCATGACGTGCTCCTCGGGGTCACTGGCCCCCGAGTACTCTGGCATGGTGAAGAATCGTAGATTCTTGGGAACGGGATCCCCAAGAATTTGTGAGGAGAAAGGGCTGCGAGTCGGACAGGCCGCGGCGGGGTCAGCTAACCCTTTCCCTTTATCTGGTCGTGTCTGGTGCGCCAAGCTGGACGCTGAAGCTTCGGTCGGGACTGAGTGGGCCTCGTTCCGGAAGAGTGCTCGGGGAAAATTAGGAGCGCGGGGCTCGGGTTGAGCAGCCATACCTTCTGAATTTCCCCGTACAGAGGGCCCAGGGGGCCGGGCCCCTTGACTACCGGTTGGCGGATGTGATTGTTGTGCCTTCTGTGTCCGGACAACCATCAGCATTTCATATTCTTCCGGCGAAAGAGTAACCGTCAGTGGATTGGGGTTTTCCATTCTCCGCTCTCGATCAGGCAGAAAGCCCTCCTTCTAGCGCCAAATTTGATCCTGTCGCCGAGCGTAGTGGAGCCGCAACCGGAATGACGGTGTAGGGATGAACGACGTGGATGCTGACGGGGCGTCCTCGCGCAGAATGGCAGCGTCGTGGGGGGGTGTCCTCCGACCGAATGGAAGTGGATGTCGCCTGGTGCAGGACCGGCCGACGAGAGGTGAACCTGCTGAGGAAGATGACCGTTAGCAACCCAGCCGGGAGACGTCCCGGCAAGGCACTCCGACGGTCAAGTCAGTACTCCGAGGAACAATAGAAATAGTGGAGCACTGGAAAAATAAGAGGCTTCGCGCGCGAGTATGCGTACCTGAGAATGAGGAGTGGAGTGGCTTATATAGCCGGGGAAAAGAACCAGGCATGGCCTGTGTCAGGATCTTCTGACAGGGTCAGAAGATATGGCATGGTTGTGTCGATTGTAACCATCCTTTTTTGTCGTATACTATTTGTCTTATACGAGGACAAAGACAGGTTTCGGTAAGGCGGCGCCTGTCAGAGAGTGTCCGTTCGTACGAGGAGTGACGTCCTGTTACCTGCAGCTGGTGCAGGTATATTTTGTCCTTTTCTCAGGGTGATTCCGAGAGAGTGCCTGAGTGGATATCCGGACGGTTCGACCGGATGGGTATCAGGCCCGGGCATAAAGGACTGCCGGGCGGATGCACTCGGCTGAACGAGGCATGTAGGCCTCACTGTGGCCGGGCGGATGCACTCGGCTGAACGAGGCATGTAGGCCTTACTGTGGCCGGGCGGATGCACTCGGCTGAACGAGGCATGTAGGCCTCACTGTGGCCGGGCGGATGCACTCGGCTGAACGAGGCATGTAGGTCTTACTGTGGCCGGGCGGATGCACTCGGCTGAACGAGGCATGTAGGCCTTACTGTGGCCGGGCGGATGCACTCGGCTGAACGAGGCATGTAAGCCTTACTGTGGTCGGCCGGGTTTGACCGGCTGGGAAGGCTTTGGGCCCGGTCAGAATGTCTGTTGAGTCGACTGCTCGTATAATGACGTGGACCCTGAAGCAGGCCAGGTCGTTCGCCACGTTGGCTGCCCGTATAGTGCAAAATATAGGGCAGGATCAACTTGAGTGTCGGAATGGGTTTCGTCGGACAATTTTTGGTGTGTTCTCATTAATGCCCGTGTTAATTTTATAAGATGGGAGCTCTTCCTCTCTTGTAATCATCTCTGTGGGTTTCAGTAACTGGTCGACGGTGTTGATTTCTTCCGGAATAAGTTTGACGCCGTCTGTGTGAAGATAAATTAAAGCATTAGAAGGAACACAGTGATGGCGGAACCAGAAGGACAGCTCATCATGATGACTAAGAAGGAGCTAGATCTATTGATCGCCAACGCCGTTAAGGGGGCACTCGAACAACATCAAATCGAGCAAGCCGTATCGCAACGAGTAGCTTCAGGGCAAGTAGAGATCCTCAGAGTCTCCACTTCGCACCAACTTATCGAAGATCTATTTCACCACTAGTGGGGCATGTGGTGATACCTCCAGCGCCCCGGCAAGAGTCCCTAGGAGATTTGGAGAAGATCAATTCCGCCCTCTCCAGTGTTCTACGACAAGAGGAAAGAGGGGAGAAGGGGGAAGGACCTAAGAACTTCTAAAAAACCCCCTTCACCTCTTTCTCGCTTGCTATCGTAGAGGAGCCCATGCCGAAACAGTTTCGTGGTCCTGGAATTGTCGACTACGATGGAAACACAGATTCGAAAGATCATGTCTGCAAGTTCAAAAACGTAACACTCTTATACTAGTACACTGATGGTGTCAAGTGTCGGGTGTTCTTAAACATCCTATCAGGGTCGCCCAGTGATAATCCCAGAGGCGGTCTCAGGGTTTTATCAACTTCTTCCTGGAATTTACAACTGTCTTCCTTCACCATTTTACCAACAGCTCGCTTGCAAGGGTCCTTATCAATCTCGAAATTTTAGGTCGGCTGATCAAATGGACGACAGAGCTAAGTGAATACGGGATTGAGTACCAGTCTCATACCGCTATCAAGGCACAAGCTCTCTCGGATTTCATACTCGAGACAGTCCCAGAGTCTGAGGTCGAAGAAGTGTGGAAGATTTATGTGGATGTCCTCCAATAGTAGGCACAGCGAAGTCGGGATGTTAATGGTCTCCCCCCGAGGGGATACATTACATTTATCCATTTGACTCCACTTCAAAGTCACCAACAATGAAATCGAATATTAGGCGATCCTAGCAAGCCTGCAAACAGCCAAGCTTGTGGGAGCTACCCGGGTTGTTGTACATTCGTACTCTCAGTTTGTGGCACAACAAATAAAAGGCGACTTCAAAGTCAAATGTGAACGTCTGCAGATATATGTAGCCCTTTATGAGCAGTTGAAAGCTTCCTTCACGGATGTTATCTTGCAGAAGATCTCCCGGACAGACAATGTCAAGGCCGATGAACTAGCCAGGTTGGCTTGCTCTATCTTGACCTGTTGCTAGATGAATCTAGTGCCCCGAAAGAGATCGTAGCACAGATTGGAGAGGAGGCGGAAGGCGACACCGTAATCGATTGGAGAGATCCATATGTGGAGTTCCTACGCAACGGGAACACTCCAAGCATGGATCAAGGAAGTCGATTGTTCCGCCTCCAGCTGTCAGATTTACATTGGTCAGAGATCAACTATACAGGAGAGTCTTTGCTTGACCACTCCTTAAATGTGTCGGGCCAGAGAAGCCGACTATGTGATGCGAGAGGTACATGAAAGTATTTGCGAAGCCACATTGGGGGAAGGTCTCTGTTTAGGATGATTATCTTGGCACGGTACTTTTGGCCCACTCTACAGGCTGACGCTTTCAAGTTCGTGACCAGATGCGAAGCCTGCCAGAGACACCAGCATGTGACTCATCGACCGACCGAGCCCCTGCGAGTCTCCACAGTGTCCTGCCCATTCGATTAGTGGGGAATGGACATTGTAGGCCCATTTTTCATCGGAGCATTGCAGAAGAAGTTCCTACTAGTCCTCGTGGATTATTTTTCCAAATGGGTGAAAGTGAAGCCTCTGGCACATATCACAGAGGTTACGGTAATGAAGATACTATAGAGGGATATTGTCTGTAGATATGACATCCCCAACAAGTTGATGTCGGACAATGGAAGGCAGTTCGCCGGGCGCAAACTCAAAGAATGGTGCGAGGGGCTAGGAATTCGCTAAGCCTTTACGTCTATCGCATATCCTCAGGGCAATGGCCAAGCCAAAGTCGTTAACTGAGAAATCCTCAGAGGAATCAAGATAAAGCTAGATCACGTCGGAGGTAGTTGGGTTGAGGAGCTCCCCAGTATCATATGGTCCTATGGTACCACTCCACAAGAAGGAACAGGCGAAAGTCCTTTTCAGCTGGTGAATGAAGCCGAGGCCGTGATTCCGGTGGAGGTAGGCGAGGAGTCCATCCGACGGCAGCACTATAACAAAGAGGACAATGATCAAGAGTGGTTGATCGACCTAGATCTTGTGTCAGAGGTCCGGGATAAAGTACCAGCCCGGCTGGAAGCGTACCGACGACGTTTGCAACAAGCCTACATTCGTCAGGTAATCGCCCGCAACTTTGAAGTTGGAGACAAAGTCTGGAAGAGGATCAAACCAGTTGGCGATACCGGGAAGCTGGAACCTCAGTGGGGCAGACCTTACATCATTACCAGAAAGCTCACAAGAGGCAGCTACTATCTGGAGGATGATAAAGGCAAGGGACGGAGAGGCCATGACACGTCAATTATCTCCGACCTTATCGTGCTCGGTGAGATTTGAAGTAGTTCATACAAAATTTGTATTCTTTTAGCACTGCTTTGAAGTTCAATAAACAAAGAAACAAATGAAATATTACTTGAAGAACATTGATTACTTGTCCGCTTAAAACCCTACTGCCTCGCGGTGCTGCGGATGCCCAACAAAGCTGTAAAACCCTACTGCCTCGTGGTGCTGCGGAGGCCCGAGGTGAGTAGGCTTGGTCCGGGTGCTGCGAATGCTCGACCAGGAGCTGTAAAATTGTACTGCCTCGCGGTGTTGCGAATGCCCGAGGTGAGTAGGTTTGGTCCGAGTGTTGCGGATGCGACCAAGAGCTGTTAAAATCCTACTTCCTCGCGGAACTGCAGATGCCCAAGGTAAGTAGGCTTGGTCTGGGTGTTGCGGATGCCTGACCAAGAGTTGTTAAACCCCTACTGTCTCGCGGTGCTGCGGATGCCCGAGGTGAGTAGACTTGGTCTGGGTGCTGCAGATGCCCGATTAAGAGCTGGAAAACCCTACTACCTCGCGGTCCTGTGGATGCCTAGGGTGAGTAGGGTTGGTCTGGGTGTTGCGGATGCCCGACCAAGAGCTTTAAAACTCTACTATCTCGCGATGCTGCGAATGCCCAAGGTGAGTAGGCTTGGTCCGGGTACTGCGGATGCCCAACCAAGAGCTGTAAAACCCTACTGCCTCGCGGTGTTGCGGATCCCCGAGGTGAGTAGGCTTAGTCTGAGTGTTGCGGATGCCTGACCAAGAATTGCAAAACCCTACAACCTCGCGGTGTTGCGATGCCCGGGGTGAGTAGGCTTGGTCCGGGTGTTGCAGATGCCCAACCAAGAGCTGTAAAACCCTACTACCTGGCGGTGTTGCGGATGCCCAAGGTGTGTAGAGGTTTGGTCCGGGTGCTGCAGATGCCCGAACAAGAGCTGTAAAACCCTACTGCCTCGCGGTGCTGCGGATGCCCGAGGTGAGTAGGTTTGGTTCGGGTGCTACGGATTCTCGACCAAGAACTGTAAAACCCTACTGCCTCGCGGTGCTGCGGATGCCCGAGGCGAGTGGACTTGGTCCGGGTGCTACGAATTCTCGACCAAGAACTGTAAAACCCTACTGCCTCGTGGTGCTGCGGATGCCCGTGGTGAGTAGGTTTGGTCCAAGTGCTGCGGATGCCTGACTAAGAGCTGTTAAAACCCTACTGTCTCACGGTGCTACGGATGCCTGACTTGAGTAGGCTTGGTCTGAGTGTTGCGGATGTCCTAAGTGAGTATGCTTGGTTTGTGCTGCGGATGCCTGACCAAGAGTTGTAAAACCTTACTACCTCGCGGTGCTGCGGATGTCCGAGGTGAGTAGATTTGGTCCGGATGTTTCGGATGCCCGACCAAGAGCTATAAAACTCTATTGCCTCGCGGTGCTTCGGATGCTCGAGGTGAGTAGGCTTGTTACGGGTGCTGCGGATGCCTGACCAGGAGCTGTTAAAACCCTACTGCCTCGCAGTGTTGCGGATACTCGAGGTGAGTAGGTTTGGTTCGGATGCTAGGGATGCCCGACCAAGAGCTGGCTAGAAGAACTCGACGGATTTATTTCCTCGTGGTTGTTCGTCGAGGACTTGTATTGTTGTGCAGCCGCCTGTCGACCACTGAGTTGTGGGGTTCTCAAGTTTAAGGACATTCTTGCTGCGCTGGTGACCTCTTGGTCTGGGGCTAGAAACTAGGTGATCTCCCTTATGAATGGTCGTGTAAATTCACAAGGAGACATCGATCCAAAGAAAAAAGACTCTAAGTACACAAAGGAAGGGGACAACAATGTTCCATTAAGAATTCCTATTTACATTTAGTAGTTACACTTTCCAACAGCAGAGCAAAGTACAAAGAGATGCAACCACTATAGCTCCTCCTGCGGGGTCGGCGCTTATCTCAGTTGGGTGCTCACGTTGAGGACCAATAATGTATAAAGAGCAGAAAAGACAAAACACTCAGTAGACCAAGAAATGTTTTCATTATAGTCAAAATGATTACATTATAAAAAATGAAGAAGTTACAAAAAAACAAAAAGAAGGCAAGGTCGGGTTGGAAAAGAGCGCCCGGGTGCTGCGGATACCCAACCAAAAGCTGTTAAATCCTACTGTCTCGCGGTGCTGCGGATGCCCGAGGTGAATAGGCTTGGTTCGGGTGCTACGGATGCTCGTCCAAGAACTGTAAAACCCTACTGTCTCGCGATGCTGCCGATGCCCGAGGTGAGTATATTTGCTCCGAGTGGTGCGGATGCCCGACCAAGAACTGTAAAACCCTACTTTCTCGTGGTGCTGCGGATGCTCGAGGTGAATAGGTTTGGTCCGGGTGTGTCTTACTAAGAGCTGTTAATACCCTACTGCCTCGCCGTGTTGCGGATGCCCGAAGTGAGTATGCTTGGTCTGGGTGCTGCAGATGCCCGACCAAGAGCTGTAAGACCCTACTACCTCACGGATCTGTGGATGCCCAAAGTGAGTAGGTTTGATCCGGATGCTGTGGATGCCCGACTAAGAGCTATAAACCCCTACTGTCTTGTGGTGTTTCAGATGCCTGAGGTGAGTAGGCTTGGTCCGGGTGCTGTGGATGCCCGACCAAGAGCTGTTAAAATCCTATTGCCTCGCGGTGTTGCGGATACCCTATTGGTTCGAGTGCCGCAAATACCCAACCAAGAGCTGGCTAGAAGAACTCGACGGAGTTATTTCCTCGTGGTTGTCCGGCGAGGACTTGTATTGATGTGCACCTGTCGACCACTGAGCTGTGGGGTTCTCGAGTTTAAGGACATCCTTATTGCGCTGGTGACCTCTTGGTCTAGGGCTAGAAACTAGGTGATCTCCCTTATGAATGGTCGTGTAAATTCACAAGGACATATCGATCCAAAGAAAAAAGACTTTGAGTACACAAATGAAGGGGACAACAATGTTCCATTAAGAATTCCTATTTACATTTAGTAGTTACGCTTTCCCAGCAGAGCAAAGTACAAAGAGATACAGTCACTATATTTGCGCTGTAAAATTGCGCAGTTCGGCCTCGGCTTCCTCCTTAGCAATCTTAAGCTGAGTCACCTCAGAAAATATTTTGTCTTGGTCTTCCATGACCTCTTTGAGTCTATCTGAGGTTGCCAAGGCTCGGGCCTGGGCCACGTCCTCCTCGAGGTCGCTCAAGCGATCAGCTGCCGCCATGATGTCTGATTCCTTCTGGGCTAGCTGGTGCACTTGGTCTTTGATGTGCTCGTTCAACTTTCTGGCCAAAGTCTCCAAGAGTTTGACATCCCCTGACAGCTTCTTCTCCTTTGCTTGGAGTTGGTCCCGCTCCTGAGTCATTCTGAGCAGGTTGTCCGTGAGGGTCACTGCTCTCTCGGACATCAACCGCTTCCTGTGGCGGGAACTATGTAGGGAAGACTCCAGAGCCAACAGGGGCTCCAGCTGATGCTCCACCTTCACTCAAAGAGCTCTGCTGACCTCTGCTTGCATGAGTCATGTCCTTGCAGGTAAAGATTAATTGGATGTAAGACAATGAAAAGTCTCAGCAAGTCACGGATGATTTTAGAATTAAGCAAATGAACCCTAATCTCGAATTCAAAGTTTACGGTTGGACAATCGATTTGAGGCATTTTTGTGATAGCACAGAACGTGTTGCAATCAATTGGTCAATCAATTGAAGCTAGCCAATCGATTATGATAATTGATTGGGAGCTTTTTCGCGAGGACACCGAAAGTTGTGGAATCGTTTAGAATAATCGATTGAGAGTTTTTTCACAAGAGCACAGAAAGTTATTAAATCGATTGGGAAAATCAATTAAGGATTAGTCAATCGGTTAGAATAATCAATTGGAAGCTTTTTCACGAAAAATAGAAAACTTTTGAATCGATTAAAAGTTGATAATCGATTAGTGAATTAATCGATTAGACAAGCGAAAAAGAATCATTCTATAAATTTAGAATTGATAATCAATAGAAGATAAGATTAATTGATTGTGAGAGATTTTCAATTTTCGAGAAGCCTACAAAAGAAGAGCTCGTATACATTTCAAGATGTTAATCCTTGAGAAGTTAAATGCAAAATGTTTTTGTATTTCCAACCGATCAAGAGTGCATTTCAAACAATAAGATAATGTGTTAAATAAAGATCACATTGTAAATATTTACTTTCATCACGCTTGTTTACTTTGTTGTGAAACTGTCATTTAAGAGTGAACCTTTTAGTTCTCAAAAAAATATATACCAAATAAAATCAATCTGTTAGCATCTATGAAAGTTCATTTCAAAATTTGCGCTGCAACTCAAATTTAAAGAAGCTATTGCAACTATTCCCCACCTCCCCTCTCATGTCCTAATATTCATACTGTTTACATTAGTAAACAAAAGCATAAGGCGACTTCAAAGGATAAGGAAACAAAGTTCATTTGTGCAAATGTAAATCACATTTTGACAACCAAATGAAATCCCAAGACTAAAATTATCAGTTTTGTTCGTCCATGAACAAAACTAAAACCATCCACCCTCCCATCAATATTTCCTACCAATTTCATATATTATAAATAAGTATCCTTTTCAATTTCAATTGAAGGAAATCCAATTTAACATGAAAAAAGTAATTTCGATGAAACCGCAAATAAACATCATTCCACATTTTTGCAATTTTTGCGTCCAGGAAAAACTGCAAAGCTATAATAGAGCAACTAGACAATTGTTTTGAGCATATAACATAAGCAGTTTGAAAAGGTAATAAACTCCACTGACCCTGACAAGGCAATAATGGAAAATGCAGTAAAGTTTAACGGAAAATTACACTCATTCAGCCTCATGTTCCGCTAAGTCACCTCAAATGGAACGAGGGGCATTTTATCACACAAATTACTAGATAATAGTGTGTTAGGCATGTCCTGACCATTTATTCGCGTAGTACCATAACTAGAGTACAGAAACCACCACAGCCGGATGTATGCAACAGCTTCACTTAGTTTTGGCAATATGACGGATCAGGTCAATGACGCGTGTGCTGCAAAGAAAGAAAGAAAAAAATTTATTACGACACGAGAATTTTAACAACCAACCAGAAACCTCAATGGACAGAAAGTGGGTAAAGTGGATTGAGGATGATGAAGTAATTACCTGTAGCCCCACTCATTGTCGTACCAAGATACAAGTTTGGCAAAGTTGTCGTTCAGAGCAATACCTGCCTTTGCATCAAAAATGCTTGACCTAAAAGTTCAATTGCGATAATAAAATTATTAGCTTATAAGCAAACATATGTGAATTACATGAGGAAATGCCAACATAGCCAACCACCACATGGATAAATTTCCATATGTATGCATACGGATAGAGGAATGAAGTACCTGCTATCGCCCAAAAAGTCAGTGGAGACCAAATCCTCTTCGACGTAACCCAAGATTCCCTTAAGCTTGCCCTCTGATTCTTCCCTGTTTGCAATAGTTGTAAGTGTAAAGTAGCAAAGGACCTTCATGAATACATGCAACTGCAGCAAAATTATAAAAGTGTCACATGAAACATATAAGACTCGTGTTACTCGAGCCATGTCATTTTGTATCCATATAAATCCCTATAACAGCCTCAGCGGTTGGGCTACTTGATGTATCTTCCCCCAACATAAAGATTCATTCTCATGTGCGATCAAATCACAGATTGACCCGTATGACACAGCAAATGCATGTTAAATATGTGAACATATGTATGCATAAATATTTAAAAATGGATAGTTGATTTTATGAATTAAACCCCATGTTCTATACTACATATTCAGATGTAACTTAAAAGAAAAGGAGCAATCTCACCATCTGACCAGACAAGTAATTGCAGCTGGTGACGAGAATGTACTTACTTGATGGCAGCCTTTATCTGCTCATAAGAAGCAGCTTTCTCGAGCCTGACAGTCAGATCCACAACAGACACATCTACAGTTGGAACACGGAAAGCCATACCAGTCAACTTTCCATTCAAAGCAGGTAACACTTTTCCTACAGCCTGTGAATAGTGAATTGAAAAACACATATTTAACAAACCAAACAAAGAAGTGAATTCAAACTTCAGACATACAAAGATTTAAATATAGACAAATTATATCAATATTCAGCGCCAGAAGCAATCAATGAGTTGTATGCTTAACCTCTATATAAAAGTAGTAAACAACATAACAAGAAATATTCATGAGTATACCAATATTCAAGTAAACACTGCTCTTGAGCATGCCAAAATGCAGGCAATAAAATAACAAGGTTAATGCTTAATGAAAAATGTTTTCAAAACTACTACCATCTCAAAAGAAAAGAATTCAATCTAAAATATCTACGTCTGTGCATGTGAATTAACATTAAACACCCCCACCTGATTATAAGTGCAGCACACACAAGTGATTATCACAATTCTAAAAATCCTTATCATAGATATAAATACATAAAAATTAGAAGTTAAGTAATTACAAGATATAGTGATAATGATTTTATAAAACAAGACCTGAGTGGTTGATACAGTAACAAGCATGCGGTAAATTAAAGAAGAATTTCATTGTTTGAGATTAGTAAATCACATAACCAAGAATAGATAGACCAAACAATAGCAATTAGAACCTAGAATAGAAAACAAATGAAATGAAATTGATATCAGAATAATCTGAAATTAGACTTCAAAGTAGCTGGAAAAGTGTGAATTACTATAATCACCATCACTACAATTTGCTGACACAATAATGCAACTTTGATTATACTAATATTGGAAAAATAGGAAGCACAGACAGGAAATAGATCAAAATTCTCAGTCATAACAATCTAACAATAAATTGTCGAGCCCAATGCATTAAGCAAATGACATGTATATAGTTTAGACACAACAGGAATTATCAGCAACAATGGCTAAGACAACTGAATAGAAAATAAAGGCAATGTCTAAACCAACTTTAGTTATGTGCTGAAAACCAAGAACCTAAGTAGAAGAGGGCTGGCAAAACCATTAAAATAAATAAGAACACCAAAAAAAGTGAAAATATATAAATATATTAACAACAGAAGATAATAAGAGAAATGAAGCAATCTGAAATCAGTTATGGTCGCAGAACAAACTAAATGCACAATTTGAATCACCTGTGGTGACAACCAAAGTAAAGCATGAACATGAAATTTATGGAGACAGCATAAAATGTTTTGACAAGGATCAGTTTGATAAGTAACACCTAATTGAACTACAAATATAACATATTGTCCAACTTGCATTGCGCTTTTTAATAAATGTTCTAACTGATGTTATTCCACCAAATCTTGTCATTGGATGACCTAGCCTTACAACAAATATCTAACATACAAGGTTGGCATTCACTGAGTTGTTTACAAAATTTTAGTGTACAGACCCCTCCATTTTTCCTTCCAGTCTTAGGCTTGGCTAGGACCGGTTGATGGTGACAGTGTCAATCCTATGTTGCTGACAGTTTCATTGTATTTCACCTGATGTCCTTATCATATGATAGTTCACTACTCATGACACAGTAACTTCTTTAAGATTGAAATTTGACATGCAACAGAAGGAAAACGGCATACTTGCTTGAATAATAATTGTAAAAGGAAGCTACACTTAAGTACCTTAGCCGCACCAGTGCTGCTGGGAATGATGTTAAAGCTTGCAGCTCGTCCACCCCTCCAGTCCTTGCTAGATGGTCCATCAACAGTTTTTTGAGTGGCTGAAAGAAACTAAGTAGCTCAAGTAATGTATCAATTATAAACGAAAAATGATTCATATAATTTTATATTTCAATATTTCATGGAACATCGAACAACATTACCAGTGATGGAATGCACGGTCGTCATCAAACCTTCCACAATTCCAAATTTGTCATGGATAACCTGTCATAGCAAAAAACTCCACATGTTTATAATTTCAAAGCAAAACCAATTGTGGATTATCATGCTTATCAGTTAGTCACCTTAGCAAGAGGAGCAAGGCAGTTGGTGGTGCAGCTAGCGTTGGAGACAATGTCAATGTCTGATGTGTATGTATGTTCATTCACTCCCACCACAAACATGGGTGCATCCTTGCTTGGAGCAGATATGATGACTTTCTTGGCACCACCCTGTTTTCCAAAACAATAAATTTATGTTTTCAAGGCATTAATAGTAACAATTTCCAGAGGATATTCCATCAAATTCCTTGAAATAATTTAACCAAAGAACTAATTTTATCAAAATAAGTTTGTTACCCTATGAGAACTATAACATTTTGAAGAACATTGTCAGTATGAACCACTCCCCAATAACAAATATGGTAAAAAGAAGGGAAAAAAGCTTTTGTCAGCCTTTGCAAGAAAAAATCTACAAATCAACCTCACCATTGGCACCAGAAATTACATTATGCTTCAAAATGCAAAATGGCAGCAGGACAATTATTTGGCATTACCTTAATCAATTTTCAAATGAATGCACCATCCATTCAATTCAAATCAAAAGATCAAAGCTTTAGGCAATTTCCTTGCCGCGGGTAGTCAATAGACAGGTATGTTATCCCACCAAATGTGTAGTGCTAGGAGAGTCTACATACAATTATGTAAGTATGCAAAAATGAAGGTAGATACATGAATTATGAAGCTATTTGAGAAATTCTAGTTAAAAAAATGAACATATATGCTTCAAAATGCTAAATAAAGGCAGATCAATTCTTTGACATCATCTTAATCATTTTTCAAAATGAATGCAATTCCATCCATTTAATTCATATCAAAGAGCGAAGCTTTAGGCAATTTCCTTGTATGTTATCCCACCAATTGTGCAATGCTAGGAGAGTCTACGTACAATTATGTAAGTACAAAAATGAAGGTAGATAACATGAACTAGAATGAAGCTATTTGAGAAATTCTAGTTAAAAAAATGAACATATATGCTTCAAAATGCTACATAGAGGCAGATCAATTCTTTGACATCATCTTAATCTTTTTTTCAAAATGCATTTCCATCCACTTAATTCATATCAAAGAGCGAAGCTTTAGGCCATTTCCTTGTCACTGGCAGTCAGTAGATAGGTATGCTATCCCACCAATTGTATAATGCTAGGAAAGTACATACAATTATGTAAGTATGCATGAATGAGGGGAACTAGAATGAATCTATTTAAGAAATGCTAGTTAAAAAATGAACATATATGCTTCAAAATGTTAAATAGAGGCAGATCAATTCTTCGACATCACCTTAATCATTTTTCAAAAATCAATACAATTCATATCAAAAGATCAAAGCATTAGGAAATTTCCTTGTCACTGGTAGTCAGTAGACAAGTATGTTATCCACCAATTGTGTAATGCTAGGAAATTCTACACATAATTATGTAATTGTGCAAAAAGGAGGCTAGATAACATGGAGTAGAATGAAGTTATTTGACAAAATACTAGTTAAAAAAAATTGAACATTATTGACAGGAAATTGCTCAATGTAAGTGTTACTAAATCACTAGTATTAGGTAAACATAAATAACAAGATTAAGTATAAACTATTCCTCATTCAATCAAATTGATCTCAATCATGCCTAAGCAAACTCAGATTAGTCTTCATCAGTATAGATTCCAGAATCATAAAGCAACTTGACATATAGTATCATCAACTACCTTCAAGTGAGCAGCAGCCTTGTCCTTGTCTGTAAAGACACCAGTAGACTCCACAACGAAGTCAGCTCCAGTCTCACCCCAAGGAATCTCCTCAGGATTCCTAAACACAACCACAATCTCAGTAAATAACACCAACAAAAAAATCAGTGACAACAGCTACTTCTTTCAGAACAAACAATAGCATTTTAAACACCTGATGCCAAAGACAGTAACCTCTTTCTCTCCAAAAAGAAGAGTCTTGGAATCCTTCACTTTTATCTCGTGATGCTTCCATTGCCCATGTACAGTATCGTATTTAAACATGTATGTCTACAAATATAACCGATTTAGAAAGTAGATCTAAGATACAGCTAAAGAAACATAGTATAAACTAGAAGCATAAAAAAATCTAATCCATCTGATCTGCAGTTTGGATCTATATATGTAGCGACCATCCACTTCTAAATAATATATTTTGACGGAAGATAAATGAACAAAGCACAAGAAATACCAAATCAGACCTGTAAACCCGAAAGAAAGCATTAAAAAACAACCGCAAAGGTAGATCGACACGCTAAAGAGTACCATGTAATCGGTGGTAATGAATGGATCATTGACGGCAACGAGTTCCACATCATCGCTCTGGAGCGCAACTCTGGCGACCAATCGACCAATCCTACCAAAACCTACAACGAACCAACAAAACAAAAGTTAAACCCAACAGAAACCATGATCGACAGTCGTAATTAAAAAGACACTCCTGTGAAACAAAAAAGAAAACCTACCATTGATGCCGATCTTGATCTTGGCTGCAAAAAGACATACCAAGCAAATGAAAGAAGAAACCAAAAAAAAACAGAATAAAAAACAATTAAGGATGGTAGAGATGAACAGAGAAAGTCGCAGGCGTACCCATGGCGGCGAATGGATGCGGAAAAGTGAGAACTGATAAGAAAGAAGGAACGAGTGGACGAAATGTAGCAGCTAGTGGGTGCACTGTTATATAAAGAAGTCCGAGAAGAGCATCATCGTCTAGGGTTTTTGCACCATCTCCGCAGGAACTCTATTAATTAAACTGAACAGCCTACGTATCCGCAGGTAATTGGCTGCTACATCAAGGGTGGGTGGGGGTATTGGTAGAGGGCAGCGACTTTCTCTGACGTGAAGATGCCCGTGACGCACTGGACGGGTCGGATCCGAATTTAATACCAAATAAGAATAAGAAGGGGGGAAAACGCCCCTTAATTATTAAAATCGTTAAAAAAACATCTTTTACACCTATGTTAATTAGATGGTAAATTATTCGAAAATCTCCGATCACAATTGAAACTTTGCCTTCAATCTTTATATAAAATGTGGTGTTTTAGTTATATGTTATGCCCTCGTCTTAATCTCTTATCTAAATAATTGAAGTGCTCTCAGAATTATGATGCACCAGTAGAATAATTAATTATTATCTTAGATATTCACGGTTCGATTTTTAATTATGACATATTTTACAAGAATTTTTTCTCCAAATGGGATACGAACCCTAAGACGCTGAGTTTCTAGATCATTCACCGCGAGCGCTTCCCGATTTACCCTGGTGACCGGCGAGAAACTTTTGTGAGGTCGGATCGGTCATCCTAGGTCCATTCTACCTAGTCCAACACTTTGGCTTCTGGGGCTATGGTGCAGTAGTAGGGCGACTAGTTGTTATCTTAGGCATCCGTGGTTCGATCCCCAGCTACGACGTATTTTGTAAGAATTTTTTTTCCAAATGGGATGCAAACCTTGGGACACTGGGCTTCTAGACCGCCCACCGGGAGTGCTTCCCGATTTACCTTGGTGACCGGTAGAAAACTTCCGTGGAGCCGAGTCGATCATCCCAAATTCGTCTACTACCTAGTCCAACAATTTATATAAAAAAAATTATTCACACTCCCCAGTCAAATATATTTGTTTCTTTAGCTCTCTAATGGACAATAATTTATCTCATTGCTTTAGTTTTAATTAAAATCCAATAATATACATTCTTTCCGTTCCAATTCCGAATGTCAACTTCTATTCTAAACTATCGACGACTATGCCCATCGAATTCAATCAACTTTGAAGGCCAAAATTGGAGAGGTGATCAGACCTTTGAAGTAAAGCAATGCCTTACTTTGTTTAAACGAAGGAAAAATTAATGAACAAGAGAAGAAGGTATGATTTTTTTATTAGATTTTATGATTTGTTTTCATTTAAATTGTATCTTTATCAGTGGATTTGTGTTTGATCTTTTTCGATTAAATGATTTCATGAGATTTGGGGTTTAGTTTTTGATTAAGTTTGTGTTTTTGGTTGTCAAGTAATGTGAAACGGTGCCTTAGTTTTTGATTGTCGATTTCATGACCAATATTTAGAGTTTAATTTTTTGATTATATTTATGTTTATCTATTTTTATTGTCGAGTGGTTATCTAGAAATTTCTTAGAGTACTAATATTCAAATTAAGGGAAAACCAATGAACAAAAGAAGAAGTTATAATTTTTTATTTTGCTAGAATTTATGATTTTTTCATTTAAATTATACTTTTATAAGTGGGTTTATGTTTGATCTTTTTCAATTGAATAATTCCTTGAGATTTGGGATTTCATTTTCTGATTAGGTTTATGTTTTTCACTGCCAATTTAAGAGAAGTAGCGTCATAATTTTTGGCTGTCGATTTATGCCCAATAATCAGGGTTTAGTTTTCTAATTATGTTTGTGTTTTATCTATTTTCATTGTGAAATGATTATTTGGAAATTCCTTAGAATACTCGATTATAACTATTTCATGATAAATTATAATGGAATAATGGTTTAGTACTTGAATAAAAAATTTTGGAATTCTGTGGAAATTTCTTAGAATATTTGATTATAATGGTTTCATGCTCAATTTTTATGGTTTGGTACTTGAATTTAATTATTGCTCAATTTTTTTGGAATGATCTGGATTTTTTATGTCTTAAATTTTATATGAATGAAGCTTTGATCTTTAGTTTTTATATTATTGAATTGAATATTATGTTTTTTTGGATTAAGTTGAAAATAGATTCTGAAAGTGAGTCTTGCAACTTTGCATTTTGGGTATTTGTAAGTGCAAGAAATAGTTGTTTGTGATTTAATTTTCAATGGTTGTTGTTTGATGGATATATTTATGAGTCTTGACAAAAAAATATATAGAAAGATTACTCTCAAATCTATGATTTTGCATACATAGCTTTGTAGTATAAGATGTACGTGACTTTGAATGATGATGATGATATCTTTAATATGATACATCTTCATATGTGTTTGAAGTTCAGTATGATAGATTTATGGGTAGAGAGAATAAACAAATATGTCAACAGCCTAAATTTTGAGAGGTAAAATATACTATATCCCTCTTCATATTATGATGTTGATAATATTTTATGTTACATGCATCTAGCACAAGTGTATATGTTATGGTTTATTTGATATTACTAATCATATTTACATTCAATATCTTTCATCATATATGTATGATATGTATTTATTTTATACTTATTCGTGTCTGATGCATCTTAATAATTTTGTATCAAATTGGTAAGGGTTGAGGAGGAACACACACAATCAAGGAGTGATTAGGAGATTGAACAGGCCCAGTTGTCAAATACTATAGATGCTTGGATTAATTGCATCCATAACGAAGGGCAAAAATTCAAGGATGCTGTCAATTTTAAAAGATGTATTAAAAACTATGTTGCTGATACAAGACGTTCATTTTTGAATAGAAAAATGACAACGAGGAGGTTATTGCTATTTGTAGTAAAAAAAAATTGTGAATAGAGAATTTATGCTTCAAAATATAAAGCAGATAGTATATTTGAGATTCGAAAATACAACTTAAAGCATACATGTGAGAATAATCTATGCAGTAGAGGACATCCTAAAAACGATATAACTTGGATCGCTATTGTGGTGAAAGATAAATTGAGAGGAGAGCCCTTTTATCACCCTTATACAATTCAGAAAGACTTACAAAGAGATTATAGGTTAGAGTTAGACTACAACAAAATGTGGAAAGGGAAGGAGTTAGTGATGCATGTTATTCATGGCATAGAGTAGGTGTTAGGATCGATGGCTCGACTAGAGGGGGTGAATAGCTCTTTTTGGTTTTTCTGTACAAGATGGTTAGCACAATACAAAATATAATGGAAAATAAAAGATTCAATGCTAACATGAAGGTTTTACTTGGTATCCACCCCGAAAGGTGACTAATCCAAGAATCCACACGGTTACACACTCTCCACTATGAAAACCTCCTTCAAGGTGGAGAAAGCCTTTACAAGATCGTCTTCTTCCTCTTTACAAGATGCAATGAAAGCTAGAGGAAGAACTGAGCAATATGGGCACTAGCAGTACTTTGGTACAGTGAAAAATCATATCCTCCTCATGCCTAAAAGTCCCCTTTAAATAAGAGTAAAGAACAGCTTCGTAAGTTGTCCAACCCGCACCAGTCGACTGCCCCTTTAGCAGTCGACTGGTCTAGCTTTAAATGCTAGCCAACGGCTAGTTTTTCGGGGTTACCAGTCGAATGCTCCAGGGGCAGTCGACTGGTCAAAGGCGGAAAACCTTCTGTGAGTTTTGGCAGTCGACTGCCCTTGGGCCAGTCGACTGCCCAGCTTCTACAAGCCCTCACACTCACTCCGAACACTCTCCTTCACGTATGCCTTCAGGTATACTCCCTTGGCTTGCCCCTTGAAGCCTTCTTCCTCTAGCTATCATCCTTCGGATGCGCACGCAAGCCTTCCCTTGGCTTGCCTCCATACCACCCTTCACGTGTGCCCTTGAAGTCCACTTCCCGGCCTGCCCTTGGAGTTTTCCTCCCTCGGCTCTCGTCCCTCAGATATGTTATTCATGTGTGATTCTCCAAGTCCTGCAAACTCAATCACACATATCAAATACAACACAATACCCTAACCTTAAACATATTGACACACACATCAAAACCATGATTTTCCCGATCATTCTTGGGTCGATTGCCTCAACAATCTCCCCATTTTTGATGTGCGGCAACATGTTTAAGTTAGGGAGAAGAATACCAGTCAATCAACAGTAAATAAAGTAGCAATTGAAAAAGCAAAACATAGTAAAACCAAAAGGAGCCTCCCCTTAACCCATGTCTTCTCCCATTTTCAATTATTATCATAAACCAAGTTTAAGTTAAAAAATTTAAGCTTAAATCTAACTTAAACCATTCATTCTCCCCCTTTGACACCATCAAAATGATTGCCTACAGCAATACTAACCTATAACATCAAATGAGAGAAGTTTACATTTCTGAAAAAAAAAATTTCAGATTCTGAAATCAGCTGTGCCAGTCGACTGCCCAAATGGGTAGTCGACTGATACTCTGTCAGTCAGACAATTCAGTTTTTGAGCTGAATTTCAGAAACCTCCAAATAATTCCAAAAAAATCCAAAAATTATAAAAATTTACAGGCTTGTTTGATATAATATACTCTATCAAGGAAAAATATCAGCTCATAAAAAATTTCAACCATGCTTGACTTTTGACTAAAGTCTAAATTTCTTGAAAAATACTAACTTTGTATCAAGTTTTCAATCTAATTATGAACTCATATATGTTCCAAGCTTATGACAAGACATATAACACATAAAATGGTTTTCAAATGTTTAAAATATCCAACCATGATCTTTGGGCAAAATGTCCATTAATTAAACACTTGTTTTTCCCATGGTTGGTCTATTTTTCATAATTTGATACTTCTAATGACCCAATACTATGCCACAAGCACCAGTGGATCATTTGTATCATCTTAACATCTCATATGTATGAATATAATCATAAATCAAAGTAATATGAGATGTCTTCAAGGTAAGCCTTATTTTGCCCAATTCATCATGAATTTCTACTATGGGCTACAAACTCTCTCTCAATGTCTTAAGTCAACCAAATTCCAAAATTTTGAAATTCTAATACCATGGTTGACTTATCTCAAATCCTCTAACTCTTAAGGATTGACTTTGGTACCCAATAGTAATGTTTCCTAATTGGGTTAACCAAGTACTCCTTAGGGATCTATTTCTTACTTAGGGTCTTGGTCTTTGATTGTCCTCTAGCAATTAGGCAATGATAGGTTTTCCCATTGTTAGACTTCCCAAAACTCAATCCCTCTTTCCTAAAGCTTGCTCTTTGGCTCCCAATGATCATATCTAATGTCTTTGAGCCAACTTCAAACTTCCTAAGTGCTTTGGTAAGACTATCTACCTTTTCCCTTAAATCCTTATTTTCTTCTTCTAAGCATGAGTCATTTGAGATAGAAGAAGAAGCATGCTCATTATCCTTAATTTCCATGGAAGCTAATTTCTCCTTTAACATGCAATTCTCCCTTTTTAAGCACTTAATTTTCTTTTTAGCATTAACTAAATCATCACTAGTACTAGAAATTATTTTTACAAGTGTAGAGGTGGGTTAGTTGTATACCTCACTTACTGAGAAGTCTGATTCCGAAGTGGAGCCTCCCCCTTCACTTGAGCTCCCTTCATCTTCACTTGAGCTTTTCTCCTCTTCAAATTCGGATGCTGTGGAGGCAAGGTCATCAATTTGTTGAGGCAATCGACCCTTAAATGATTGGAAGATCATGGTTTTGATGTGTGTGGGTGAATATGTTTAAGGTTAGAGTGTTATGTTGTATTTGATATGTGTGATTGAGTTTGCAGGACTTAGAAAATCACACATGGTGGACGGTTCCGTACAGTGTCGAAGTGCTGCTCGTCTGAAGAGTGTTTTCTACTTCCTCTCACATTCTACTTCATTTTGTAAAGAGGAAGATCACCTTGTAAAGGTTTCTCCACCTGAAGGAGAGTTTTCCATAGTGAAAGTGGTGCTCGCGGCGTGAATCCTTGGATTAGTCACCCATCTGGGTGGATACCAAGTAAAAATATCGTTGTTAGCATTGTCTTGATTTCCTTTGCATATTATTTCCGCTGCGCTAACAATTTTGTAAAGATCCAATCTGAAAAAGTGCTATTCACCCTCCCCCCCTCTAGCACGCCTAGACGATCCATCAGTTGGTATTAGAGCCGGTGCGTTTCGGAAGAACTAACCGTCAACCAGAGCAAATATAATGGCGTTTCAAGAGGGATACTCCACCGCACGACCACCCTTCTTCGACGGGAACGACTTCGTTTACTGGAAAGGTAGGATGCAATACTACCTTATGAACGATATTGAGAACTGGATTAGCATTGCAAATGGCTTCGAGGCACCCGTCGATGAAAGAGGAGAACCGACACTGATGAGATCCTGGTCGAAGGAGTTAATGAAGAGGGCACAATCCAATGCCAAGGCCACCACCACACTGCAGTGCGGGCTCTCAAAGGAGCAATTGAACAAGGTGGGGTCGTTCAAGAGCGCCAAGGAACTGTGGGACAAGCTGGTGGAATTGAACGAGGGGTCAAACGAGTCCAAAAGAGCAAAGAAAGACTTGCTCGTGGCCCAACTCCAATCCTTATCCATGAAGAGCAACGAAACTGTCAGCCAGCTACATGGAAGGGTGAAGGAGGTAATCAATGAGCTCCATGTGATTGGAGAAAAGATCGAGAACCGGGACATCGTCATGTATGTTCTACAAGCCTTCCCAAGAACCACCTTGTGGGCATCCATGGTTGATGCTTACAAGGTATCAAGGGATTTGCTCATTGTTAAACTAGACGACTTATTCTGTGAATTTGAGCTACACGAGCAAGCTAATGTCTCGGCCAAAGAGAAGGGTATTGCCTTTGTTGCAGAAAAGGAGAAGAAGAAGAGGAAGGAGAAGAAGAAGGTGGTCTACTCCTCATCATCAGATTCAGAGAAATCCAGCGCCTCTATGGATAGTGACAAGAGGCTTTCATGGTAAGAAAATTTCGTAAAGCATTCAAAAGTTTTTCTAACAAATCATATGCTAGGAAAGGGTCCAAAGGTAAGGGTAAGGCTAAGGACATTATCTGCTACAACTGCCATCAAGAGGGACACATGAAGAATGAGTGCCCTCAATTGAAAAGAAAAGAGGACAAGAAAGAGGAGAAGAAGAAAGGAGAGAAGAAGAGGTCGAAGGGAAAGGAGAAGGGTGCCACCAACCTAAAGGCAACTTGGGATGATCCATCATCCTCAGAGGAAGAAGCAGAGCAAGTCTCCCACTTCGCTCTTATAGCACAAGACCACTCAGATTCATCAGATGATGAAAGAAGCTCAAGTAGTGAAGATGAGTGCTCCTCTACTTCGTCATTAGAGTCAGAAGCTTCGGTAAGTGAGGTATACCAGTTACCCTCCTCTACGTTAGTAAAGATTATTTCTAGCACTAACATGGACTTAGCTAAGGCTAGGAGTAAAATTAAGGGTCTAAAAGAAGAAATTGCCATGCTTATAGTAGAATTTACCAAACTTGAAGAAGAATTACATGCTAGTTCTACTACTTCACATGCTTTACATCTTGAAACTGAGAATAGGGAACTAAGGAAAAAGGTAGATGACCTCACAAAGGCCCTTAGGAAATTCCAAGTAGGATCTAGTAACCTAGACATGATAATCAACAATCAAAGGGCCATTTATAACAAGGTCGGCTTAGGATATAGGCCGAAGACAAAGAAAGTAGCCTTTGTCTTACTCACCGGTAGGATTGGTGCATCTAGGAGACTAGGGGCCAAGGGAAACACAAAGAAGGCATGGGTACCTAAAAGATTTCTAAATGATACTTATGGATCAAAGATTTGGGTACCAAAGGAATATGTTTTTCATGTTGTATAGGTAAAGGTGAAGGAGACCTCAACTATGTGGATAGTAGATAGTGGATGCTCAAGATACATGACCGGGGATGTGAGCAAGTTCATTATTATTAGCTACTTTTGAGAAGGGACGGTCTCCTTTGGAAATAGTGGAAAATTGAGAATCATTGGTAGGGGCACCATTGAGGTATCTCCCACGATTTCTATACATAAGGTACTCCTAATCAAAGATATGAAATTCAATTTACTAAGTGTGAGTCAATTATGTGATGCCGGGTTTAGGGTTGAATTTTATGCTAGGAAATGCATGATAAGACATAATGAATCAAATGATGTCATATTAGAAGGATTTAGAGAGGCAAATTTATATTATTTTGATCTTGCTTATGCTACTAACAATGTTGCTAAGTGTTTCATGTCTAAAGAAGAAGAAGGGTGGTTGTGGCACCGGAGACTTGGACATGTCAACATGAGAAGCATTGCAAGAGTGGCCAAGGAAGAGTTGGTGAAGGGGCTACCAATGATCAAGTATGAGAAGACCAAATTGTGTGATGCATGTCAAGAGGGTAAGCAATCAAAATCATCACACAAAGGTAAAACCCTAACCACTACTTCTTTACCATTAGAACTTTTGCATATAGATCTTTTTGATTGCCATAGTACTCCCTCACTTGTAGGGAGTAAATATTGCTTAGTCATAGTAGATGATTTTTCTAGGTTTACATGAGTTTACTTTTTGAAATATAAGGATGATACCCTAGAGATTTTTATAGGATTTAGTAAAAGGGTAGAAAACGAAAAACATATCAAAATAAACTGAATTAGGAGTAACCATGGTGGGGAGTTCCAAAATGCAAGCTTCACATAATTTTGTGTTGAAAATGGATACAAGCATGAATTTTCATGCCCAAGGACTCCTCAACAAAATGGGGTAGTTGAGAGGAGAAACAGAGCCCTACAAGAAGCTGTTAGGACTATGCTTAATGCATATTCTCTCCCTAGCTACATTTGGGCCGAAGCAGTTAACACCGCTTGCTATATTCAAAATCGGGTTTTGGTACATAGGTTTTTAGGAAAAACACCATTTGAATTATGGAATGGGAGAGTACCACAAGTCCATTACTTTAGGGTCTTTGGATGTAAAGTCTACATCTTAAATATCAAAGATGACCTAAGGAAGTTTGAGTCAAAAGCCGATGAAGGAATTCTAGTAGGGTACTCATTGACTAGTAGGGGTTATAGAGTTTACAACAAGAGGACAAAAGTGATTGAGGAGTCCTCAAATGTTAAATTTGATGAAACAACAAGTACCTACCCTAGAAAAGCCTTAATTGATAAGGATATAGAAGAGGTCCAATCCCTTGCCCAAAGAATCCAAGACGTACATTTGGAGGGCAATGATCAAGGGGGAGTAAGAAGTACCCTAGAGGAAGAGGAAGAAGGAGTAAATGAACCCACAACCTCTAGGCCCTTGAGACATCACCACGATCACCCTATTGACCAAATAGTGGGTGATGTCACTCAAGGAGTAAGGACTAGGTCTTATTTTAGGGATCAAACTAGTTAAATAGCTCTAATCTCACAATTAGAACCCAAGTCTATTGATGAAGCATTAGGAGATGTTGATTGGGTTTTAGCCATGCAAGAAAACCTAAATCAATTTGAGAGGAGTGAAGTTTGGGAGTTGGTTCCTAGGCCCAATGATTGCACCATTGTAACCACAAGATGGGTCTTTAGGAACAAACTAGATGACCAAGGCAAAATCACTAGGAATAAGGCTAGATTGGTAGCTAGGGGGTTTAACCAAGTTGAGGGATTAGATTATGATGAGACTTATGCCCCCGTAGCTAGGTTAGAATCTATTAGAATTCTACTAGCTTATGCCGCTCACATGGGTTTCACACTTCACCAAATGGATGTGAAGTCGGCATTCCTTAATGGGATCATTAAGGAAGAGGTTTATGTAGAACAACCCCCCGGGTTTGAGGACCCTAACTATCCAAGACACATTTACAAATTAAGAAAAGTCTTATATAGATTGAAGCAAGCTCCCCGGGCTTGGTATGAAAGGCTTTCTTCATTTCTAGTGTCTAAGGGGTTTAGGAGAGGAACAATTGACCCCACTTTGTTCCTAAAATCTAAGGATAAGGACATATTTGTTGCCCAAGTCTATGTAGACGATATCATTTTTGGGTCAACAAATAATGACTTCTTACAAGAATTCATCAAATGTATGGAAGATGAATTTGAGATGAGTCTTGTAGGAGAGTTAACCTTCTTTTTAGGCCTTCAAGTTAAGCAAACTAATGAAGGGACACATGTTTTCCAAACCAAATATGCTAAGGAAATGTTAAAGAAATTTGGTTTAGAAAATGCTAAGGTAGCATCTACACCCATAGGAACCAATGTGAAAATGGATAGTGACATTGAAGGGAAAATGGTAGACTCTAAACAATATAGGAGCATGATCGGTAGCCTACTATACCTAACCGCTAGTAGACTCGATATACTTTTTACGGTAGGTATATGTGCAAGGTACCAATCTTGTGCCAAAGAGTCTCATTCGGTTGTAGTCAAGAGGATCCTAAGGTATGTCAAAGGTACCCTAAATGTCAGACTTTGGTATCCTAGAACTCCTAGTGTTGATCTAATTAGATACACCGACTCGGACTATGCGGGTTGTAAGTTAGATAGGAAGAGTACTAGTGGAGGGTGTCAATTCCTTGGGTCTTCCTTAGTTAGTTGAAGTAGTAGGAAATAACCATGCGTTGCCCTATCAACAACAGAAGCGGAATATGTGGCAATGGGTGGGTGTGTTTCCCAACTCCTTTGGATCATGCACATCTTAAAGGATTATGAGTTACATTACACCAAGGTCAAAGTCTTGTGTGATAATGTAGGCACAATCAACTTAACCAAAAATCCGGTTCACCACTCTAGGATAAAATACATTGAAGTGAAACATCACTTCATTAGAGACTATGTGGTAAGGGGAGACATAAAACTATACTATGTTGAATCAAAGTCGAACCTAGCCGACATCTTTACCAAGCCTCTTCCCGAATCAGAGTTTACATCCTTAAGAAGAGGCCTTGGAATGTGTTTTGTAGAAGTATAGGATGAACTTTAAGATTTTAAACTTGAAAAAGGGTGCTTGATCCATTAGGGTGATACACTTGGCTCACTTGTGCTTGTGACACATTGTTGAACAATTAGAAGTATCAAAATATGAAAACTAGACCAACTATGGGAAAGACAAGTGTTTAATCAATGGACACTTTGCCCAAAGATCATAGTTGGACATTTAAAACCTTTGGAAACCATTTTATGTTTTATATAAATTGCCATGCTTTTGAAAGTTATATAATTGCAAAACTAGATTGTAAGTTTGATACAAAATGTAGTGGTTTTCAAAGAGTTTGGATTTTTATCAAAAGTCATACATGTTTGAAATTTTATATGGACTAATATTTTTCCTTGATAGAGTATATCATTTCAAATATGTATGCAAAATTTTATAATTTTTGGAATTTTCTGGATTTTTCTGAAAGTTTCTGAAATTCGGTAGAAAAGCTAAAAATTCAGACTGATAGCATATCAGTCGACTGCCCCATGGGCAGTCGACTAGCACGTCTGTTTTCAGCTACTGTGAGAAATTTCAGAAATCCAATATTCTCACTTTTGATGCCCTAGGGTTTGGTTGCTTGAGGCAATCATTTTGTTGGTTAAAAGGGGGAGAATGGGTGGTTTAAGTTAGAATTTTGACTTGGAACGGATGGTTTAAGTTGTTCTTTCTCACTTAGACCTTGAATGATTAAAAATGGGGAGAAGACATGGTTAAGGGGGAGGTTACCTCTTAGGTTATGATATGTCTTATATTTTTAATGTTGTTTAGTGTTAAGTGGAAACTTAACTTGGATCATGGATAGAATTGAAAATGGGGGAAGACATGAATTAAGGGAGAGGGTACCTCTTAGGTGTGCTATGTCTTATCTTTTCAATTGCTATCTATTGTTACTATTATTATTGGTTGTTATTTATCTCTAAACTTAAACATATTGCCACACATCAAAAAGGGGGAGATTGTTGAGGTAATCGACCCTTAAATGATTGGAAGATTATGGTTTTGATGTGGGTGGGTGAATATGTTTAAGGTTAGAGTGTTATGTTGTATTTGATATGTGTGATTGAGTTTGTAGGACTTGGAGAATCACACATGGTGGACGGTTCCGTATAGTGTCGAAGTGCTGCTCGTCTGAAGAGTGTTTTCTACTTCCTCTCACATTCTACTTCATTTTGTAAAGAGGAAGATCACCTTGTAAAGGTTTCTCCACCTGAAGGAGAGTTTTCCATAGTGAAAGTGGTGCTCGCGGCGTGGATCATTGGATTAGTCACCTATCTGGGTGGATACCAAGTAAAAATATCGTTGTTAGCATTGTCTTGATTTTCTTTGCATATTATTTCCGCTGCGCTAACAATTTTGTAGAGATCCAACCCGAAAAAGTGCTATTCACCCCCCCTCTAGCACGCCTAGACGATCCATCACAATTCCCATTAGTGCAAAATGGGATACAAAATGCTCCTCCTCCTCCGATGAAGATGGATCATCCCATGTAGCCTTCAAGTTTTGCACCTTCTTCTCATTTTCTTTTGATTTCTTCTTTCCTTCTTTCTTCTTTTCTTCCTTCTTTTTCAAGAGAGGACACTCATCTCTCATGTGTCCTTCTCCTTGACAATTGTAGCAAATAATCTTTCTTAATTTATTTTTGCTCCTTGATTCTTTCCTACCATGAGACTTGTTAGTAGAAAATTGTTTAAATGTTTTTCTTACCTTTCTTACCATGTAGGCTTCCACATCACTACCCATGGAAGTGCTCGATTCCTCCGAATCGGATGATAAGACCTCCTTTTTCTTGCCTTTTCCCTTGTTTACCACAAGGGCTATACTCTTTGGCTTGTAGTATACCTCTTCGATCGTTCCTCCAACTCGAGTCTCATGAAGCTCCATAGTTGAGAAAAATTCTTCTAGAGATGTTTTCTCTAGATCCTTGGAGATGTAGTATGAATCCACCATTGAGCTCCATGTTGATATTCTTGGGAAGACATTGATGGCTTTTATCAAAATGTCTCGGTTGGGTAATTGTTCCCCTACACTTGTTAGCCCATTAAGAATTTCTTTAAATCTAGCATGTAAACTTGTTACCTTCTCCCCTTTATCAAACTTAATATTATTGAGTTGGGACCGAAGGAGATCTCTTTTTGCCATCTTCGCCTCCGAGGTACCTTCATGAAGTTCCACTAGCTTTTCCCATAAATCCTTGGCACTTGAGTAATTTTCAATCCTTATCACTTCTTGTTGTGGAAGCACACTAAGTAGATGATGCAAGGCTTTTGAATTTGCTAAGTAATCATCTTTTTACTTCTTGCTCCACCTTACTTTCTCAAGAAGCTTGTTTTCTTGGTCCCTAGGTACCTCAAAATCGTTTTCCATGATTAGCATAATATCAAAGTCGGTATTGAAAAATACCTCCATTCTTTTCTTCCACCATGAAAATTCTCCCTTGAATTTTGGCGGTTGAATGTGCGAGCCGGCCATTTCAATGATTTGTTCTTCTTAGCGATTAGTCCGTTGAAGGCGTCCTTGCGCTCTGATACCACTTGTTAGGATCGATGGCTCGACTAGAGGGGGGGTGAATAGCTCTTTTTGGTTTTTCTCTACAACATGGTTAGTACAATACAAAATATAATGGAAAACAAAAGATTCAATGCTAACACGAAGGTTTTACTTGGTATCCACCCTGAAAGGTGACTAATCCAAGGATCCACATGGTTGCATACTCTCCACTATGAAAACCTCCTTCAAGGTGGAGAAAAACCTTCACAAGATCGTCTTCTTCCTCTTTACAAGATGCAATGAAAGCTAGAGGAAGAACTGAGCAATATGGGCACTAGCAGCACTTGGGTACAGTGAAAAATCGTATCTTCCTCGTGCCCAAAAGTCCCCTTTAAATAAGAGTAAAGAACAGCTTCGCAAGCTGTCCAACCTGCACCAGTCGACTGCCCCTTTGGCAGTCGACTGGTCTAACTTTAAATGCTAGCCAACGGCTAGTTTTTTGGGGTTACCAGTCGACTGCTCCAGGGGTAGTCGACTAGTCAAAGGCGGAAAACCTTCTGTGAGTTTTGGCAGTCGACTGCCCAGCTTCTACAAGCCCTCACACTCACTCCAAACACTCTCCTTCACGTATGCCTTCAGGTATGCTTCCTTGGCTTGCCCCTTGAAGTCTTCTTCCTCTGGCTATCATCCCTCGGATGTGCACACAAGTCTTCCCTTGGCTTGCCTCCATGCCACCCTTCACGTGTGCCCTTGAAGTCCACTTCCCGGCCTACCCTTGGAGTTCTCCTCTGTCGGCTCTCGTCCCTCGGATATGTTCTTCATGTGTGATTCTCCAAGTCATGCAAACTCAATCACACATATCAAATACAACACAATACCCTAACCTTAAACATATTGACACACACATCAAAACCGTGATCTTCCCGATCATTCTTGGGTCGATTGCCTCAACAATCTCCCCCTTTTTGATGTGTGACAACATGTTTAAGTTAGGGAGAAAAATACCAGTCAATCAACAGTAAATAAAGTAGCAATTGAAAAAACAAAACATAGTAAAACCAAAAGGAGCCTCCCCCTTAACCCATGTCTTCTCCCATTTTCAATTCTTATCATAAACCAAGTTTAAGTTAAAAAATTTCCATAGACTCCGTTATCGGGGCATGAACAACATAAAAACACTATCATAGACTCCATGTCACTTGTCATAGGGTTTATTATACATTCCCAACCATAAAGTTGAGCAAATACTTTGTTTCTTGGTGATAAATAGGGTGTTATTAATAATAACATAGTCAAATGTTAGAATAATTAGGTTAAACCAACTCGTTATCTCTCTAGTATGGTTATGGTGGACCACATACGTATGCAAATCATGAAATGATGCATCGGCAACGTGAATCAACATTGGCGATGGTTAAGGGATTAAGTCCGAAAAAGGAGAAGGCTATTGCTAGTGTTTATCTTGAATCCTGAAATTTGAGAATGCATCGGTTATGTAATTAGAGGATTGAGATAATTGATAGTGAAAAATCCTTTGGTGTTGATTTAATGGATAAAAGTTGTTCATGCATAGCTTAGCAGATCAATAAGCTTTCATGCATGCACACTTGCGTCGCTATTGAGTCAAAGTCGTTGTCGTTGTATGATTTTTGTGACAAGTGTGTATTTCAAGACTGGAATATATTGCCAAGTATACAAAAGAATTATTAATCTAATCCCAACATTTTATAGGACTGATGCATATGAGAAGGGGGGGGGGTAAATCACATGAGTTTGAAATTTCTTTTTTGATTTTTAGAAAATAGTGTGCAACAGTAAACCAAGTAAGAAAGAGAAGACAATTAAAATACACAACACCAAGATTTTTACTTGGTTCAACACCTTTGGCGATTCCTACTCCAAGACCCAGGTCTCTTGGACTTTTTCCGATGAGTGATCACTAACTTCTCTACTGGTAAACTCCTGGTAAAGTAATCGAGAACACAAAATAGAAAAATGTAATACCCTCCACTTTCCTTTTGCAAGTAGCAAAAATTTGCACAAAAATTAAATTTGTTACCAGCACAAATGTAGAAGTCCAGATGTGCTCATGTGTTGGTGTTAATCTTTCGGCAACTGTCAAGCATAGTAGAGCAGTAGTACGGCGACAATGTGAAGACAGAATAGCAAAAAGATCACAAGAGCTTGTGAAGTAGTTCTTCTCCATTGCTTGGCCAAACAACACTTATAAAGAGTGTTTAGGGCACCTTAGTTTCCAACTAAGACGCCTCAGTTCTCAAATTTGAGTTGCCTAACAATAAGCATTTATAACACCAAACTTGTACTTAGATAATCAAAAAATAGTGAACAAGTTTTGGATGTCAGATATATTTTAGGGAGTATTTCAAAGATTTAACACTTAACATACTTTTCCAAAGAATTTTCCATGTAAAAAATATTTTTGACATACTTTTCCAAAGAATTTTCCATGTAAAAAATATTTTTCAAAAATATTTTCCAAGTAATTTTTGAGGAATTTTTAAAACATTGCAAAGTTTTTAAAAAACCTTTCAAGAAATTTTTCTCCTTTTTTAAAAGATATTTTTCAAAAATAAATTTAAGGCATTATTCAAAAAAAAAATTTCTAAGGCACTTTTAAAAACATATTTTCAAAAATAAAATTTTAAAGCATTTTTTTCAAAAAAATTATTTCTAAGACATACTTCAAAAATAAATTTTGAAGATATTTTTCAAAAAAAATATTTCTATGGCATTTTTTTCAAAAAATAATTTCCAAGGCATATTTTAAAAAAATAAATTTTTAACACATTTTTCAAAAAAAATAAATACTTTTTCTAAGGCATTTTTCAAAAAGTAATTTCTAAGGCAAATTTCAAAAAATATTTTCAAAAATAAATTTTTAAGACATATTTCAAACAAAATTTAAATACTTTTTCTAAGGCGTTTTTCAAAAATCTTATCAAAAGTTTTGAAATTATTTTCAAGAGAGTTTTCTTGAAATTATTTATGTCATGCCCTATATGTATATCATGTAAATGCATTGGATGTATACATTATTTATGTCATGTGTGAAATATGTTATATTAATTTATATCTCATGTATGCGATGTGTCATATCATTATTTATGCTATGTGTGTGATTTGTTATATTATTTTATATATCATGTGTGTGATGTATCATGTTATCATTTATGCCATGCATGTGATGTCATATAGATAGTATATTTGCATGATGACTATAAGACCTAAAACTCTTACATAAAATTAAAGTATACACTTTCCGTTAATATGGTAAGAACCAGAGTTTAATTTCTTGGTTAGGTTGTTGGAGTCACTCTAAGCTCAACTTGAAATTAGATATGTTCAAACCATAGAGATACGATCTCATGATTAATAGGTGGATTTTAACTTGAATCATTAGCTTGTTCAACTCACTCCAAGGTTATGATAGATAGAGGTGAAGTTGGGTGATATACATATAATGTATACTTGTTAATGTGTTGGCAACTCGATGTTTATGTGAACATTCAATTAGTTGATAACATATGTGATAATTATGTATAAGCGATACAAAATTGGTATACGTGATACCTACCACCGTAGCTATGAATGGCTTGTTGGACTCACTTTAAGGTTGTTCTTATCTATGATAGATATCAACTCATTTGGAGAAAAATCTACAATCTCTCAAATCCAAAGGGATCTTGAATTTGATAAATAAGTGGGATTTCAAAATATATATAAATTGTTTACATTGTAAAATTTATATTTTCTCGATTTTGTATTTCTAGGTTAATCATTTGATCTTGACGTCTATGAATTTGGGTTCGATTTCAGACTCGAACAAACTGACTAGGCCAAACTTCTTGGGTTAGCTTAGAAACCTGAGAATTGTTCTCAAGGTTGAAAAGCTTGTATATGTCCTTGATGAGCCTCTTCCCACTAGTCTAGGAGATGATGCAACTTCGAACCAATTGTTTGGCCCATCTAAAGCATACGATTGCTCTGAGCTTGCTAGTTGGATCATGCTAGCCTCGATGATTCCTGAGCTATAGAAACAACATAAGTATATGAATGTTTATACTATTATCTATCATCTTCATGAGCTTTTTGATGAGCAAGTTAGATCCGAAAGGTTCGAGGTTTCCAAGCTTCTCTTTGGCTCAAAGATGTAACAGAGTTCATCCACAGTACACCATGTATTAAAGATAAATGACTACATCAAGTGATTGGAACCATTCGGTTTTGTAATGCATCATGAATTAATTATTGACTTAATTTTACATAGTTTACCCAAGAGATATTCTCAATTTGTGATGAACTATCAGATGAACAATCTAGAATCCACCATTCCAATCAAGATTGTGGAGCCTTCTATTAAGAAAAAAATAGAAGATTGTGATGTTAGTTGACTCCTCTAAGAAAGGTTCTAAAAGAAAAGCAAAGCATCAAGCCAAAGGGAAGAAAAAGATTAAGAAAGAAGAACTAGCTCAAAAGGGCCCATCTCATCATTGTGGCAAGATGGGACACTGACGAATAAATTATAAAATCTTGAGTCCGTGAAGAAGAAGAAGGCATCCGATGACCCATTTGCTTTATATATCTTCGTTATTGATTGTCATGCTATTTCCACAAACACTTGGATATTGGATACTAGTGTGATTCACATATATGTAATGACATACAGGGGCTAAGGCATAGTAGAAGACTCGTCAAGGAAGAAGCAAATCTGAGAGTTGGGAATGGAGCAAAGGTTGCAGCTGTGGACATCGAAACATATTTGTTGAAGCTTCCTAGTAGACTTGTCTTAGAATTGGACATTTGTTATTTCATTCTTGTATTAATAAAGAATATTATTTCTATTTCTTGTTTAAATAGAAAGGGGTACTATTTGATATTTAGTAACAATTGTTGTTATATAACTTTGAATGACATTCTTTATGGTACTGGAACTTTATGCAATGACATTTGCACATTAGATACATTCGAAGGCGTATTCAATATTGAAGGAAGCAACAAGCATGTTCGAAAGGATAATCAGTTAACCACTTACTCGTGCCATTGTCCCCTTGGCCATATAAATAAGAGACACATGTCCAAATTATACAAGTGTGAAATTTTAGAATCATTTAAATTAGATTCATTTGATATACGTGTCTCATGTTTAAAAGGCAAGATGTCAAAATTACCTTTTATTGGAAAAGGTGAACTAGAAGAGTTGCTAGACCTTACATATACTGATGTATGTGGACTGATTTCAACTCCAGCACTAGAAGGTTATAACTACTTTATTATCTTCATCGATGATCACTCAATATTTGAGTATGTATATCTAATAAACACAAGTCTGATGCATTTGAAAGGATCAAATAATTCAAAAATGAATTAGAGAAACAAGTTAACAAAAGTATTAAAATACTTCGATCTGATCCAGGTCGTGAATACTTAAGTCAAGAGTTTAAAGATTATCTAAGAAACAATGGAATGTTGACTCAATGGATTTTGCCTTATATGTCACAACACAATGGTATATCTTAAAGGTGAAATCGAACTTTGTTAGACATGGTTTGGTTAATGATGAATTATGCAAGTCTACCCAAAACCTTTTGGGGCTACGCGCTTGAGACAGTTGTTACTTGTTAAATAAAGTCTCGACCAAGGCAATTTCTACTACTCCGTTTAAGAAATAGACTGATAAGAAATCTCACCTATCTTATTTGAAGATATGGGGTTATCCTACTTATATAAAGAGAACAATATCAGATAAGTCGGATGCTAAGTTTGAAACGTGTCTATTTGTTGATTACCCTAAGAAAACAAAGGGTTACCAATTTTATTATCCCTTGGAACAAAAGGTGTTTGTTTCAAAGCATATTGTATTCCTAGAGAAAGAGTTTCTCTTATAGGAAAATAACGGGAGTGAAGTTGAATTTGATGAAGTTCAAGAGACTCCAATAGACACAGAGGAAATGCCTAGTCAAGAACCACAACCGATTACTCATAAAGATGAGTCATCGGCTGAACCTACTAAGACACTACCTCTTCATAGATTAGGTGGACACGCAAATGAGAGATATAGATTTCTCGTAAGTGAATCAAATGATTTGTTACTCTTTGAGGATATGGAACCTACTAATTATGAAGAAGTTCTGAAAAGTTCAGAACGGGACAAATAAAGTCAAAAATGGACTTCATGTATAAAAACCAAGTTTGAAACTTAGTAAACCCACTTGAAGGCATTACGCCTATTGGGTACAAGTGGATTTTCAAGAGGATGGTAATGTAATTACTTACAAAGTGAGATTAGTGGTGAAAGGTTATTGTCAAAGGCAAGGCATTGACTACGATAAAACCTTCTCACCAATAGCTATACTAAATCCATTCAAATACTATTGGTCATTTCAGCTCATCATGATTATAAGATATGACAAATGGATGTGAAAATGGTTTTCCTTAATAGAAACCTACTCGAGGATGTGTATATGACACAATCCAAGGGCTTTACATCTGTTAATAAAAATAAAGTATGCAAGCTTCAACGGTCCATTTATAGACTGAAACAAGCATCAAGGAGCTAGAATATCCATTTTGATGAGGGAATCAAAGAGTTTAATTTTTCATAAAATCCTGACGAACCTTGTGTGTACTAGAAGGTTAGTGGGAGTGTGATTGTATTTTTTGTGTTATATGTCGACGACATATTACTTATAAGAAACATTGTACCTGTTCTATAGTTAGTTAAAGTTTGATTGTCCAAAATGTTCTCTATGAAAGACATGAGAGAAGTAACCTATGATGGGAATAAACCCTTGTATGGTTGAGGGTTTCCTACGCAATCACGGGGTCGAACCTGAGAGACCTCTCTATGTCTACGGATTAAAAATTTAATCTGAATAGAGACCCATCTCCCAAACGACCGTCTCGTCGTCGTGCCAATTAATCCAAGTCACAACTTAGCCAAAACAAAGGTTAAGGCCTTGTAACTTTTCGGATTAATCAACCGCGGAAAAGACGACGAATGGATTGTCGGTTTTTGTATTTACAATCGGGGTTCATGACATAAATTAATTGACATATTAATTAACAAATAATTAATCCATGGCAATTAATTAACCACATGCAATGATAGACAAAATCAAAGCAATAACATAGCAAAAGAAAGACGGAGCTAGGGAGAGGTATACCTCACCGTTTACCTCACAGTCTTCTACCTTATGACCCTCCCCTCCTGGACGTCGTGTGGGCGACGAGCTACCAAGACGCAGAGTCACCGAAGGCCTTGAATTAATCTCCTTTCTTCAAACTTCTTCCAAGCACCAACACAAAACCCTAGAGAGCTAGGGTTTCTTTGCACCGAGCACCTTCCCCCCTCTCCTCCTCACGCCGCTAGCCACCTCAAGCTCCAAGGTCCGGCCAGCCACAAGGAAACACCGAGAGGAAGGCTAGGAAGATGAAGAAGAGGAAGAAGAAGCTGAGAGAACTCCTTCTTCTTCCCCAAGACCCACCGAAACCCTAGAACCTTCTCCTTCAATCTCGTCGGTGCCAAACAAGGAAAACTCCTTGTTTTCCCGCAGCCAACTACCTCTCTTCTCTGCTCCCTACTTGCGTATGCAGAGAAGAGGCTGTGAAGGAGATAGGAGAAGTAACCAAGGAGATGGAAGAAGAAGAACGCAAGTTCTTCTCCTCTTCCACCGCCGCCGACACCGCTCAGCCAATAACTGCTGCAGCCAGCCACCTCTGGTCTTCTTCTTCTCCTCGCTGAGCTCTCCTAGGTCTGGTCGATGCTTCACGCCAAGAGGAGAATGTAATGGAGCTGTGAACCGTGGAGGAGCACCTCCTTCTTCTTCTTCTATCGTCGGCGCAAGCACAACCCTAGGGGAGAGAAAAGGGTTTCTGGGGTTTTGATTAATTGTGGATTAATCAGGGATTAATTCCTCTTGTATCATGACTCCTATGGGGTATTTATAGGGCTAAGGTAGGGACCATGAGGAGGAGTTGGTTTTTGGCCCGCTAATGGATCCAAACCCGATCCATTAATGGAGATCCATTCCACTAAAGGATCCCATTGAACTTCCTAACCAACCCCCATATTCATATGGGCTCCACCTATTACAAGTCGTCCATCTCCCAGTGTTTAAGATATCGAATGCCTAATAATTAATTTAAATTACTGACAATTTTAATTAATTATCCTCTTGATCCTTGATTAGTACCACTCAACCTTTTCATCATGTTGGACCATGGTCCACTTGCAAGATTTGACATGACGATCTTTTTGAGCTTATCAAGGGGACATCATCATCCCGACTCACCATGACACGGATTCCCTCAATAATCAATGACACACCATATAATTAATATTATCTCCCAATTTGTCGGGCCTATCGATTTAATAGAATAAATCTCACCTATTGGTAAGTCAAAGAAATAATAATTAATTATACGTGCCCGTTATTATTTCGGGATTAAGAGATCGTACTTCATAATATATATCCGGGTCTAATCCAATGAAGTCAGTATAAAATTGGATGACCTCTCTTTTGGTCCTACTCAATGCACACAAAGTGCACTAGTATAATTCTATGGTTAAGACAAACCATACTTAATTACACTACAACCATTCTGATGGTTTGTCCAACTCCATCTCGGTTGTGAGCCTCTTTCTTATACTTCTATAAGGAACTTGATAACATGATCTTCTGTGCGTCACCATGCACCATGTTATCTACAATGCAAAGTATGAGATGTTGAGGCAATCTGTGGTCCGAAGTGACCAAGTGTTTTGATGTTTGGGCAAAGGGTTTAAGTTAGGTTTACCCTTGTGATCTTATATGTGTATGTTGAGTGTGCAGGTTGTACAGGTTACACATATGGACTTGACTGGACGGCCTCGGTAAGGTGAAGGGTGGCATGGAGACAAGCTGGAGGCTTGTGTGCACCCGAGGGACCTTGGAGAGCAGGGACGATGAGCTGATGGGCGCGGACTTCGAGACATGCATGAAGGATGATATGGAAGCAAGCTGGAGGCTTGCGTGCATCCGAGGGATGGGAGCCGAAGATGAAGAACGCGCGAAGGCAATAGTCGAGGCTGCGGATGAGAAGTCAGTCGAGTCGTGAGGGTACGAGTGTTGTGTAATTGTATTCGGGAAAGTCCTAGGGTCTGAGTGCTGAGAGAAGTGTACTCGAGAAGAGAAACCCTAGGTGTGTGAGTGAGGCAGTCGACTGCCTGGGAGGTAGTCGACTGATAAAACTCACAGAATGATTTCGGGGCTGGACCAGTCGACTGGTAAAATGGCAGTCGACTGGTATCCCCGAAATATAGCCGTTGAGCTAGCCGTTGGCTAGCAATTAAGGCTAGACCAGTCGACTGGTAAATTGGTAGTCGACTGATGGTGAGGGTTTCAGCCCGAGTCCTATTTAAAGAGGACTTCGTGGTGGCTGAGATTCTTAATGAATCTTGTCTTGGTTAAAGACAAGATAGTAGTCTTTGTGCTCATAGGTTTGCTTGAGTTTGTGGCGAGGTTTCTCCACCCACAAGGAGCTACGAGGGCTAGCCGGAGGTTATCTGGGGAGTGATCCACCGACAGATTCTTGGATTAGTCACCCGTCCGGGGTGGATACCAAGTAAATCTTCGTTGTTAGCATTGGTTAGTATTGTCTTATTGTTTTTATTGTATATTCCACTTGCGCAACTAACCATGTAGGATGAACAAGCCGAAGAATCACTATTCACCCCCCCTCTAGCACGCTAAAGACGATCCATCATGAGCCACTTTGTGCACATATAAATATACACTGTGTGATTTTGTGATTCTCTTTTAAAATGTAAATGTATTTTAACCAAAAACAAAGCTTTTAGTATACATCTTAACAATCTCCCACTTATACTCAAATACTTTGCCGTTTTTAAAATGTCATACATATGACCCTTAGATCCTTCACATACCTAAAAGCTCTCGCTACCAAGGCCTTAGTGAAAAGATCTCCCTAGGTTAGGGGTGTCAAAAATCAACACGACCCGACGACACAACCCGAATCAACCCAAAAAAAATCGGGTTCCGGTTGAAAATTTTTGGGTTTGGGTCGAGTTCGGGTTGGAGGGTTTCGGGTTGAAAAATTTCGGGTTGGGTTCGGGTCGGGTTCAGGTTGACCCGAATTTAATATTTTATGAATTTTTTAGGGTTAAATCAAATTTTATTTTAAAAATTAAGATATTTTTATGTATATTAATATCAATATAGTATGATCATGATGAAGTATTGAGATAAAAGTGAAGAATTATAGGAAAAATGGCGAAAAAAAGACGTTTTGAATCGGTTTTTTCGGGTTATTCGGGTCGGGTCGGGTTCGTCGGGTTTGGGGGTTTCGGGTTGAAATCCGGTTCGGGTCGGTTCGGGTTGGAAGTTAAAAAAAAATTTCAATACCCGACCCGACCCACCCGAATTGACACCCCTACCCTAAGTCATTCTCTGATGTAATCTAGGCAATAACAACTATTCCTCACCAGGGTGGTACTTGCACTCTATATGTTTACTTGTCTTATGGACTCGTGATTCCTTCGTATTTGCAGCCGCACCACTTTAATCACAATAAAATGCGATAGCCTTGAGCAAACCAGGAATCACATCTAAGTCCATCTTGAGGTTCCTGGACCATGTAGCTTTCTTGGCTGCTACGCAAGCTGCCAAATATCCAGCCTCCATGGTAGAGTCCTTCACGCAGCCGCTGCGCGACACTCTCCCATACAATGGTTGTACCTCCTAAAAGTAAACACAAAAACCCTGAGGAATACTTATATTTGCCCCTTATCTTGATTGGAATTCTGTATCCATATAACCCTCAGGAGACTGGTCTGCCTGGTAAACTAGCATATAGTCCATAGTCCTTCTCAGACACTAATATATGCTTTTACCACAATCCAATTTCCTTGTCCTGGGTTACTCCGATATCCGCTAACTATGCCCATGGCATAACAGATATCTGGTCTTGTTTTTAGCATACATGAGGCTTCCTATAGCTAATGCTAAAGGAACCGCCATTACCTACTCTATCTCTTTTGATAATCTAAACATATCTCCTTAGATAGAGTAGCTCCAAAATTGAAAAGTGCAAAACTTTTCTTGGAGGTATCCATACTAAAATGAGTTAGGACAGTGTCTTGAATGATGCTTGGGATAAGCACATCATCCTTGTCTAGAGATCCCTTAGATCTTTGATCCTCAATGATGTGTCTTACTATTCCCAAGTCCTTCATGATTGTTTGGACAACCATACCCTTACGTCTAACAATATTCCGTCATTATTGCCAACCAACAAAATATTATCTACGTATAGTACAAGAATACCACCACGTATCTGTCACATTACTTACATACACAAATCTCATCCGTCCTTTGAACAAATCCACATGACTGGATTTATCTCATCAAAGCGGATGTTCCTTGTCACAGGTCTAGGGATCCGATTCATGTTCACCAAGGAGCCAGTCCATAGACTTTCCAAGAACATGAGTCCTTTAGGTTGACTAACAATCCTCCCACTATGATAAGGTGTTGGACCAGTGCCGTCGATAGAGGGGGGGAGTGAATATCGACCATAAAAAAACTCGCAGAAACTTCGTAGAAAAACTCGTCTTTCAGATCTGTTGATGCAGTCTGACCCTGATTGTTGTTTTGGTGTTGACACCGATTTTAGTTTAGGTTGATGATTATGATTATGATTAAGTCCTGATCGGAGATTAGACACGGAGTGATTGAAATCCTAACCTAGAGGGTTAGGTGTGAAAAATCCTAGCTTGGAGGGCTAGGTGTGGAAAAGTCCTAACCTGGAGGGTTAGGTGTGGAAAAATCCTAGCTTGGAGGGCTAGGTGTGGAAAAGTTCTAACCTGGAGGGTTAGGTGTGAAAAGTCCTAGCCTGGAGGGCTAGGTGTGAAAAAGTCCTAACCTGGAGGGTTAGGTGTGAAAAGTCCTAGCTTGGAGGGCTAGGTGTTGAAAAATCCTAACCTAGAGGGTTAGGTGTGAAAAAGTCCTAGCTTGGAGGGCCAGGTCCTAGCCTGGAGGGCTAGGTTGATAAAATCCCGGCTTGGAGGGCCAGGTCCTAGCCTGGAGGGCTAGATTGATGAAATCCTGGCTTGGAGGGTCAGGTCCTAGCTTGGAGGGCTAGGTTGGATGAAACCCTAGCTTGGAGGGCTAGGTTGGAGTCCCTGGATCGGTCTGGTGACCGATCAGGGAAGTTGGCATGGTGCTCCTTCGTGGATCGGTCTGGTGACCGATCCAGCGATGACTGATCGGTCTGGTGACTGATCAGGGAGTATGCGTTTCACTCACTGCTCGGCTCCTGATCTGTCTGGTGACCGATCAGGGAACCCACAAGTGAGTTGAGTTCCCCTGCTGCTCTGCTCCTGTTCGGTCCGGTGACCAATCAGGGAGCATCCAGTAGGTTTTTAGGAACCTTACTGATCTGCTCCTGATCGGTCTGGTGACCGATCTGGAACACTGTTCAGACCGTTCTGGAGAACGATCAAGTGTCGCGAATTCCTCACTATGACCGATCAGGACAGAGCCTGATCGGTCTGAGCATTCCCTGATCGGTCTGGAGACCGATCAGGAGGGTTGGACTGCGAAGCTAAGGAATCACTCTGCAAAGGGGTGGATCGGTCTGGTGACCGATCCACAACCGGGATCGGTCTGGTGATCGGTCCCGGAGAGTCCCAGAGAAATCGCGATTCCTGATTGAGCATTGGGGACCGATCAAGATGGAGCCTGATCGGTCTGAACCCACCCTGATCGGTTTGGTGACCGATCAGGAGGCTTTCTGATCGGTCCGATGACCGATCACTTTAATTCAAAATGCACTGTCAGACGCTCTGATCGTGTCTGAACACATCTGTTTCTCTGCGCTTCATCTCTGATACTTGATTTGCTGTGCTAATGCTCTGATTAAGTGTGCAGGTGACAGGGATGGATTCAAACACTCAAGGAGAGTCAATGGAGGCCTTTCCTTGGAGCAGGTTTGTCTGTTTTCCATCTCAGGTTGCAACGGACGCTTGCGCTGGCTGGAGCTGCTGACTGGGGCTGGTCTGAGGGAAGCTCAGGGAGTCCAGAAGAGCTCAGTGGTGGCTGGTGGTTGCAGGAGAGCAGCTGGAGGCTGCAGTGAGATGTTGACCTGGCGCTAGTGGAGAGTGGGTAAGCAGCGTGGTGGAGAAGAGCAGAAAAAGAAACTTTGGTTGCCTTGGTTTTCTGCTGCGATTTCTTGCTGCGTGCTTGCGCTCTTGGCTGATCATCCTCTCTTGAGAAAGCTACTGTGATCTTTGAAGCAACCATCCCTTGCTTGAGCACTTGGAGGAAGGAACAAGAGGCTTTGAGTCCAACAGCGAGAAGACACGAAGAAAGGGGTTCTTGCGTGAGATCATCGCTGGGTGGAGCTCGGAAGAAGCTTGCTGTGTTCTTGTCTGTGCTAAGTGCTAAGTAAGATCTTTCTTGTGTTTCATTATGCTTAAAACTATATCTTTGATTGAAACACTGTGGAGAGGTTACTCCATCGAGAAGGAGGTTGCTTTCTATCCGGATCTTCCGGGGCTTGATCTGCCGACGATCAAGGGATCGCCCACCTTAAGGGCACGCCAAGGAGTAGGGGCAAGTTATCCCCGAACCTTGTAAATCCTCTTGTTAGCGTTCTTGTGTTTGCTCATAGTTTAGGGTTTAGTTTTCTGTATATTCTGTTTTTACTACTTCTGCTGTGCTACTAAAAGTTTGAGTGCAGAAATTTGAAAAGCACAAAGTCCAAGTGTTTGGCTATATTCACCCCCCCTCTCTAGCCATTCGAGTTCCAACACTGCTGACTGGGGCTAGGCTGAGGGAAGCTCAGGGAGTCCAAGAGAGCTCAGCAGGCTGGTGGTTACAGATGAGCAGCTGGAGGCTGCAGTGAGATGACCTGGCAATCAGTGGAGGGACTTAAGGGCTTGGTGGCTGAGAAGTCTCAACAACAACAACAACACTGCACACTTGATCTGTTTTTCTGTTCTTGCGACAACTTCAGTTTGTGCTTGCTATGTAATCTGATTCCATCATCTTGAGCAAGCAACTGCGATTACTCTACTGTCTGAAGCAACCATCTATTACTGAGCACTTGGAAGAAGAAACAAGAGGCTTGGCGAGTCCATCAACGAGAAGACACGAAGAAGGGAGTTCTTGCGTGAGATCTGCGCTGGGTGGAGCTCGGGAGAAGTTTTAATTGTGTTCTTGTGGTTTCAAGTGCTAAGTAAGATCGTTCTTGTGTTTCCTGTACTTTATCTTTGATCTATTTCGAAACTTTGTGGAGAGGTTACTCCACCGAGAAGGAGGTTGCATTTTATCCGGATTTTCCGGGGCTTGATCTGTCGACGATCAAGGGATCGCCCACCTTAAGGGCATGCCAAGGAGTAGGGGCAAGTTATCCCCGAACCTTGTAAATCCTCTTGTTAGCGTTTTGCATTTGTGCTTAGCTTAGGGTTTAGTTTTCTACAACTCTGTTTTGTTTTTGCTTCCGCTGCTGCCTAACGTTTAAGTGCAGAAAAATCGATAAGTGCTAAAGTTAAGTGTCTGACTACATTCACCCCCCTCTCTAGCCATCCAAGTTCCAACAAGTGGTATCAGAGCTTGGGGCTCTGTTCTAGCGGATTAACAACCGAGAGCTATCTACAATGGCTTTGAGAGAAGGTTTTTCCACCACCCGTCCACCCTTCTTCGATGGAGCAGATTTTCAATATTGGAGATCGAAGATGGAGTACTACCTAAAGATGGATATCAACACTTGGTTCGCTGTGAAGGAGGGTTTTACCCCTCCAAAGGATGATGAAGGTAAAGAACTAGAATCATGGCGTTGGTCGGCTGAGCAAACCCGGAAGAGTGAAGCCGATGCGAAGGCAGTGGTGACCCTACAATGTGGCATGAACAAAGATCAACTCATCAAGGTTGGTCCCTTCACAAGTGCAAAAGATTTGTGGAATAAACTCATTGAACTCCATGAGGGCACCCGAGATTCAAGAATCGCCAAGAGGGATTTATTCCTCAACCAACTACAAAACCTTACCATGAAGGAAAATGAAACGGTGAGTAAACTTCATAGCCGGTTCAAGGAAGTCCTCAACGGTCTTCATTCTATTGATGAAAAGGTCAAGAACCACGACCTTGTGAGGTATGTGTTAAAAGCATTTCCAAGGAATGCGTTGTGGTCATCCATGGTGGATGCCTACAAAGTTTCCAAGGACTTATCAATTGTCAAATTAGATGATTTGTTTTGTGAAATGAAATTACATGAAATGACTAACAAAGGCCCCAAGGAGAAGGGGATTGCCTTAGTTGCAGGAGAAAAGAATAAGAAGAAGAAGGAGAAGAAGAAGGAGAAGGAAGTCTCCTCATCCTCATCTTCATCCGAATCCGAGTCCGAATCCGAGGAGGATGGCAGCGGCTCTTCTTCCTCCGAGATGGTTAATTTCGTTAGAAGGATGATGAGGAAGGGTCGACGCTTCAAGGGTAAAGGTAACCCAAGTGAAGTTAAGCTTGATAAGAATAATATTACTTGCTTTGAATGTAGTAAGAAAGGGCACTTCAAGAAGGACTGCCCAAAGCTCAAGAAGAAGGAGGATAGATCCAAAAAGAAGAAGAAGGCCTTGAAGGCCACTTGTGATGAATCCTCCTCAAGTTCATCCGATGAAGAGAAGGAGGAGAAAAGTACACGCTATGTAGCACTCATGGCCTTGGAGGGAGAAGAAAGCAGTGATGAATCCTTCGACTCCTCAAACGCGGCTTCATCATCTTTGGATGATGAAGAGGTAACTACTCCCGAACTTGAGAAATGCTGTAGAGCAATTGCATGTTTAACCAATATGTTGAAGAAGTCAAAAAATAAGGTTAAATCATTGCAATTAGAAGTTGAACAATTGAAATCCCTTAGGGATGAGGATGTAGATGATTTGCATGTTGAAATGTTAGAGGATGAGATTAAATCTTTGAAAAGTGAGGTTGAACAATTGAAATCCTCTAGGGATGAGGATGTAGATGATTTGCATGTTGAGATGCTAGAAGATGAAAACAAATCATTGAAGAGTGAAGTTGAGAAACTCAAGAGTATTCTTGAGAAATTCTCAACTAGCTCAAAGACCTTAGACATGATCTTGAATGCCCAAAGGGCAGTCTACAATAGGGTCGGTATTAGTTACCGACCCAAAGAACCATCATTTGTGTCTTTGATGTCTAGGACTGATATTAGACAATCTAAGACACCTAGGGCTCAAAGGAAAGTTGTCAAGGCATGGGTGACTAAGTCTTGTTTAGTAGATGTTTTAGGTCCCAAGGTGTGGGTACCTAAATCTTCCATTTTTCGAATTGTGTAGGTTGTGATTGAGGGGGAGCATCTATCAACTTGGTTCGTTGATAGTGGGTGCTCCAAACACATGACCGGGGATAGATCATTGTTTACCACACTTCAAAGAAAAAGTAGAGGTAATGTTTCATTTGGTAACAATGGTAGTCTTAAGGTTATAGGAATAGGAGACATTCAAATATCCGAATGTCTTAGAATTAAAAATGTCCTTCTAGTCAAGGGGATGACATTTAATCTCCTAAGTATCAGTCAATTATGTGATGCGGGTTACACGATTGATTTCCAATCAAGTCAATGTCTAGTTAGACAACATGACAACTTGGACACGGTACTAGTAGGTACAAGGATAGATAACATTTACCAAGTTTCATTTAAAAGTGCTACTAATGCTTTTGCTAAGTGTCTCATGTTAAAAGAAGAGGAGTTCACCCTTTGGCACCGGAGACTAGAACATGTGAACATGAAGAATATCCGGAAGTTGGCCAACAAGGGATTAGTTCGTGGCTTACTAAGCATCAAGTATGAAAAGGACAAACTTTGTGATGCATGTCAAATGGTAAGCAAACAAAATCTGCACATAAAGGTAAAAGCACTGTAAGTACTTCTACCGCATTAGATTTACTTCATATGGATTTGTTTGATTGTAGCACTATTATATCATTGAATGATAGTAGATATTGTTTTGTTATCATTGATGATTTTACTAGATATACATGGACTTATTTTCTAAAATATAAGGACCAAACCTTAGATGTTTTTATTTCTTTTTGTAGAAGAGTTGAAAATGAGAAATCATCAACTATTAAGACAATAAGAAGTGATCATGGAGGTGAATTTCAAAACCAATGGTTTTTAGAGTTTTGTCAAGATAGAGGGTATAGACACGAGTTCTCCACTCCTAGAACATCACAACAAAATGGTGTTGTAGAGAGGAAGAACCGGGTCTTATAAGAGGCTGCGCGAAGCATGCTTAATGAGTACTCACTACCAAGCTACTTGTGGGCTAAAGCTGTAAACACAGCTTGCTACGTGCAAAACTGAGTCCTAATCCATAGGTTCTTAGGTAAGACTCCTCATGAACTTTGGTTTGGAAAACAACCTACGGTTAAACATCTTAGGGTGTTTGGTTGTAAGGTGTTCATTCTAAACACCATGGACCACCTTGGAAAGTTCACGGCAAAGGTTGATGAAGGGATACTGGTCGGGTACTCCCTAGTTAGCAAAGCCTACCGAGTCTACAATAAGAAATCTAGATTGGTTGAAGAATCTTCTGATGTTGTCTTTAAAGAAATTCCAAGATCAAATGATCAATCAGAAGATGTCGAAGAAACCCAATTTGAACTTAGGCAACTGGGTTTGGATGAAAGTCCAAATGTTGTTGATGGTGATGAGTCTGATGACGGTGAGCCTAGACAACACATAGATCAGCTGGATCCTGAGGCTGAGCTAATGTCTAGTGAAACCATTCAAGAAGCACCACCAACACCAAGGCAAACTAGGTTAGCCTCTAGTCATCCCCAAGACCAGATTGTTGGAGACATCCATCATGGGGTTAGAACTAGATCATTTTTCCGGAATGAGGCTAATGAAGTTGCCCTAATTTCCGAAATTGAACCTAGAAAAATTGATGAAGCATTAAATGATCCCGATTGGATCATTGCAATGCAAGATGAACTAGGTCAATTCGAAAGAAGTCAAGTTTGGGACCTAGTCCCTAGACCCAAGAAGACCACCATTATTGGAACCAAATGGGTCTTCAAAAATAAATTGAACCATAAGGGAGAAATCATAAGAAACAAGGCACGCTTAGTAGCCAAGGGCTACAGTCAAGTTGAAGGCCTTGATTATGATGAGACCTATGCTCCCGTGGCCCGATTAGAGTCCATTCGATTGATGCTTGCATTTGCAGCACATCGGGGTTTCAAGCTATACCAAATGGACGTCAAATCGGCCTTTCTAAATGGTTTAATAAGAGAAGAGGTCTATGTCGAAAAACCTCCGGGGTTTGAGAGTACGGAATTCCCAAACCACGTATTTAAGCTCAAGAAGGCACTTTATGGTCTTAAACAAGCACCCCGAGCTTGGTATGAGCGGCTGTCGACATTTTTAATTGAAAAAGGCTTTGTAAGAGGCCAAATAGACCCTACACTATTTCTACGAAGAGATGGTGACAATATATTTATAGCCCAAGTTTATGTCGATGACATAATTTGTGGATCAAACAACAAGGGCTATTTAAATGAGTTTATTGGACACATGGAGAGTGAATTTGAAATGAGTCTAGTGGGAGAGTTGACTTTCTTCCTTGGACTTGAAATCAAACAAACCCGAGATGAGATCCATGTGCACCAATCGAAATACACACAAGAGATGCTTCGAAAATTCAATATGAGTGATTCAAAAGAGGTAACCACTCCCATGGCTACAAACACAAGATTAGACAATGATGAGAGTGGTAAACTTGTTGATTTGACTCAATATCGGAGCATGATAGGTAGTCTGCTATACCTCACAGCTAGTCGACCTGATATACTCTTTGCTGTGGGTATGTGCGCGAGGTATCAAGTTTGTGCCATGGAATCTCACTTAATTGTTGTTAAACGAATTTTGAGATACCTTAAGGGCACAATTGGAGTTGGTCTTTGGTACCCCCGTACCGAATCATTTGACCTAATTGGCTATACCGATTCCGACTACATTGGATGTAAGTTGGATCGGAAAAGTACAAGTGGGGGCTGCCAATTTTTAGGATCATCTTTAGTTAGTTGGTCAAGTCGGAAGCAACACTGTGTTGCTCTCTCCACGACCGAGGCAGAATATATTGCTATGGGAGAGAGCATATCGCAATTGTTGTGGATGATTCATACTCTAGAGGACTATGGATTAAGCTACAAGGGAGTGCAAGTGTTGTGTGACAACATTAGCACAATTAACTTAACCAAGAATCTGGTCCATCACTCTAGAACCAAACATATTGCAGTGCGCCACCACTTCATTAGGGATCATGTTGCTAGAGGAGATGTTGTACTCTTATATGTAGAGTCCAAATCAAATCTAGCAGACATTTTCACTAAACCACTCCCCGAAAATGAGTTTAGCTTCTTAAGAAGGGAGTTGGGAATGTGTCGCGCTTCATAGACATCAAAATGCATTCAAAACCCTTGATAATCATGTCGAATTGTTGGGCAACAATTGGGTAATTTGGGGACATCTCACACAAACTATAAGGTTTACCAAAATATTTTTGTTTGCTAGATATGGGGTGAGATGCTAGGATCAACTAAATTTCTCGAAATGTCGTTGCATCCCTTGAGAAATTTGGTTGACGAAATAAAAGTCACTTCGGTGACCAAGTATGGGGAAAACCAATGCATAACACATGTGTACTTGGCTCCATGATCATACTTGGACATTCCAATCAAGGAAACTTGATTGGAAACTTGAATTTGATACAAACTTGGTTGAAATTGAGTGGATGTTTGTTGGTTGAGTTTGACTCCACTTGAGTGGAGCAAAGTGATTGTTAAACCCATAAGGACCTTTGATCCTTGTTCAAGGATCAATTTTAGTCAAGGGATCACTTCCAAGATCGATAACTTTCATCAGATCTTGTCAGAAATCTTTTGGAAGTCTGAAACTGAAAGTTTCAGATCGTATCAGGAAAATTCAGGAAGCCTGATCGGTCACCGGACCGATCAGGAGTATGTCTGATCGGTCCAAAGGACCGATCCAGCTCCTGTGCGAAAAATTGTCAAAACCCACTGTGTTGGTCTGGATCGTTCCCCGGACCGATCTGGCGCCCTCTGTGGTGATCGGTCCACAGACCGATCAGAGGGGTCACAGAACACTTCGCGAAAAATTGACCAAACATTCTATGTTGGCCTGGATCAGTCCCCAGACCGATCTGACACCCTGGGGTGATCGGTCCACAGACCGATCAGGGGGCTCACGGAAAAACCTCCAAACCTACTGTTCACTTCGTGATCGATCAGCCGATCGACCAGGAGCCTGCCTGATCGGTCACCTGACTGATCAGGACCAGGCCAGTCCGATCAGACCGGAGCCTGATCGGTCTGGGCGCTCCCAGATCGAATGGTGATCCGTTCGATCACATTAAATTGCGGTTGGTGGACCGATCCACCAACCGATTAATTTCTCCGAAACCCCTCATCTCCCAAGCCCTAGCGCCGAAATCCTCACTTTTGTGCGTGTGATCGTCTTCCTCTCCTCCTCTTGTGTGCGAGCTTCTGTGCGAGTGTGATCCTGCTAAGGTTTCCTGCGAGCACTTCCTTGTCTTCTGCAAGTTTCTTTCTCGCTCAAGGTCTTGAGCACATTTCTTTCACTGTGATCTTTCTCCTGCGCGAGTTCTTCTTCAAGCCTTCAGGATTTTCTCAGATCAAATCAACATCATGGCACCTAAGTAAGGGTCTCCTTCTTTCTATCTTGTTGATTACTTCAAATATCATAAGATGTGGTGAACTAACCATGATGTTTTGTTTTTGGGATTTACTTTGGGTGTGTGCCGTGTGTGTCTTCCCATATGATCATTGTCTTAATCCTTATGTTCACTGATTGGTTCATTGATTAAACCCTGTCTTGACCAATATGATCAAATCTTGTTTGATTTTTGATAAAATCTTACCTTTGTTCGTGTTACGATTATGTTCACTTGATTCACTTCATTTGATTCAAATTGTTGTCATGATCAATTCTTCAAACCTTTAGAAAGTCATCTAAGGGAAAGGAACCCGTGGAGGGAAGCTCAAAGGGCAAAGACCCTTCATCATCTACACCCCCTTCAAGACCTCCACCACCTCCACATACCAGATTTCAAAATATTCATTATGCACTAGACTTTCAATGGCATACTTTCAAACTCATGCCATGTCGAACTGTGGACCAAACCTTCATTTACGAATATTGTCCAACAGTACGACAAATCATTGAACACTATGACCTTCAATCCATTCTTTTCCTTGAGAGGCCAATCAACTTTGATTTGGTCTCTGAATTCTATAATAACATGGTCAGTGGTGAGGGTACGGGGTGGAGGACCCGTGTGGCTAGTATCGACCTTGATTTTCATCTATCTGCCTTCACTGCATTTCTTGGCTGTCGCCGATCTGACAATAACTTTCCACTATATTTGTTTCTTCCGGATCCTCTTCCGGTTCCCTTCAATGGAGTCACTCCTGACTCCATCTACGAGTATTTTCTAGGCCATCCCAGGCCAAGGGGTTCCGGTGAGCGCACCCGTGATTTTCCCATATTTCCTGCTCTTCGCCTTTCCCCCGTTGAGTATGTTTTGTTTAAGATCATCACTAATTGTCTCCTCCTGACTACTTCAAAACACTTAGATGAAATTCACTCATTCCACTGCTTGATGCTCTACGGGATGCATCAGCAGTTAGACTTTGACCCAGTGACTTCCGTCTATTTCTCCATCATTATCCACGGTCAGATGTACGGTCAGACAGTTTACATGCCGTTCGGCCATATCATTACTACCTGGCTGGAGTCGGTTGGTATTGACGTTTCATAGGGCTGCATTGTACCCATGGTTCGACAGGACTGTCGACTTGATCGTCGCATGTTGGCCCAGTCTAGCATTGTTGTCGGACCACAGGGGCCGAGGTGGAAGGATCAGCGACGTGTGGGGGAGTTACCGGGAGCAACCCCTGATCAGGAGCCGTCCGCTGTTGCTGAGGATTACGATGAGTGGGATCCTGACCTCCGCTGGCAGGTTGCGGAGCTAGAGCGGACGATGCAGCGCGAGCTACATATTTCCGAGCTCTGGCAACAAGAGGTCAGCTCAGAGTTTCGGTCCTTTGATCGCTGACTAGACGCTCTAGCATCCGACGTTTCTGGGATCTGCTCACTGCAGGAGACATGGTATGAGGAGTGGTACCATCATACGTTTCCTGGAGCTGCAACCTCTAGCAGCACTCCACCAGGGGCTGTTATATGTATTGATAATTCATCAGATGATGACCCCGCTGAGGGTTGATGGTATTTGACTGCCTGGATTGTATGACTCTATGGCTAGATGCCTATGAATTGACTTTGATAGTTTTTGTATTGTATTGGACTTGACTCTGATGCTTGATGATGTATCTGACACTATGCCTGCTTTTCATATGTGACTTACTATTTTCTACTTATTGTTTGGCTTTTATGCTTGTTCATACAATTGTTATCATTATATATGCCTCATTATGCATTACTATGATTATGCTTATGATGCCATGTTTATATGATACATATGATTATTTTGCCATGCCTTATCCTTGTCATATGTTTTCATATACCCTCACAATTATTCGAATCTCATGCTATTTTGGGAAACCCCTAGGGTTGAGGGGGAGTATGGTTAAACTTGACAGCCCCTCTAGACCCTTTTCGATGTTTGACAAAGGGGGTGAGTGAGGTTGGTTAAGTTTAGGATGATCATGTTGTAGGGGGAGGATTCTGATTCCTCTATGATTCTGGAATTTGAATTTGAGAAAATTGATTTCGAATCCCTAAACTTAAAATTGGGGTGTCAAACAACAAAAAAGGGGAGATTGTTGATGCAATCTGACCCTGATTGTTGTTTTGGTGTTGACACCGATTTTAGTTTAGGTTGATGATTATGATTATGATTAAGTCATGATCGGGGATTAGACACGGAGTGATTGAAATCCTAACCTGGAGGGTTAGGTGTGAAAAATCCTAGCTTGGAGGGCTAGGTGTGGAAAAGTCCTAACCTGGAGGGTTAGGTATGGAAAAATCCTAGCTTGGAGGGCTAGGTGTGGAAAAGTCCTAACCTGGAGGGTTAGGTGTGAAAAGTCCTAGCTTGGAGGGCTAGGTGTGGAAAAGTCCTAACCTGGAGGGTTAGGTGTGAAAAGTGTAGGATCGGTGCCGTCGATAGAGGGGGGGTGAATATCGACCGTGAAAACCTTCGTAAGAAAATCGTTGACTTTCGAATCTTCGTTATAGACTCAGAGCGTTAGTGCAGCGGAAAATAAACAGAACGTAGAAAACAACAACCAGCACAGATTGCACGCGGGATTTTTACTTGGTTCCCGACCCCCCAGGGTCAGTACATCCAAGGCCTATGCACGGAAATGCCCGTCCACTATTGGTCTCCTTCCCGGACTTTTCGGAGGCGGAGAAACCCGACTTACAGTGCAAGATTACAATCAAAAGATAAATAAATTAAATGCGGAATAATAAAATCAAACCGAACAAACAAGATCTGAAACTCGGCCGATCTGGACCTCCGAAGTGTCGCGCACTTCCTCCTGGAGCCTCCCGGTCGTAGAGCCTTGTCTTTAGCGCGTTGTCGTCGGTTAGAGTGATCAGAATGGCACTTAGCAGTTGTGTCTGAAGCAGAGGGGTCGAAGCCCCTTTTATAGCACTCCTGGGGGTGCCCTGGATGTCGGGGGCGCCCCGATAAACTCGGTCAAACCTTATCCCCGCGTCGACCTCGCCGCAGCTGATAAAACTTTTGACCAGGGTGCCCCAGACCTCTCGGGTGCCCTCATGAAGGCTTATCTGTGTTTCGGACTCGAAACAGCAAATACAGGTTTGAACCCGGGCGCCCCAGACGTTTCGGGCGCCCCGCTTGACACCTATTCTGCTTACTTCACAAAAACTGCCTTTTTAGTCTTTAGCTTGGGCACCCCCATCAATGGGGATGCCCTGGATGCTTGGGGGCGCCTGGCCTCCAGGTTTCCAACCCTACTTTATCTTCCAATCTTGGTACCTGCAATATACACAAACACAAAGCACATATACATACAATATTAGGCTTAAGGACTTGGTTCAGACTTTGGATTTCCACGAAACCCTAGGTCGAACCGGCACAAGTTCCCACCCCCGAGAACGCGCCTTTCACCTACTCCTTTCAGGAGACGGTTGCCACCCAGTCCTTCGGGTGGACTTTTGCTTAGCTTCCGATTACTCCGGACCTCGAGACGCCCGAACCCTGACCCGTCTCTACTTCTGTCCTTAGTCATCGCTCAGCTAAGTTGCTCAATCCCTCGGACCAAGACTCCGTGCCCAAACCCTAGGTCCAGGACTTAGGTGCCCAACCCTCGGTCAGGTCTTCGTGCCCAATTCCCTGAACCAGGACTTCGGTGCCCAACCCTCGGCCAGGTCTTCTTGCCCAGTCCTCGACCAGGACTTAGTGCCCAGCTTTACTCACCAGGTCTTAGTGCCTAGGTTAACTAAGACTTTTCTTCCACTTAGGTTACTCCTCCTTTGCTCCCCTTTGTCTGTTCAATGTATCACTGACTTAAGTGTATTGTCAAACATTAAAACACTTAAAGGAGAACATCATTGATGCAACTTGCACCAACAATCTCCCCCTTTTTGATGTTTGACAATAACTTAAGTTAGATTGGTTTAAGGGGCTAACTTACTATCCTTGGGATCAAACTAAAAAATGACCTTAGTTTTGAAAATATATTTTTGATCCTCTAGGAAAAATAAGAAAAAATTTCTAACTTTCATTCTCTCCCATTTTGAAAAACATTTTGATTAAATGGTCCTTTGGTAAGAGAGAACTGAAAAATTTTCTAACTTAAGCACACCTCTCCCCCTTTGTCATACATCAAAAAAAATCACCAGAAATACTTGTGCCAACAATGAGAATATTTGGTTCTTTTGAAAATACTTAGTATAAATTTTTGAAGGCATAGCATAAAACTAAGTATTTACGTATTTTGATCTTAGAAAACTTAAACAATATTGCATTTTTTTGAGAAAATACTGTATTTTTGAAAGAATACTGTGAGTTTTGAAAGGTGCAAGTGCTTTGAAAGATATGATGCATTTTTGAAAGATATTTTGAAAAATACAAATTTTGCAAGTACTAACTATTTTTAAAAAAGATGAGACTTTGAAAAATAATAAGTAATTTTTGAAAAGTATTATGCATTTTGAAAACATAATATTTTACTTGACTAGGTTTCTTTTCCAGTTTGACACAATCTTAGGAAACCTTGTTAATTACAAGGACATTTTCCTAAGTGTCCTGGAAAATTTTCAAACTCAAGTAAATATCAAAATAATTTCATAAGTCACACAAATTCTGAAAAATAGAATAATAGATTGTAAGTACATTTTGAAAGATGTATAAATTTTTGAAGTCATAATACTTGATTTGGTTTATCTTCCAGTCTGACACAATCATATGAAACCTTGTTGACTACAGGGACATTTTCCTAAGTGTCCTGGAAGATTTTCCAAACTCAAGATAAATATTATTTCAAATTGATCAAAAACCAGATGAATTTTTGAAAGTAATAGTAATTTTTTTAAAAAAATTGATAGTCTTTTGAAAGAATACTTATGTTTTCAACAGGATTTGAAAATACCGCGCATGAAAACATTTGAAATATTCAATAATTCTTTTAATTTGACCTCCCCCTAAACTTGACCCAGTCCTGGGAAGCTTGTTGACCACAAGTACTCTTCCTCTGAGTCTTAAGGTTTGATTCAAATCAAAGGAATTATCTAATAATTTCAAAACAATTAATTACACAAAAAAAACTTTTTCAGAAGTTTGATTCAGACTCCCCCTAAATCTGACACCTCCTAGGAGTCCTTGTAGATTATGAAGTGGACATTCCTCTGTGTCATTAGGGTTTATCAAAATCAAACAAGACAAAGCACACTCTTGGAATGTATTTTGAAATTTTGAAACATATTTTGAAATTAAGGTAATTTATCCGACATAGTTTTCGAAAAACATAAGTAATAGTGTTTATAGCCCAGTTTTCGAAAACCGTTTTAAAAGGCAGTGGTTTTTCAGGGACAATTTTTGAAAAAGAATAAACCACTCCCCCTGTACCCAACATCGTTTGACTCTATCTAAGTGCCTTAAGAAACTTTAGTGTTGTCCTAAGAGGCTTGTGTCTAATTGAGTGAGTCAAATAATTTTTGAAAAGATATACTTTTGAAAATGTATAATATGTATAATCAATCAGACAAGCATGAATTCCATAAAAAAATTATTATGTTGAAGCACTATTTTGAAAATATATTTTTAGGAAAATATTCTAATAATTTTGAAAAATAATTTTGAAAAATATTTTTCAATTCATTAGTCCTTAACATCTCACCCATTTTAGATGTATCAATACAACAAGCATGGTTGCCTTATAGGTGTATTGTGAGATGCTTGAATCATTTTTCTTAATTAACTCTAAGATTTAATTGAAGCTTGTGTTAGATTTGAATTTGACAAGAAGTAACTTGAATTTGAGTTTCAAAAATTGGCTTCCAGGTCTTGGTGAGGCACTAGGCCTTCTTTGGCCGTAGCCTTATTGGATCATCAACCCTTTCCTTGACAAAGTCTTTTAATGAAATTTCATTTTCAAAATTACTTTTTGAAAAATTCTGGTCTAACTAGTTTGGGTCTTGGATCGGTAGCTTCGGCTAGTTTCACCAGTCTAAAGAGACCAAGTAGTGTATACTTGACTTTATTAGAAGAGGCTTCCCTAACGTACTATCATCTCACCGCCACCCAATACTAGGTTGATCAAGTTTCAATTATTCTTTTTCCTATAACCGTTCTAATATATGCATAAAATTTAAATATGAATGACATGTCATATATTTAAAAGAAGTAGCAAATGCATGGCATGACAATTATGCATGAGTCAAACAAGTCCAAAGCATTTTAATTACGTTTCTAAAGATGTATCAAATTCCCGATTTGATACATGTCGTGTGAACCCGTGAATATGTCAACCCACTTTGACATATTTAATTTTATTAAATTAATAGTTACGGTTTGGGTAAGGTTTTAGTTTAGTTCGAGTTTAATTTATTTAAGATTTAGTTGGATTCAAGTTAATTAAGAATTAATTGAAGTTTAAATTAATTTGAAATTGATTAATTTATTAATTAAGATTGAATTGATTTGAATTAATTTAAGTGTCAATTAATTAAAGTTGAATTTATTTGAAGTGAATTGAATTAATTAATTTTATTTGAATTAAATTGATTTAATTAAGATTTAATTGAATTTAATTGATTTAATTAAGATTTAATTGAATTTAATTAATATTTAATTGAATTTAATTTGAATTTAATTAAGATTTAATTTGAATTTAATTAAGATTTAATTTGAATTTAATTTAGATTTAATTTGAATTTAATTAAGATTTAATTTGAATTTAATTAAGATTTAATTTGAATTTAATTTGAATTTGAATTTAATTTAGATTTAATTTGAATTTAATTAAGATTTAATTTGAATTTGAATTTAATTTAGATTTAAATAATTAAGGTTGAAATGATTAATTAATAATTGTGGGTTTAAGTTCATCATTTTCATTATTTCAAAAATTTCTGTTTCATCTTTATCTATCTTTTCAAATTTTTCTAAGAATTCAGATTTATTTGAACCTTTGTAATTTTTATTAATTATGACCTTGATCTTAGATAGTTCCATATCCTCCTTATCCTCAAAATTATATCTTTTGGTATCCTCAAAGTAGGAGGAGTAAAGTGGGCCAGTAGTTAATTTTCCAGGATTATCTAAGGGAATAATTAAATTAATATCTAAAGAGATATCATCTCCACTATCTTCAGAATTATCCTTATGATCCTCAGAATTATTCTTATAATTATCCTTATTATCCTCAGAATTTTTCTCAGAATTATCCTTATTATCCTCAGAATTTTCAAATTTAAATTCATAACTATCTAAAGGATTTTCAAATTTGGGATTATCCTTTGGATTTTTGAATTCTGATTTATCCCTAGGATTTTTGAATTCTGATTTATTCCTAGGATTAAATTTATCTGAATTAGAATTATCAAAATTAACATTATTAGAATTAAAGTTATCAGAATCAGAATTAAGTTTAATATTATCAGAAATAAAATTATTAGGATTAACATTATCAGATTTAAAGTTATGATAATTTATTTTAGAAATTACTAAATTAATGTTCTGAATTAAATAATTAATTTCTGATATTTTAGTCATATCTGCATTTTCTAATTTGTCATGCAAGATATTAATTTTACTATGCAGTAAATCTAATTTATCAGAAAAATTAACTAAATTATCTAAAGACAATGCAGGAATTTTGAAACTTTTCGGAACGTAAATTTTACGTACCTTTGCCGGACATTTGTTCTTGTAGTGTCCATATTTTTTGCACTTGAAGCATTGTACGTGATCTTTGTTTTTCCGGACTCCTGGCGCTGGTGCCCCCTTTGCCGCCGGTGGTGTAGATCGAGTCTTACTAGTAGGGCACTGATTTTTGTAGTGCCCTCTCTTCCTGCACGTGAAACAAATAATATGGAACTTAAAATGGACATTAAAAAAAATGTACCTGATTCACCCCCGGGCTCCCCCTCAACTCCTGGCGTCGTTGCTCCGTGGGCGGTTAGTCCGGTGAAGAGCGGCTCCGCTCTGATACCAATTGTAGGATCGGTGCCGTCGATAGAGGGGGGGGGGTGAATATCGACCGTGAAAACCTTCGTAAGAAAATCGTTGACTTTCGAATCTTCGTTCTAGACTCAGAGCGTTAGTGCAGCGGAAAATAAACAAAACGAAGAAAACAACAACCAGCACAGATTGCACGTGGGATTTTTACTTGGTTCCCGACCCCCCAGGGTCAGTACATCCAAGGCCTATGCACGGGAACGCCCGCCCACTATTGGTCTCCTTCTCGGACTTTCCGGAGGCTGAGAAACCCGACTTACAGTGCAAGATTACAATCAAAAGATAAATAAATTAAATGCGGAATAATAAAATCAAACCGAACAAACAAGATCTGAAACTCGGCCGATCTGGACCTCCGAAGTGCCGCGCACTTCATCCTGGAGCCTCTCGGTCGTAGAGCCTCGTCTTTAGCGCGTTGTCGTCGGTTAGAGTGATCAGAATGACACTTAGCAGTTGTGTCTGAAGCAGAGGGTCGAAGCCCCTTTTATAGCACTCCTGGGGGCGCCCTGGACGTCGGGGGCGCCCCGATAAACTCGGTCAAACCTTATACCCGTGTCGACCTCGCCGCAGCTGATAAAACTTTTGACCAGGGCGCCCCGGACCTCCCGGGCGCCCTCATGAAGGCTTATCTGTGTTTCGGACTCGAGACAGCAAATACAGGTTTGAACCCGGGCGCCCCGGACGTTTCGGGCGCCCCGCTTAACACCTATTCTGCTTACTTCACAAAAACTGCCTTTTTAGTCTTTAGCTTGGGCGCCCCCATCAATGGGGGGGGGGGCCCTGGATGCTTGGGGGCGCCCCCACTGATGGGGGCGCCTGGCATCCAGGTTTCTAGCCCTGTTTTGTCTTCCAATCTTGGTACCTGCAATATACACAAACACAAAGCACATATACATACAATATTAGGCTTAAGGACTTGGTTCGGACTTTGGATTTCCACGAAACCCTAGGTCGAACCGGCGCAAGTTCCCACCCCCGAGAACGCGCCTTTCACCTACTCCTTTCAGGAGACGGTTGCCACCCAGTCCTTCGGGTGGACTTTTGCTTAGCTTCCGATTACTCCAGACCTCGAGACGCCCGAACCCTGACCCGTCTCTACTTCTGTCCTTAGTCATCGCTCAGCTAAGTTGCTCAGTCCCTCGGACCAAGACTCCGTGCCCAAACCCTAGGTCCAGGACTTAGGTGCCCAACCCTCGGCTAGGTCTTCGTGCCCAATTCCCCGAACTAGGACTTCGGTGCCCAACCCTCGGCCAGGTCTTCTTGCCCAGTCCTCGACCAGGACTTAGTGCCCACCTTCCGAGCAGGTCTTAGGTGCCCAGCCCTTGCCAGGACTTAGTGCCTAGCTTCACTCACCAGGTCTTAGTGCCCAGCTTTACTCACCAGGTCTTAGTGCCAAGGTTAACTAGGACTTTTCTTCCACTTAGGTTACTCCTCCTTTGCTCCCCTTTGTCTGTTCAATGTATCACTGACTTAAGTGTATTGTCAAACATTAAAACACTTAAAGGAGAACATCATTGATGCAACTTGCACCAACAAAAAGTCCTGGCTTGGAGGGCTAGGTGTTGAAAAGTCCTAACCTGGAGGGTTAGGTGTGAAAAAGTCCTGGCTTGGAGGGCCAGGTCCTAGTCTGGAGGGCTAGGTTGATGAAATCCCCGCTTGGAGGGCCAGCTCCTAGCATGGAGTGCTAGATTGATGAAATCCCGACTTGGAGGGCCAGGTCCTAGCCTGGAGGGCTAGGTTGATGAAATCCTGGCTTGGAGGCTCAGGTCCTAGCTTGGAGGGCTAGGATGGATGAAACCCTAGCTTGGAGGGCTAGGTTGGAGTCCCTGGATCGGTCTGGTGACCGATCAGGGAAGTTGGCACGGTGCTCCTTCGTGGATCGGTCTGGTGACCGATCCAACGATGACTGATCGGTCTGGTGACTGATCAGGGAGTATGCATTTCATTCACTGCTCGGCTCCTGATCGGTCTGGTGACCAATCAGGGAGCCCACAAGTGAGTTGAGTTCCCCTGCTGCTCTGCTCCTGATCGGTCCGGTGACCGATCAGGGAGCATCCAGTAGGTTTTTGGGAACATTACTGATCTGCTCCTGATCAGTCTGGTGACCGATCTGGAACACAATTCAGACCGTTCTGGAGAACGATCAAGTGTCGCGAGTTCCTCACTATGACCGATCAGGACAGAGCCTGATCGGTCTGAGCATTCCCTGATCGGTCTGGCGATCGATCAGGAGGGTTGGACTGCGAAGCTAAGGAATCACTCTGCAAAGGGGTGGATCGGGCTGGTGGCCGATCCACAACCTGGGATCGGTCTGGTGATCTGTCCTGGAGAGTCCCAGAGAAATCGCGATTCCTGATTGAGCATTGGGGACCGATCAGGATGGAGCCTGATCGGTCTGAACCCACCCTGATCGGTCTGGTGACCGATCAGGAGGCTCTCTGATCGGTCCAGTGACCGATCACTTTAATTCAAAATGCACTGTCAGACGCTCTGATCGCGTCTGAACACATCTGATTTCTCTACGCTTCATCTCTGATACTTGATTTTCTGTTGATTTGCTGTGCTAATGCTCTGATTAAGTGTGCAGGTGACAAGGATGGATTCAAACACTCAAGGAGAGTTAATGGAGGCCTTTCCTTGGAACAGGTTTGTCCATTTGCCATCTCAGGTTGCAACGGGCACTGGCGCTGGCTGGAGCTGCTGACTGGGCTAGGCTGAGGGAAGCTCAGGGAGTCCAGGAGAGCTCAGCAGGCTGGTGGTTGCAGGTGAGAAGCTGGAGGCTGCAGTGAGATGACCTGGCAATCAGTGGAGGGACTTAAGGGCTTGGTGGCTGAGAAGTCTCAACAACAACAACAACGCTGCACACTTGATCAGTTTTTCTGTTCTTGCGATAACTTCAGTTTGTGCTTGCTGTGTAATCTAATTCCATCATCTTGAGCAAGAAACTACGATTACTCTACTGTCTGAAGCAACCATCTGTTACTGCGCACTTGGAAGAAGAAACAAGAGGCTTGGTGAGTCCATCAGCGAGAAGACACGAAGAAGGGAGTTCTTGCGTGAGATCCGCTGGGTGGAGCTCGGGAGAAGTTCTGCTTGTGTTCTTGTGGTTTCAAGTGCTAAGTAAGATCGTTCTTGTGTTTCCTGTACTTTTTCTTTGATCCATTTCAAAACGCTGTGGAGAGGTTACTCCACCGAGAAGGAGGTTGCATTTTATCTAGATTTTCCGGGGCTTGATCTGCCGACGATCAAGGGATCTCCCACCTTAAGGGCACGCCAAGGAGTAGGGGCAAGTTATCCCCGAACCTTGTAAATCCTCTTGTTAGCGTTTTGCATTTGTGCTTAGCTTAGGGTTTAGTTTTCTACAACTCTGTTTTGTTTTTGCTTCCGCTGCTGCCTAACGTTTAAGTGCAGAAAAATCGATAAGTGCTAAAGTTAAGTGTCTGGTTACATTCACCCCCCTCTCTAGCCATCCAAGTTCCAACAAGATCTTCATTCTAGACTCAGTTAGTGCAGCGGAAAATAGAAAGAACGAAGAAAACAACGAGACTTGTACACACGGGATTTACTTGGTTCCCAACCCCCCAAGATCAGTACACCAAGGTCTAAGCACGGGAACGCCCGTCCACTAATGGCCTCCTTTCTGGACTTTCTAGAGGCGGAGAAACCCGTCTTATAGTGTACGATTTACAATCAAAATATTAAATAAATTTAAGTGCGGAAAGTAAATCAAACCAAATGAAAAGAATCAAAGACTCGACCGATCTAGATCTCCGAAATGTCGCGCACTTCCTCCCGGAGCTTCCTTGGTCGCAGAGCCTCATCGTTAGCGCATTGTCATCAGTCCGAAAGCTCAGAATGATCTTGGAAGTTGTGTCTTGAGCTGAGGGGTCGAAGCCCCTTTTATAGGCTTCATTGGGGCGCCTGTGATCAATGAGGCGCCTCATATAGCTTGGTCAAACGCCATCCTCACACCGAACTCGCAGCAGGGATAAGATCCCTCTTCCTAGGCGCCTCACCCATACAAGGCACCTGGGAGCTCTCAGGCGCCTGTGTTAACAGGCGCCTGGGAGCTAGCTGCCAGTCCAGGGCGACTTGTTGCTCTGGGGCGCCTGTTTCAATACAGGCGCCCTAGAGCTCCTCTTCCAGGTCGCTTGTGTTCGTTTGCCTGCCTTGTTTCCAACTTTTAGGTACCTGTAATACAATCAATGACAAGACAAACATGCAGATAATCTTAACCTTAAGGAAATGGTTCTGACTTCAAATTTCCGCGAAACCCTAGGTCGAACCGAGGCCTAAGTTCCCACCCCCGGGAATGTGCCTTCAACCTACTCCTCTCAGGACACGGTTGCCACCCAGTCCATTCGGGTGGACTTTTGCTTAGCCTTCGATACTCTCGGATCTCAAGACGTCCGACCCTCGACCTGTCTATAGTCCTTAGTCATTGCTCAGCTAAGTTGCTCAATCCCTCGGACCAAGACTTCATGCCCAAACCCTAGGTCCAGGACTTCGGTGCCCAACCCTCGGTCAAGACTTCGTGCCCAATTCCTCGAACCAGGTCTTCGTGCCTAACTTCACTCATCAGGACTTTTGCCCAGCTTCACTCACCAGGACTTAGTGCCCAGCTTCACTCACCAGGACTTCGTGCCCAACTTCACTCACTAGGTCTTAGTGCCTAGCTTCACTCTCCAAGACTTCGTGCCCAGCTTCACTCACCAGGTCTTAGTGCACAGCTTCACTCACCAGGACTTCATGCCTAGGTTAACTAGGACTTTGGTGTTGATGCTGTCTGACCCTGATTGTTGTTTTCGTGTTTGACACAGATTTAAGTTTGATTCAAGTTTGGTTGAATTTGGATTAAGTCCAGGTGGATCGGGAGATCACACGCTGGCATGTGAAAAGTCCTAGCTTGGAGGGCTAGGTGTGAAAAGTCCTAGCTTGGAGGGCTAGGTGTGAAAATCATAACTTGGAGGGTTAGGTGTGAAAAAGTCCTGGCATGGAGGGCTACGTGTGAAAAGTCCTAGCTTGGAGGGCTAGGTGTGAAAAGTCCTAACTTGGAGGGTTAGGTGGGAAAAAGTCCTAGCTTGGAGGGCTAGGTGTGAAAAGTCCTAGCTTGGAGGGCTAGGTGTGAAAAGTCCTAGCATGGAGGGCTAGGTGTGAAACTTCCTAACCTGGAGGGTTAGGTGTGGAAAAGTCCTAGCTTGGAGGGCTAGGTGTGAAAATTCCTAACTCGGAGGGTTAGGTGATGGAAGTCCCAATGAGTGAGACTGGGCACGGAGTCTTGGTTCGGGGGACTAAGAACGAGTTAGAGAAGGGTTGGAAGCTTGTTCTCGTGACTTAGAGGAGATTTGAACTTGCCTGGATCGGTCTGGTGACCGATCAGGGAAGTTGGCACGAAGTTCCCTCGTGGATCGGTCTGGTGACCGATCAGGGATACTATTCAGATCGTTCTGGTGAACGATCAAATGTCACAAGCTCCTCACTACAACCAATCAGGCTGGGGTCTGATCGGTCAGGAGCTGTCCTGATCGGTCTGGTGACCGATCAGGCCACATCCTGATCGGTCTGGGGACCGATCAGGTGTGTGCAGCAGACTGCTGGATAGGTCTGGGGACTGATCAGGTGTGTGCAGCAGACTACTGGATAGGTCTGGTGACCAATCAGGGTCCTCTTTGATCGGTCTGGGGACCGATCATAAGCTGAACTTTAATTTAAATTCACTGTCAGACGCTCTGATCGCGTCTATTTTCTCTGCCGATTCTCTGATACATTGCTGATTATGTTTGATATGATTTGCTAAGCTTCTGTTGAAGTGTGCAGGCTTTACAGGGATGATTCAAACACTCAAGGAGGGTCAATGGGAGACTTTCCATTGAGCAGGTTTATACGCATTCTCTTCTCAGGTTTCAACGGCTTCTGAGGCACGGCTGGCGACTGACGGAGGCTCAGCTGGAGAGGGTCTTCAGTGGACTGAGTGTTTAGAGAGGTCAGAGGGGTTCAGGCTATGCACAGTGGATGCTGGCGAAGCTTGTCGACGAGGAGAGGAAGCTTAAGATAAAGTTGGAAGCAGAGGAGCGAGAAGTAGCGAACAGACAGAAACTTGAGGAGTTTGGCTGGGCTGTGTCGACAGCTCTCTGTTGCTTTGTGCTTAAGTGTTCTTACTACATTCTTGTGAGGTTCTCTTCTCGAGTGTCTCGTGAGCTTTACTTGTATCAATCTGTAAGATAGCTTGTGGAGAGGTTTCTCCACCGAGAAGGAGGCTTTAGTTTATCCAGTGTTCACCGGGGCTTGATCTGCCGACGATCAAGGGATCTCCCACCTTACGAGCATGCCAAGGAGTAGGGGCAAGTTATCCCCGAACCTTATAAACGATCCTTGTTAGCGTAGGTTTGCTTTCCTTTGTTTTGTTTTGTTTTGTTGTTTGTTACTTCTGTTTTTGCTTTTGTCTTCCGCTGCCTAATCTCTTAAGTGCAGAAACTTAAAAGAACAAGAGTTTTGTGTCTGGCTATATTCACCCCCCCTCTAGCCATCCAAGGTCCAACAAGTGGTATCAGAGCTTGGGGCTCTGTTCAAGCGGCTTAACATCCGAGAGCTTACAACAACGATGGCTTTGAGAGAAGGGTTTAGCACCAGCCGACCTCCATTCTTCGACGACACTGATTTCCAATATTGGAAGTCAAAAATGGAGTATTATCTCAAGATGAACATCAACACATGGTTTGCTGTCAAGGAGGGGTTTTCCCCTCCAAAGGATGATGAGGGAAAAGATCTAGAGTTCTCATGTTGGTCGGCTGAGCAAACTCGCAAAGGAGAAGCCGATGCGAAGGCGGTGGTTACTTTGTAATATGGGATGACCAAGGACTAACTAATCAAAGTTGGTCCCTTCACAAGTGCTAAAGACCTATGGAGCAAGCTCATTGAGCTCCATGAAGGCACTCATGAAACCCGGACAGCCAAGAAGGACCTCCTTCTCAGCCAACTTCAAAATCTGACCATGGGAGAAAATGAAAAGGTAAGTGAGCTCCATGGAAGATTCAAAGGGATCCTCAATGGTCTACACTCCATCAATGAGAAGGTTGAGAACCAAGATCTTATATGGTATGTTCTCAAAGCTTTTCCTAGGAACACCTTGTGGTCATCCATGGTGGATGCTTACAAGGTTTCCAAGGACTTATCTTTTGTTAAGTTAGAGGACTTATTTTGTGAAATGGAACTACATGAGATCTCTAACCAAAGCCCGAAGGAGAAAGGGTTTGCTTTTGTGGTAGGTGACTGAAAGAAGAAGGAGAAGAAGGATAAGGAGGAGGAGAAGACCCACTGTCACGTGACTTTAGTGGCCTTAGAAGAGTCAACCAAGGAGAGTGAAGACGAAGCTAGTAGCTCCTCAACCGCGCCTTCATCATCTTCGGATGATGAAGAGGTAATCTCTCCAGAATTGGATAAATGCTATAGAACAATAGCTTGCTTGACAAACATGCTTAAGAAATCTAAGGCCAAAGTTAAATCTTTGAAATTAGAAGTAGAAAAATTGAAAACCTCTAAGGATGAGGTAATTGATGTTATGCATGATAAGTCTCTTGAAAATGAAAATAAGACTTTGAGGAGTGAAATTGAAAATCTCAAGACTACTCTTGAGAAATTCTCAATTGGCTCAAAAACCCTAGATATGGTTCTTAACTCCCAAAGGGCGGTTTACAACAAGGCCGGTTTGGGTTACCAACCTAAAGAACCTATTGTCATATCACTAATGTCTAGAACACATTTTGGATCACAAAATAAGTCTATGGTTCAAAAGGCTAGAAAGAAAATGACTAAGGCATGGGTGCCAAAGTCTTTCATTGTAGATGCCTTAGGTCCCAAAATTTGGGTACCTAAAACTTCCATATTTCGAATTGTATAAGCATTATTTGAGGGGGAGCATCTATCAACATGGGAGGTTGATATTTGGTGCTCCAAACCCATGACCAAGGAAAAAATTGTCATTCACATGGTTGGTTATGGAAAATTCGAATTAAATGCTTTGAGCTTCATTGTCTTAGTTCTTATAACAAGATGATCCCTTGGCTAGTGATTTATGAAATCTCATTTGGGCAATAAGGAAACTTATCATGCAACGAATGATAGTATATTCATGCTTCAAAATAAATAAACAAGTTTTGAGAAAAAAAATATTCACATGAATGGTTTAGGTTGACACATAACTTACTCTTGTCATGGATTGTTTAGGATAATTAGGTTTATTGTTGCAATTTATGTTTTCCTGCAATTTATGGTTTATGATATGCCTTATGTCAAGCCTAAGGAGTCCATTTTCTTGTATATATTATACAACATGAATGCATGCTAAAGAACAAGGATTAACACATAGTTTATACCAATAAGGCATCACCAAACAAAGAACATGAGCTTAAGGTTTAGGCTTAAGTTTTTCTTAATATTTTGGAGATGAACTTAGTTGAATATGCCATGATCTTACTGTTTGTGTGATTAACCTTAATGTATGATACCAATTTTGTTTAAGAACAGCATGCTCACATAGTTCATGATGTTTCAAGTTCCATGACTTGTTTTGTTTTCCCACTTGACTGATATCAAACCTAATGTCATCCATATGCCTAATATTAATTAGATCACTAAGGTATCAGTACTTAAGTGTAGATTGGATTATCAAGATTGTTAGGAATAAACAAGAACATACTTAGAACATAACTGATCATTCAAACCTAGTGTTGGTACTTTAATCCATAGAAATTCTTGATTATTGATATGAAATGAAGCCTAGTTAAGGGACCCAAATCAGATTGCTTGTTTTGATTAAATAAATTATGGTTAATGGAACTCATTTAGGGAGTAAATCTGATTGTATTAGGGATTAGAGTGATTAAGAGTTGAAACGAACTTGTTTCTGAAACTGATCAGTTTCAGAAAACATTCTGTATCAGACCTGATCGGTCCACCAACTGATCAGGACTCACCCTGATCGGTCCGGTGACCGATCAGATCAACACTAATCAGAGGTATCAGACTACTCCTCAGTCCGATCCTATTTTATTAAGTTATATCAGATTATCTGATCATACTGATACACACAAATCTGATACAAACCAAGTACAATTGAAACATACTTGATCCTCCATTGGTACAAACCTGGTACTAAGTGAGTACAAGTTTGTTCAAGTGTTCAAAGAAGGGTAGGAATTTTTAAGACCCTTGATTCTCATAAATTTTTCTGAAACATCAAGTATTAAAATGCTGATTTGATACAGACCTATGTTGGAATGTTCAAATTCATAAGAAAGGGTTTGTTGAGTCATGACTCTTGTTCTTAATGTCGTGTTTCAAAAATGTTTCTGGAATGTCGAATATCAATGGAGTCTACACCCTTGTTTTGGAATGCAAATTGTTAATGTCGTCTGATCAGGAACGTATCAGTGTTTCAGAAATTTTTTTGAAATCTGATCGCTCCCCCGACTAATAAGAAATATTTCTGTATCAAATAATCAACAAACCTGATCGGTCTGGAGACCAATCAGGATTATATGTCAGATACAGATGTATTCCTTACTTGACATATGAAACATATACATGTTTGACCATGATATAATTCCGTATATGTTTTCATGTGAAATTCAAAATTTACCTTTGATTATTTTGGATTTGGGGAGAGACCCTTGGTTTGAGGGGCAGGTATGTTTAAACTTAATAACTATACCCTTTTCGATGTTTGACAAAGGGGGAGAGAATGGTTGATTAAGTTTAGAGTTATTGTAGGGGAGGATTTTGATTCCCTTACGATAATTGAACTGCCATCAATTGATCATTAATGCCTAAACTTAAATCGGGTTGTCAAACAACAAAAAGGGGGAGATTGTTGATGCAGTCTGACCCTGATTGCTGTTTTGGTGTTTGACACAGATTTAAGTTTTATTCAAGTTTGGTTGAATTCGGATTAAGTCCAGGTGGATCGGGAGATCGCACACTGGCATGTGAAAAGTCCTAGCTTGGAGGGCTAGGTGTGAAAAGTCCTAGCTTGGAGGGCTAGGTGTGAAAAGTCCTAACTTGGAGGGTTAGGTGTGAAAAAGTCCTAGCTTGGAGGGCTAGGTGTGAAAAGTCCTAGCTTGGAGGGCTAGGTGTGAAAAGTCCTAACTTGGAGGGTTAGGTGTGAAAAAGTCCTAGCTTGGAGGGCTAGGTGTGAAAAGTCCTAGCTTGGAGGGCTAGGTGTGAAAAGTCCTAACTTGGAGGGTTAGGTGAGAAAAAGTCCTAGCTTGCAGGGCTAGGTGTGAAAAGTCCTAGCTTGGAAGGCTATGTGTGAAAATTCCTAACTTGGAGGGTTAGGTGTGGAAAAGTCCTAGCTTAGAGGGCTAGGTGTGAAAATTCCTAACTCGGAGGGTTAGGTGATGGAAGTCCCAGTGAGTGAGACTGGGCACGGAGTCTTGGTCCGGGGGACTAAGAACGAGTCAGAGAAGGGCTGGAAGCTTGTTCTCGTGACTTAGAGGAGATTTGACCTTGCCTAGATCGGTTTGGTGACCGATCAGGGAAGTTGGCACGAAGTTCCCTCGTGGATCGGTCTGGTGACCGATCCAGCTATGTCTGATCGGTCTGGAACCGATCAAGGAGCATACAGTGAGATTGGAAGCCTACTGATTGGCTCCTAATCGGTCTGGTGACCGATCAGGGATACTATTCAGATCGTTCTGGTGAACGATCAAATGTCGAGAGCTCCTCACTACGACCAATCAGGCTGGAGCCTGATCGGTCAGGAGGTGTCCTGATCGGTCTCCAGACCGATCAGGTCACACCCTGATCGGTCTGGTGACCGATCAGTCCACATCCTGATCGGTCTGGTGACCGATCAGGCCACATCCTGATCGGTCTGGGGACCGATCAGGTGTGTGCAACAGACTGCTGGATAGGTCTGGGGACCGATCAGGTGTGTGCAGCAGACAGCTGGATAGGTCTGGTGACCGATCAGGGTCCTCTCTGATCGGTCTGGAGACCGATTAGAAGCTGAAATTCAAATTCACTGTCAGACCCTCTGATCGTGTCTGTTTTCTCTGTCGATTCTCTGATACATTGCTGATTATGTTTGATATGATTTGCTAAGCTTCTGTTGAAGTGTGCAGGCTTTACAGGGATGATTCAAACACTCAAGGAGGGTCAATGGGAGACTTTCCATTGAGCAGGTTTGTACGCATTCTCTTCTCAGGTTTCAACGGCTTCTGAGGCACGGCTGGCGACTGACGGAGGCTCAGCTGGAGAGGGTCTTCAGTGGACTGAGTGCTCAGAGAGGTCAGAGGGGTTCAAGCTGTACTCAGTGGATGCTACCGATGCTTGGTGACGAGGAGAGGAAGCTTAAGATAAAGCTGGAAGCAGAGGAGCGGGAAGTAGCGAACAGACATAAACTTGAGGAGTTTGGTTGGGCTGTGTCGACAGCTCTCTGTTGCTTTGTGCTTAAGTGTTCTTACTACATTCTTGTGAGGTTCTCTTCTCATGTGTCTCGTGAGCTTAACTTGTATCAATCTGTGAGACAGCTTGTGGAGAGATTTTACCACCGAGAAGGAGGCTTCAGTTTATCCGGTGTTCACCGGGGCTTGATCTGCCGACGATCAAGGGATCGCCCACCTTACGGGCATGCCAAGGAGTAGGGGCAAGTTATCCCCGAACCTTATAAACGATCCTTGTTAGCGTCGATTTGCTTTCCTTTGTTTTGTTTTGTTGTTTGTTACTTCTGTTTCTGCTTTTGTCTTCCGCTGCCTAATCTCTTAAGTGCAGAAACTTAAAAGAACAAGAGTTTTGTGTCTGGCTATATTCACCCCTCTCTCTAGCCATCCAAGGTCCAACATTTGGTTCACTTTGGTACTCTTTTCTTTTCTCACCCTTCCCTTGTTCAATGTATCACTGACTTAATGTAACACCCGAAAATTCTCAAAACTAATTTTAGAAATATCCTAGAATTTATTCCAAATTTATGGATATTTTAATAGAATTTTTCCATGGACAAATAAGACAAAAATGAATAAAAATAGAATGCGCAGTAAAAAAATTTAAGTGGGATTTGAGCCCTAGACCTTTAGCATAAAAGAAGAATAGGCTTACTAAGTGGGATGGTTTGTTTTCATTGAAATAGAATAGAGGAAAAGATAAATAAGATGAAGTTAGTTAAATTTTCCCATAAGTATAAAAGGGAAACTTAAGGGTTTTTGAGATTTATTCTTTTCCTCACCTTCTCACCGTCGAGCCCTCTCTCTCGTGCGACCCTTCCTCTCCCTCTCCCGAGTCTCTCTTCCTCCCTCACTCACGGTAAACCAAGGAGGAGGTCCAAGGGTCTTGTGTTGGGCGAATTCAAGAAGGAGGACACGCTAGGGGATCTTCTCAAGGAGTAGTTCTTCGTTAGAGCCTTTCCGAGACTCCAAGGATCTTCCCTCTCCCTAAACCCTACTATTAGAGTTGTAAGAACAAGCGCAGGATGTATGTACCCCTCACCTGCAGTATAAGTAGCTTCGTTCGTATGCATAATCGTCTTAGTTTTATCTATTTACAAGTTTATGCTCATATGTGTAGATTAACTCCCTCTATAGACTTTAAGGGCACCACTAGATGGGCTGGACGTGCTTCCCCCTTTAGTTTAGGGTTTAGATGCACTGTCGAGTGCCTAGGGAATGTCCTTACAAGAAAAGGGGAGTTTTAGGCACGCAAGGTGCTCGAGAAAATGTTAAGAAGCTCTAATATAAGTTTTAGCATGTTTATGAAATTAGCTACCCTTGCTTAATGTTTATGGACCCTAGTTCGTCCATTGGGTGGGCTCCTAGATCACTCCTAGGCTCTAGATCGCCTAGTAGATGCAAGGTTAAAGAAAAGAATATTTATGAAAGTATTTTACTTTTTATGGCATGTGCTTGGACTCTAGTTCGTCCATGGGTGGGCTCCTAGATCGCCGCTAGACCCCTAGATCGCCTAGTAGTACCCTAATGGGTTTGAGATTAGCTACCTCAGATCTATTTAGGGATGCACGCATTAGCAACACATTGCCAGGCCCACAACAACATGATTAGTATTTTCACTTACTATATGTATACGTTTCAAAAGTTCAGTAATAGCTTTAAGTGAAAATAGTTTTAAGATCATGCTTAGTTTAGTTAGATTCTATGAATGCCATGTGAATTTAGTTATAAGAATATGATTTAGTCCATGTGCTTAGTATGATGAGTATGCCATGATATCTGTTTAGATTATATGTTTCAGTAAGAATAAATGACAAGCATGACATATTTTCTTACATGTGTTTTCAAAAGCATGATTTTTGAAATATGCATTATTTTGTGAGTAGGATGGTACTTACTAGGCTTTATGCTTATAGTTTTATTTTTCCTTATACTGCAGATAAGGGCAAAGGAAAAATAGAGTAGCGGAAGCGACATGGATGATGTGGAGTGTGTGATAGTGGAACTTGGAATGAAAAGAACCTTGGGAACTTGCATTATGAGGGCGCATTATTAAGAATGTTAAATGAATTAGTTTCTTTGACATGTTTATCATTTTCCGCATCTTATGTACCTTTGTCATGTTGTTAGCATCACTCTTGATATGAGCCTTGTGAGAATTCTAGTATGAGATTATGTATCATGAGTTGATATAATGCAGTTATGCCATGCCTAGCTTCTACATGTGATATGTTGAGTGATACATTTCAAGTGCATGTTAACTAGTAGTAAAATGCATGGTCTAAGGCTATAGAACCATTTCTGATATTATAGTGCTACTATTGATGCATCCAGACAGAAACAGTGCTTAGCTTTAGTAGCAAGTTGATACAAAGTTCATGTTTCTAATTTCATGCTTAGAGATGGTTGAAGTATACCTTATTATCATGAAAACATGTAGAATATGACCTAGAATCATTGTATACCTGTTAGTAAGCTTAAATATGAGTTTATAGTATTTTTGGTATGAAGTAGGTTGACCTTGGCACGTTTTTGGAATATGAAAATTTAGATTTCAGAGCTGCCAGTCGACTGCGACAGCTACCAGTCGACTGGGCAGTCGACTGGGACCAGGAAACAAGGGTTTAAACTCCTGTGTGCTTCGATTTCAGTTTTGCACGAATGGTTTAGCAATTAACTTCCAACATGTTTATGATTTACAGCAGCATATTTAAGTTATGAATTGTTAGTTCAATAAATAGCAAAATTTTTAAATTCTCCCAGTTGGTTTAGCATCCAGAAATCAGTAATCAGTCAGCCAGTTAGTAGCGATCTGCCTTAAAGCTTAGTACCAGAAGGCGGGTCGTTACACTTAAGCATATTGTCAAATATTGAAACACTTAGAGGAGGGCATCACTGATGCATCTTGCACCAACAATCTCCCCCATTTTGATGTTTGGCAATATCTTAAGGTAGATTGGATGAAAGGGCTAAATTATGATCCTTGAAAAAAAATGATCTAAGTTTTGAAAATACATTTTGATCTTTGGGAGAAAAACATTTCTAACATAAGCTCACTCTCTATTTTTTTTAAAAAACATTTTGATTTTCATTGATCCTTGGTAAAAAATTTCCTAACTTAAGCTCACTCTCCCCCTTTGTCATACATCAAAAAATGACAGAAACACTTGCACCAACAATGAAAAAAAACCTTTCGAAACACTTGTATCAATCTTTGAAAGCATAACAACGAGCTAGTTAAAAATACAATCATATCAACAGAAAATTAATTTTACTTAAATTGCACCAAGAAATTACACTTTGAAAAGTATTGTGCAAATTGAAAAAATATTTTGAACTTAGAAAATTTTCACTTAAAAAATATTACCTTAGAAAAATTTCCAATTGAGAAAGGAATTGTATACATAAAAGGGTTTTCCTTAGAAAAATATGCACTTTTCAAGAATAAAAAAATATACACTTTTCAAAAAATATTTCACCTAGAGATTTTTGCACTTTTAAAAGAATATTTTGAAAATATCGTGCAAAAACTTGTACTTTGAAAGATATTTTTCCTTTTGAAAAGTTCGTACTTTGAAAAATTTGTACTTTGAAAAGTCTATACTTTGAAAGATCTATATTTTGAAAAATATGTACCTTTGAAAAATTTTGAAAAATATATTGATCCTTTTTGAGATATGCAAGTACTTTTGAGAAATATATTGAACGTTTGAAAAGTGCAAGTACTTTTGAGAAATATTATTAACTTTTGAAACGTATAAGTACTTTTTGAAAAATATTAGTATTTTAGAAAACTATAAGTACTTTTTGAAAAATATTAGCATTTTTAAAAAGTATAAGTACTTTTTAAAAAATATTAACATTTTTGAAAAGTACAATATTTTACTTGACTGAGTTTATTTTCTAGTCTGACACAATCCTAGAAAACCTTGTTAGCTATAAGAACATTTCCCTAAGTGTCTTGGAAATTCTCCAAACTCAAATAAATTTTCAACAGTGATTAAAAAAATAGTTTTTGAAAGTGAAAAAAATGATTTAAATTGGTAGTATTTTGAAAAGGAAAATGCTTATATTTTCTATCCCATCCAAGTCTTAACCTAATTATTAGATTTGTGAAAGCTACAACCTGCGGCGATTCAAAAAGCGATCTGCGGCGATAGACGCCCGCGCGTCTTCTTCACCTGCGGAGATGGCCGCCGGCGCCAGACCTCTCTATTTTCCCTCCTCTATCCTCCTCTACTCTTAAGCCCCTGGAGGGTTCCCAGATAAACCAAGGAGTGGAGACTGAGCATCCGAAGTCGTATGCTCAGATTCTTCGACCAAGCTCGCCGCACACATTGAAAAAAGAATTCGATGATATTGGGGATGCTTTTAAGGAGGCGATGATTTATAATTGCAAGCCTGGAATCTTCTACTCGGAGGAAGAGGTAACTTCCATGGTTGATTCTTACAGATTTGTGCTTATTGGGAATTTTTCCGGGAAAAGACCTAGCTATGCGGTAATTGTGCAAGCTTTCAAAAACTTAGGGCTATCCAGCTTCTACAATGTTCGATTTCTATGATCTGGACATATTTTTTTGCACTTAACATCAAATGAGGATATGGCTCGAATTTGGTCTCGTGGGATTTGGTATATTGGTGGCGTTCCTTTACGAATTTTCAAATGGTCACCACATTTCTCATACGAGGCAGAGTCTTCAGTAGTTCCTGTATGGGTGCAAATCCCAGATTTTCCTATCCACATGTTTAACAAAAGCTGCTTATTTTCTGCTGCTCGGATTGTTGGGAAACCCATCAAAATAGATGAGGCGACAGCAGATGGAACCAGGTTGTATATGGCAAGAGTATGTGTTGAAATAGATCTGCTAAAACCAGTGGTTGATGAATTCTGGATTGGAATTGGAGAGGAAAAGAGACTGCAGAAAGTAGTTTTTGAAAAATTCCCTAAATATTGTGAATTCTGTCTTCATTTGGGGCATTCAGTTGGCGAATGTTATGCAAATGGTAAACAACCAATGCCGGATTTGAAAAGGAAAAGAGATGATGGTTTTGTTCCTGGAGAAGATTTACGCGAGAGACTAAACCAAAAGCAAGCACAGGAAAAAGGCAAGGTAGATGAAATTACCTCTGGAACTTTGCAAGCTGGAGATATGCAAAAAACAGTCAAGCAAAATTGGATTCAAAAGGAAAATTTGCTAGGCAAGTCAGTTCACATAGACAAGTTAGAAGGTGTATCTACCAACAGATTTCATTCTTTGACTGTATTAGAGGAAGAAGAGCAAGAAGATTTGAATGAACTCTTAACTGAGGAAATGAAAGAGAAAAATGTAAAGGAGGGCAGAGAGTTTGAAGCTGGAAAGGAGGTTAAAAACGACTGTATTAATAAATGTTCTATTACTGAACAAATTGTTCCCGGGGATGAAGATATACAGGGGCTGGACAAGGATGTTTCTTTTGTTAGAAGAGAGGATAAAGGTAAATCAGTGGCACCTACATTAATGAACCAATCTGAGCAGAAGAAGCAGTTCTCTATACATAAGGATGGTTCAAAAAGAGATATTCATTTGACAAGGCAGTTTGTGCCAAAGGTATCAATTTCTACTCAATCTTTATTTATGGAAAAAAATATTTTATCTGATAAAAATTTGGCATCTAGTAAAGAAGATTATGCTCTGAATTTAGAAGATACTAGTTTGAAAGATCAGGTGGACTGCAGTAATTTCAAACAGGATCAATATATGGAAAATGGGGTAATTCCAGTGTGACAGATTTTCAAAAAGAACCGGATGAAGCTGATTTCAATAAATCTTTTGTGGAGGAACAAGGTTCGGATGAGGAGGAAGTGGGGCGGTTGCAAAGGTCTTCATCACTACCCATGGTGGTATATCCAGATAATAATCAGATTGCTTCTCCAAAAAAATTTTGGTTAATAAGAATGCTCCTCCTGGTGGTTCACAAAGGGTCACTAGAAGCAAATCTCAAGCACAAAGGATTTCTTATTCTTCAATGCTTTAAATGTCAGGTATGATATGGAACATTAGGGGAATAGATAATCTTGCATCAATTAGAAGATTGCATTATTTGAAAAAAAATTTCATTTAAATTTCTTGGGAATTTTAGAGCCAATGATCTCGCTTGATGTTTCCTTTATTACTAGAAGATTGGGATTTTCCTCAGTAGTTGCTAATTGCTCAGGGAAAATATGGTTTGTTTACGATTCCAATATTGTTTGTAATGTTTTGTTTGATCATGAGCAATTCCTTCATTTGAGTTTGAAATCTGCTATGTTCCCAATTGAAATGATGTTGACTATTGTATATGCAAAGTGCACAAGAGTTGGAAGATATGAACTCTGGGAGAAGGTAGAAGACATTAAATCAAATGATGAGGCATTCTAGATGGTAGGTGGAGATTTTAATGTTATAGCTAATGTATCCGAACAATCCACAGGGAACATAACAAGTCTGGGAGCAATTGAAGATTTTAACAATTTTTTAATGGCAATAGGGTTGATAGATGCTGGTTATATGGGTGATTGTTTCACTTGGACCAACAACAGAATATGGAAGAGGTTAGATTGTATTCTAATTTCTCCATCTTGGCAAGGACATGAATTTTCAGTTCGGGTTGAACATCTTAGCCCCACTGCCTCAGACCATTGTCCACTGTTGATATCCTTTCCTATTTTTATCAAGTAGTTGCTTCCTTTCGATTTCAAAAGATGTGGCTAAGGCATCATGGTTTTCTACAGACGGTAAGATTAAATTGGAATCTTCCTAGTTCAGGTTTTGGTCTTCAGAAACTGCAGATGAAATTAAAAAGATTAAAGGAACATTTAAAGTGGTGGAACAAAGAGGTATTTGGGAACATTCATGACAACATTCAAAAAGCTGAACAATTGTATTCTGATGCAGAGAAACAGTTTGATTTAGAACCCTCTGAAGAGAATAGAATTTATAAAAACAAAAGTCAAGCTCACCTCTTCAAGACACTTCAAATGGAGGAAGACTTTTGGAGACAAAGAGCAATAGTTAAATGGAGGGGAGAGGGGGAAAGAAATACTAAATTCTTTCATGATATGGTGAAAACCAGGAGAATAACTAATAGAATTTTTCAGATATGGGATGAAGGGGAATGATTGGAGAAGCCAGAACTTATTAGAGCTTCAGCTGTCAAATTCTTTGAACAATTATTAACGGGAGAGGAATTTAATCATATGGAGGCAGATGTTAGTCATATCCCCATGCTGATCACTGCCGAAGAAAACTTTTCTTTTATGCTCTTGCCTTCTAAGGAGGAAATAAAGCAAGTTATATGGGAAATGGATCAAGATAATGTTGGTGCAGTAAGCACCCAAGTCGAACCTGTATTTTGATAATTGCAAAAGGGTTCAAAAGTTAAAATATAATGTTTATCTAACATGTTACTCAAGTGTGCAGGAAAAGTCCTAGCGAAGGACTGCTAGGCACCTGGCGAAGGAATGCCAGGATACAAAAGACCTAGCGAAGGACCGCTAGGAACCAGGCGAAGGACAGCTTGGTACTGAAGACCTGGCGAAGGACAGCTAGGCACCAGGCGAAGGACTGCTGGGCAAAAGTCCAACCGGAGGAGCCGGTTGGCATCAGGTAAATTCTCCCGAGAGGAGTAGGTGAGGACGCGTTCCCCGTCGAGGGAATAGTAGGCGTCGGTTCGACCTAGGGCTCCATTTTGGAGACCCAAAGTCAGAACCAAGATAGCTAAGGCTGTATAAACCTAATACTTAATGGCTTTATGTTGTTTTGGACTAACCTTGGATGCAGGACCAAAGGAACGTGTGTCTACAGCTCAGAATGCCCAAAGGAGAGAGGCAAGTAGCTGAGCAGGGTGCCCCCAGTGTTCCGGGCGCCCCCAAGGTCAATACAAAACAAGTGAAGCAAAGATGTGCTTCGGCAGCTTACTGGGCGGGGCGCCCCCGTGCTCCCGGGCGCCCCCATGCTCCCGGTCGCCCCGGATGGTCCGGGCGCCCCGAGCTAAAGCTAACGAAGTGGATCAACTCAAGCCAGCGAGAAGCCAGCGGATCGAGTCAACCCGGGCGCCCCCAGCGTCTCGGGCGCCCCCGTCAAAGTCTGATCCCGAGTTTGAAAGGATCAGAGCTGACCGAGAGGAGCTCGGATCAGATGACACGTGGGGGGGGGGGGCGCCCCCAACGTTCCGGGCGCCCCCAGGGGCTATAAAAAGGCCCTCGACCCCAAGGCTTCAACACAACAATTCTTCCAACACATTCACGCTCTTCTGCTCCAGCGCTCTGTCCCGGAAACCTCCCGACTCGAGATACAAGCGCCGACGACGTCCCTCTGCTTCGAAAATACGATCTACTCCGGACGTTGGTAACTAAGAGCGGTTTTTCTTTAGTTTACTGTACTAATCTTGTAATCTATTTCTGTAAACTTTTTGTGCATATAGAATTGCTCGCAGTAAACGGTCAACGACCGTGGGCCTTGGAATAGGAGCCGACCGCGACTCCGAACCAAGTAAAAAACTTGGTGTTCGCGTGTGTTTTACTTTATTTATTTCCGCTGCTAATTCTCTTTTACGAATCCGAGCGTTTTACGATATTCACCCCCCCTCTATCATTTCTCTCGATCCAACAAGTGGTATCAGAGCGGGGAAGCTCAAATTTGAGAATTTTTCAGATTTTACGAAATCTTTTTAAATTTTTTTTTTGTTCGAAATTTTTCTCGTTAATCGAGGTTGGTGCAACACCCCTCGACAAATTTTTTTCTTTTACTTCCCGCACTGCTAATCCAAGACCAAGTCTTGGGATATTTTCTTTTCTTTTAGTTTACTTTTCAGATAAAATGGCCATGCAAGAAGGCTTCAGCACCGCAAAACCACCTCTCTTCAGTGGGGAGGACTTTTCCTACTGGAAGAGCAGAATAGAGGTCCACCTAAAAACTCAGGTGGACATGTGGATAATCATCCAGTCTGGACTGGAGATTCCAAAGAATGCTGAAGGAGTACCTTAGACCTACACAGAGTGGGACACCGCTCTGAAACGGAAGATTGAAGCTGATGCAAAGGCGACCCAAACCCTCCAATGCGGCTTAACAATAGAGGAGCTGAACCGAGTGGGTCCATTCAACAGTGCCAAGGAGCTGTGGGGGAAACTGATCGAGCTGTACGAAGGAACTTCAGACACTCAGATCAGTAAGAGAGATCTCCTCCTGAACAAGCTGTATACGATCAAGATGAACGACAACGAAATAGCAGCTCAGCTCCACGCCCGAATTCAGGAACTAATGAACGGACTACACACAATCGGTCACAAGGTAGAAAACCGTGACCTGATAAGGTACGCTCTGAATGCTTTCCCGAGAAACACCTTGTGGACATCTATGGTAGATGCATACAAGGTTTCAAGGGACCTTTCAAAAATTAAACTAGATGAACTATTTTCAGAACTTGAATTGCATGAGCAGACTAACTGCACTCTGGCCGAGAAAGGCATTGCCTTTATTGCAGGTAAAGCTGGAAAAGTATCCAAGAAGAAATCTCAACCTGCACCCGAGTCTGACTCAAACTCAGACTCAGAAGACGAAGAAGGAGATCGACCTAAGCTGGTTCGACTGGCCCGGAACTACTACAAGAAATTAAAGAACCAAACCAACAGAAGGAAAGCCAGCCGAAGAAAGGAAGAACCAGCTGAACCCTCAAATGAAAAGAACAAACCCAACGTGACCTGCTACGAGTGCAAGAAGAAGGGCCACTACAAGACTGAATGTCCCAACCTAAAGGAAACGAAAAAGACGAGGAAGAAGAAGGCACTTCAAGCAACGTGGGATGAATCATCCTCCGAAGAAGAAGAAGAGGTCCCACAGTCGAACCTACTCGCACTAACCGCCTCAGAAGAAATCGAGACCGAGTCAGAATCGGAACAGGACGACGGCAGACTGACATTTTCGGAGGACGGCGAAATCAAGGTAAGTGGTTTTACTAGAAGTCAGTTAAATGAGTTAATTTCTTATCTTTCTCGAGATTTGGCGAAAGCTAAACTCCGAGTTGAATCCCTCCGACAGGAAGTAAAACTCCTGAAAGAGGGAGCTGACTCTAGATCCTTAACTGAGAAGGTTCAAGAAGGAACCTCTACTCAAGTTGAAAAACTTGAGAAAGAGAACTCCTCCCTGAAAACTCAGGTTAAGGACCTTAGATCAGCTTTAGAACGATTCACCTCTGGTTCCAAGGGTCTTGACATGATTCTTGGAAAACAGAAATCGATTCTAAATCGATCCGGATTAGGCTATAGAACCAAATCTAGACAAAGATCCTACTATGATGTACTGAACCAGTCCAGAAATAAAGTTCAGGCATGGGTACCTAAACTGTACCTGAACAAACAAATTGGATCAAATCAGTATTGGATTCCCAAGGACAAGATTCACATCTTGCCAAACCATTATCGTGGCTATAGTCCAGGGGGAGCCAAATTAAAAACAATATTTATTGTTAGATAAAATTCAATTCTTGTTTGCAAATTGCATGATTGATTGGTTATTTAATTTCTGCAATTTACCATGCTTATATTTAGGAATGGTTAGTTTAAGGACTGAACCAACTTAACTGAAATTTGAACAAACATAGTATTGGGTGGCGGTGAGATGATAGTACGTTAGGGAAACCAATTCTAATAAGGTCAAGTATTCTCTACTTGGTCTCTTTAGACTGGTGAAACTAGCCGAAGCTACCGATCCAAGACCCAAACTAGTTAGACCAAAATTTTTCAAAAAATAATTTTGAAAATGAAATTTCATTAAAAGGCTTTGTCAAGGAAAGGGTTGATGATCCAATAAGGCTACGACCAAAGAAGGCCTAGTGCTTGGCCAAGACCTAGAAGCCGATTTTTAAAATTCAAATTCAAATTATTCTTTGTCAAATTCGAATCTAACACAAATTTTCAATTAATTATAGATTCAAACATTATTTTTAAAATAAACTCAAATCAATTGCTTTCAAAAATTAATTTAGGTTTTTTTTAAATAAATCATATTTTTCTTAAAAAAAATTCTTTTATCAAAACCTGTCTCACAAAACCTGTAAGGCTAAAGTGATTGCTAACCCTAGATTGGGTGAGACAGACTAGGTTGTGAAAATCAATTTAAGCTATTCCTGATTCTAATTGGATCCAAATCAACAAAACTCTTTATGTGTAGGAACATAAAGATTTGGACCAATAGATGTTGGATAGCGGTTGCTCCAGACACATGACTGGAGATAAATTGAAATTCACCAAACTCAAGTTCATGAACCTAGGCTCAGTGGCATTTGGCAACAATGCTACACTCAAGGTAATTGGGTCAGGTAATATTGAACTTAAATCTGACTTTGTTATTAAGAAAGTCCTTTTGGTTGAAAATTTCAAATTTAACCTGCTTAGCATAAGTTAGTTATGTGATTCTGGTTATGTAGTTACCTTCAACAATTCTAACTGCCTGATTAGAAACTTGCAAGACTTAGAAATCATGCTTAAGGGCACTAGGAAAAATAATGTTTACACTATAAACCTACCCCTAGTACCTAAATGCATGTTAACTCAGTTAGAACAATCAAACCTCTGGCATAGGAGACTAGGTCACACTAACCTAAGAATTATTTCAAAAATCACCCAACATGGCCTAATTAAAGGTATTCCTAAAATTAAAAATCATGAAAACTTAATATGTGAATCATGTAATCAAGGTAAACAAACCAGGTCTAATCACAAATTAATCCAATCTGATCAAACTCAAACCACACTTGAGCTCCTGCACCTTGACCTATTTGATTCACATGGAGCCAAGTCACTAACCGGAAACCGATACGGCTTAGTAATAGTTGATGATTACTCTAGGTTTACCTGGGTAAGATTTCTAAAGACCAAAGATGAAACCCTAAACCTATTTAGTAACTTCTGTAAGTTAATTGAAAATCAGAACGATACTAAAATTAAAAGACTTAGGAGTGATCACGGGGGAGAGTTTGAAAATCAACAATTTGAGGAATTTTGTAAGGCAAATGGGTATATACATGAATTTTCATGTCCTAGAACCCCCCAACAAAATGGGATAGTCGAAAGAAAAAATAGAACTCTACAGGAAGTCGCTAGGGCTATGCTCAATGAATTTAACTTAGCTAACCAATATTGGGCAGAAGCAATTAGTACAGCTTGCTACATCCAAAATAGGGTCTTGATTAACAAGCGACACAACAAAACACCCTATGAATTATACTACCATAGACTTCCAAACCTACACTACCTAAGGGTCTTTGGGTGCAAAGTCCATATCCTAAACACCAAGGACTATCTAGGTAAATTCCAGTCTAAGTTAACCCCAGGCATCTTCTTAGGATACTCAACAACAAGTAGAGCCTATAGGGTTTACAACAAACAAACTAAGAAAATTGAAGAAACAACTAATCTAATATTTGATGAAGAAATTAACTCAAAATCTGACAACCCAAATCTAGCTTCATCAAATACTGATCAAGAAGATAATCAACAAATTGTTGAATCTTTAATTGACCCATAAACGAACTAACTATTGAACCAACTACTGAGTCAAATCAACCAACTATTGAACCAATTATTGAACCAACTCAAAGAGTTGAATCAAATAGTGAACCAAACCAACCAGCCGGACCTGAGGCCGAACCAAGTTCTAGAAAAACCAAGAAACCCAGACTCAGTCACCCAACCGATCAAATAGTGGGTGATCCAACTCTAGGA
>JAGFNQ010001229.1:220411-343040 GCA_024364735.1 Boesenbergia rotunda
AATATAATGTTTATCTAACATGTTACTCAAGTGTGCAGGAAAAGTCCTAGCGAAGGACTGCTAGGCACCTGGCGAAGGAATGCCAGGATACAAAGCCCTAGCGAAGGACTGCTAGGCACCTGGCGAAGGAATGCCAGGATACAAAGACCTAGCGAAGGACTGCTAGGCACCAGGCGAAGGACAGCTTGGTACTGAAGACCTGGCGAAGGACAGCTAGGCACCTGGCGAAGGACTGCTGGGCAAAAGTCCAACCGGAGGAGCCGGTTGGCATCAGGTAAATTCTCCCGAGAGGAGTAGGTGAGGACGCGTTCCCCGTCGAGGGAACAGTAGGCGTCGGTTCGACCTAGGGCTCCATTTTGGAGACCCAAAGTCAGAACCAAGACAGCGGAGGCTGTATAAACCTAATACTTAATGGCTTTATGTTGTTTTGGACTAACCCTGGATGCAGGACCGAAGGAACGTGTGTCTGCAGCTCAGAATGCCCAAAGGAGAGAGGCAAGTGGCTGAGCAGGGCGCCCCCAGTGTTCCGGGCGCCCCAAGGTCAATACAAAACGAGTGAAGCAAAGATGTGCTTCGGCAGCTTACTGGGCGGGGCGCCCCGTGCTCCCGGGCGCCCCCCATGCTCCCGGTCGCCCCGGATGGTCCGGGCGCCCCGAGCTAAAGCTAACGAAGTGGATCAACTCAAGCCAGCGAGAAGCCAGCGGATCGAGTCAACCGGGCGCCCCAGCGTCTCGGGCGCCCCCGTCAAAGTCTGATCCCGAGTTTGAAAGGATCAGAGCTGACCGAGAGGAGCTCGGATCAGATGACACGTGGGGGGGGGGGCGCCCCCAACGTTCCGGGCGCCCCCAGGGGCTATAAAAAGGCCCTCGACCCCAAGGCTTCAACACAACAATTCTTCCAACACATTCACGCTCTTCTGCTCCAGCGCTCTGTCCCGGAAACCTCCCGACTCGAGATACAAGCGCCGACGACGTCCCTCTGCTTCGAAAAATACGATCTACTCCGGACGTTGGTAACTAAGAGCGGTTTTTCTTTAGTTTACTGTACTAATCTTGTAATCTATTTCTGTAAACTTTTTGTGCATATAGAATTGCTCGCAGTAAACGGTCAACGACCGTGGGCCTTGGAATAGGAGCCGACCGCGACTCCGAACCAAGTAAAAAACTTGGTGTTCGCGTGTGTTTTACTTTATTTATTTCCGCTGCTAATTCTCTTTTACGAATCCGAGCGTTTTACGATATTCACCCCCCTCTATCATTTCTCTCGATCCAACAAGTGGTATCAGAGCGGGGAAGCTCAAATTTGAGAATTTTTCAGATTTTACGAAATCTTTTTAAATTTTTTTTTTGTTCGAAATTTTTCTCGTTAATCGAGGTTGGTGCAACACCCCTCGACAAATTTTTTTCTTTTACTTCCCGCACTGCTAATCCAAGACCAAGTCTTGGGATATTTTCTTTTCTTTTAGTTTACTTTTCAGATAAAATGGCCATGCAAGAAGGCTTCAGCACCGCAAAACCACCTCTCTTCAGTGGGGAGGACTTTTCCTACTGGAAGAGCAGAATAGAGGTCCACCTAAAAACTCAGGTGGACATGTGGATAATCATCCAGTCTGGACTGGAGATTCCAAAGAATGCTGAAGGAGTACCTTAGACCTACACAGAGTGGGACACCGCTCTGAAACGGAAGATTGAAGCTGATGCAAAGGCGACCCAAACCCTCCAATGCGGCTTAACAATAGAGGAGCTGAACCGAGTGGGTCCATTCAACAGTGCCAAGGAGCTGTGGGGGAAACTGATCGAGCTGTACGAAGGAACTTCAGACACTCAGATCAGTAAGAGAGATCTCCTCCTGAACAAGCTGTATACGATCAAGATGAACGACAACGAAATAGCAGCTCAGCTCCACGCCCGAATTCAGGAACTAATGAACGGACTACACACAATCGGTCACAAGGTAGAAAACCGTGACCTGATAAGGTACGCTCTGAATGCTTTCCCGAGAAACACCTTGTGGACATCTATGGTAGATGCATACAAGGTTTCAAGGGACCTTTCAAAAATTAAACTAGATGAACTATTTTCAGAACTTGAATTGCATGAGCAGACTAACTGCACTCTGGCCGAGAAAGGCATTGCCTTTATTGCAGGTAAAGCTGGAAAAGTATCCAAGAAGAAATCTCAACCTGCACCCGAGTCTGACTCAAACTCAGACTCAGAAGACGAAGAAGGAGATCGACCTAAGCTGGTTCGACTGGCCCGGAACTACTACAAGAAATTAAAGAACCAAACCAACAGAAGGAAGCCAGCCGAAGAAAGGAAGAACCAGCTGAACCCTCAAATGAAAAGAACAAACCCAACGTGACCTGCTACGAGTGCAAGAAGAAGGGCCACTACAAGACTGAATGTCCCAACCTAAAGGAAACGAAAAAGACGAGGAAGAAGAAGGCACTTCAAGCAACGTGGGATGAATCATCCTCCGAAGAAGAAGAAGAGGTCCCACATTCGAACCTACTCGCACTAACCGCCTCAGAAGAAATCGAGACCGAGTCAGAATCGGAACAGGACGACGGCAGACTGACATTTTCGGAGGACGGCGAAATCAAGGTAAGTGGTTTTACTAGAAGTCAGTTAAATGAGTTAATTTCTTATCTTTCTCGAGATTTGGCGAAAGCTAAACTCCGAGTTGAATCCCTCCGACAGGAAGTAAAACTCCTGAAAGAGGGAGCTGACTCTAGATCCTTAACTGAGAAGGTTCAAGAAGGAACCTCTACTCAAGTTGAAAAACTTGAGAAAGAGAACTCCTCCCTGAAAACTCAGGTTAAGGACCTTAGATCAGCTTTAGAACGATTCACCTCTGGTTCCAAGGGTCTTGACATGATTCTTGGAAAACAGAAATCGGTTCTAAATCGATCCGGACTAGGCTATAGAACCAAATCTAGACAAAGATCCTACTATGATGTACTGAACCAGTCCAGAAATAAAGTTCAGGCATGGGTACCTAAACTGTACCTGAACAAACAAATTGGATCAAATCAGTATTGGATCCCCAAGGACAAGATTCACATCTTGCCAAACCATTATCGTGGCTATAGTCCAGGGGGAGCCAAATTAAAAACAATATTTATTGTTAGATAAAATTCAATTCTTGTTTGCAAATTGCATGATTGATTGGTTATTTAATTTCTGCAATTTACCATGCTTATATTTAGGAATGGTTAGTTTAAGGACTGAACCAACTTAACTGAAATTTGAACAAACATAGTATTGGGTGGCGGTGAGATGATAGTACGTTAGGGAAACCAATTCTAATAAGGTCAAGTATTCTCTACTTGGTCTCTTTAGACTGGTGAAACTAGCCGAAGCTACCGATCCAAGACCCAAACTAGTTAGACCAAAATTTTTCAAAAAATAATTTTGAAAATGAAATTTCATTAAAAGGCTTTGTCAAGGAAAGGGTTGATGATCCAATAAGGCTACGACCAAAGAAGGCCTAGTGCTTGGCCAAGACCTAGAAGCCGATTTTTAAAATTCAAATTCAAATTATTCTTTGTCAAATTCGAATCTAACACAAATTTTCAATTAATTATAGATTCAAACATTATTTTTAAAATAAACTCAAATCAATTGCTTTCAAAAATTAATTTAGGTTTTTTTTAAATAAATCATATTTTTCTTAAAAAAAATTCTTTTATCAAAACCTGTCTCACAAAACCTGTAAGGCTAAAGTGATTGCTAACCCTAGATTGGGTGAGACAGACTAGGTTGTGAAAATCAATTTAAGCTATTCCTGATTCTAATTGGATCCAAATCAACAAAACTCTTTATGTGTAGGAACATAAAGATTTGGACCAATAGATGTTGGATAGCGGTTGCTCCAGACACATGACTGGAGATAAATTGAAATTCACCAAACTCAAGTTCATGAACCTAGGCTCAGTGGCATTTGGCAACAATGCTACACTCAAGGTAATTGGGTCAGGTAATATTGAACTTAAATCTGACTTTGTTATTAAGAAAGTCCTTTTGGTTGAAAATTTCAAATTTAACCTGCTTAGCATAAGTTAGTTATGTGATTCTGGTTATGTAGTTACCTTCAACAATTCTAACTGCCTGATTAGAAACTTGCAAGACTTAGAAATCATGCTTAAGGGCACTAGGAAAAATAATGTTTACACTATAAACCTACCCCTAGTACCTAAATGCATGTTAACTCAGTTAGAACAATCAAACCTCTGGCATAGGAGACTAGGTCACACTAACCTAAGAATTATTTCAAAAATCACCCAACATGGCCTAATTAAAGGTATTCCTAAAATTAAAAATCATGAAAACTTAATATGTGAATCATGTAATCAAGGTAAACAAACCAGGTCTAATCACAAATTAATCCAATCTGATCAAACTCAAACCACACTTGAGCTCCTGCACCTTGACCTATTTGATTCACATGGAGCCAAGTCACTAACCGGAAACCGATACGGCTTAGTAATAGTTGATGATTACTCTAGGTTTACCTGGGTAAGATTTCTAAAGACCAAAGATGAAACCCTAAACCTATTTAGTAACTTCTGTAAGTTAATTGAAAATCAGAACGATACTAAAATTAAAAGACTTAGGAGTGATCACGGGGGAGAGTTTGAAAATCAACAATTTGAGGAATTTTGTAAGGCAAATGGGTATATACATGAATTTTCATGTCCTAGAACCCCCCAACAAAATGGGATAGTCGAAAGAAAAAATAGAACTCTACAGGAAGTCGCTAGGGCTATGCTCAATGAATTTAACTTAGCTAACCAATATTGGGCAGAAGCAATTAGTACAGCTTGCTACATCCAAAATAGGGTCTTGATTAACAAGCGACACAACAAAACACCCTATGAATTATACTACCATAGACTTCCAAACCTACACTACCTAAGGGTCTTTGGGTGCAAAGTCCATATCCTAAACACCAAGGACTATCTAGGTAAATTCCAGTCTAAGTCAACCCCAGGCATCTTCTTAGGATACTCAACAACAAGTAGAGCCTATAGGGTTTACAACAAACAAACTAAGAAAATTGAAGAAACAACTAATCTAATATTTGATGAAGAAATTAACTCAAAATCTGACAACCCAAATCTAGCTTCATCAAATACTGATCAAGAAGATAATCAACAAATTGTTGAATCTTTAATTGACCCATAAACGAACTAACTATTGAACCAACTACTGAGTCAAATCAACCAACTATTGAACCAATTATTGAACCAACTCAAAGAGTTGAATCAAATAGTGAACCAAACCAACCAGCCGGACCTGAGGCCGAACCAAGTTCTAGAAAAACCAAGAAACCCAGACTCAGTCACCCAACCGATCAAATAGTGGGTGATCCAACTCTAGGAGTCAGAACTAGGTCGGCCTACAGAAACCTTAGTCAAATAGCAATGATCTCAAAAATAGAACCTAAGAATATAGAAGAAGCTCTACCTGATCCTGATTGGATCATAGCTATGCAAGAGGAGTTAGCCCAATTTGAGATGAACCAAGTCTGGGAACTAGTACCTAAACCTGAAGGCAAATCCATCATTGACACTAAGTGGGTTTTTAGGAATAAGCTAAATGATCAAGGAGAAATAGTCAGAAATAAAGCCCGCTTAGTAGCGAAAGGATTCAGCCAAGTAGAAGGGTTAGATTACGACGAAACATATGCCCCAGTAGCTAGACTTGAGTCTATTAGGATGTTATTAGCCTTTGCATCCCATAAAGGATTCAAACTATACCAAATGGATGTAAAGTCAGCCTTTCTAAATGGATTCATTAAGGAAGAAGTCTATGTAGGACAACCCCCTGGATTTGAGGACTTAGAAAGACCTGACCACATTTACAAACTTACTAAAGCACTATATGGACTAAAACAAACACCTAGGGCCTGGTATGAACGCTTATCAACTTACTTAATTTCTAAAGAATTTAAACAAGGACAAATTGACTCAACCCTATTCATTAAAACCTTAGGAAAAGAAATCTTTATTGCCCAAATCTACGTTGATGACATAATCTTTGGGTCCACCAACTCTATTTTTTTAAAAAAATTTGTGAAAATAATGGAAAATGAGTTTGAAATGAGTTTAGTTGGTGAACTCAACTTTTTCCTAGGGTTACAAATCAAACAAACTAGAGATGGAAACTATGTCCATCAATCCAAATATGCTAAAGAATTAATAAAGAAATTTAAAATGGATAACTCTAAAAGCATAAGTACCCCCATGACCACAAATGTAAAAATAGATAGTGACCCTGATGGTAAACCAGTAGACCTTAAACTCTATAGAAGTATGATAGGAAGTCTACTGTACCTTACAGCCAGCAGACCTGATATCCTTTTTTCTATAGGAATGTGTGCTAGATACCAAACCCGTGCTAAGGAAACGCACTTAGCAACCCTAAAAAGAATACTAAGATATGTTAAGGGCACCCTAAATGTAGGGATTTGGTATCCTAGGACCTCAACTTTTGACTTATCAGGATACTCGGATTCTGACTACGCTGGTTGTAAATTAGATAGAAAGAGCACAAGTGGAAGTTGCCAATTGTTAGGAAATAGTCTAGTAAGTTAGTGCAGCAGAAAATAACACTGTGTAGCTCTATCCACAACTGAAGCTGAGTATGTTGCCTTAGGAGAGTGTGTAGCACAACTTTTATGGATGATGCACACTCTTAAGGACTTCCAGCTCAACTACACCCAAACTCAGGTTTTCTTTGACAACATAAGGTCAATTAATTTAACTAAGAATCCAATCCAACATTCCAGAACTAAACACATAGAAGTTAAACATCACTTTGTAAGAGTCCATGTAGCCAGGGGTGAAATAGTACTTAAGCATATAAACTCTAAATCTAACTTAGCTGACATATTCACTAAACCCCTATCTGAGTCTGAGTTAAGCTCACTAAAAAGGCAGTTAGGATTATGCTTGGTAGAATAGGTTTACTCTATTTTCTGGTTTTCCTACTGCTTAACTCATTTTAAAATCAGGTTCTGAAATATTTTTTTACTTTCAAAATCAGCTTTTACTAAGTTTTGAAAAGTTTTAAAAATAAAATTTTCTTTCGACTTAGTTTTATTTTAAAAACTACCCCCTTCAAAACTAGGGCTTTTTCGCAAATGAACTTAGCCTAGGCCCTAACCCTAGAACTGCATGCACCTATAGATTTAGAAGCCAACATCTCACAAGCACCTTAGGGTACTTTTGATTGATAACCTAGAATGGGTTGAGATGCTTAGGTCTTTGCCTTAATTCAAGATGCTTTAATTGGGGCACTAAATACAACTTACACAGTAATTAAGTTAAGTGTCAAGTTTAGAAAATCTAACTTGAATAGAACACTTAACTTGACTAACCCTAGCGAAAACTACTGTTTATAACAGTTAGTAAGTAGCTAATTGGGTTAGACATGACCCTAAAAGAGATAATTGAAACTGATTTGGTTTAGTTCAAATCCTGAATTGGTTCAGTACAACAAATTATGCAGTTTATTTTTTCTGCTATTATGCAATCTTTTTTTGCTATATTTCTTTATTTTTGATATATGGCAAAGGGGGAGAGATAGGAAAGGAGAGATTTTAGAATTTTTTTCTAAATCCAAAATTTCAAACTCTATCCTTCATTCAAAAAGTACTTAATTCATTTTCAAAAGTACTAAGTTTTCCTTTCAAAAGTACTAAGTTTTCCTTTCAAAAGTACTAAGTTTTCCTAAGTACGTTAAACTTAAGTTTTCAAAACTTTCTCTAAGTACTTAAGTTTTCAAAATTTTCCTAAGTACTTTAAACTTAAGTTTCAAATTCTCTAAGTACTTTAAACTTAAGTTTTCAAATTCTCTAAGTACTTTAAACTTAAGTTTTCAAAATTTTCCTAAGTACTTTAAACTTAAGTTTTCAAAATTTTCCTAAGTACTTAAACTTAAGTTTTCAAAATTTTTCTAAGAATTTAAAACTTAAGTTTTCAAAAATCTTCCTATAAGTATAAATTTTCCAAAGTGCACAACCAAAATTATTTTGGAAAATATGTCTTTAAAGTTTCTGTTGAAAATTATTCTAAGTAAAATTAAATCCATCTTTAGACTTAGAAGTTAGTTTCAAAACCCCATGAAAATTTGAAAAATCTAGGGGGAGATTCCTTCCAGGGGGAGGAAACAAAATTTTGTTTAATATGTGCTGATTAACTTAACTTTTTGAACCAGGATTGCCATAAATCAAAAAGGGGGAGATTGTTGGTGCAGTAAGCACCCAAGTCGAACCTGTATTTTGATAATGGCAAAAGGGTTCAAAAGTTAAGATATAATGTTTATCTAACATGTTACTCAAGTGTGCAGGAAAAGTCCTAGCAAAGGATTGCTAGGCACCTGGCGAAGGAATGCCAGAATACAAAGCCCTAGCGAAGGACTGCTAGGCACCTGGCGAAGGAATACCAGGATATAAAGCCCTAGCAAAGGACTGCTAGGCACCTGGCGAAGGAATGCCAGGATACAAAAGACCTAGCGAAGGACTGCTAGGCACCAGGCGAAGGACAGCTAGGCACTGAAGACCTGACGAAGGATAGCTAGGCACCAGGCGAAGGACAGCTTGGTACTGAAGACCTGGCGAAGGACAGCTAGGCACCTGGCGAAGGACTGCTGGGCAAAAGTCCAACCGGAGGAGCCGGTTGGCATCAGGTAAATTCTCCCGAGAGGAGTAGGTGAGGATGCGTTCCCCGTCGAGGGAACAGTAGGAGTCGGTTCGACCTAGGGCTCCATTTTGGAGACCCAAAGTCAGAACTAAGACATCTAAGGCTGTATAAACCTAATACTTAATGTCTTTATGTTGTTTTGGGCTAACCTTGGATGCAGGACCGAAGGAACATGTGTCTGCAACTCAGAATGCCCAAAGGAGAGAGGCAAGTAGCTGAGCAGGGCGCCCCCAGTGTTCCGGGCGCCCCCAAGGTCAATACAAAACAAGTGAAGCAAAGATGTGCTTCGGGAGCTTACTGGGCGGGGCACCCCCGTGCTCCCAGGCGCCCCGGATGGTCCGGGCGCCCCGAGCTAAAGCTAACGAAGTGGATCAACTCAAGCTAGCGAGAAGCCAGCGGATCGAGTCAACCCGGGCGCCCCCAGCGTCCTGGGCACCCCCGTCAAAGTCTGATCCTGAGTTTGAAGGGATCAGAGCTGACCGAGAGGAGCTCGGATCAGATGACACGTTGGGGGGGGCCCAATGTTCCGGGCGCCCCCAGGGGCTATAAAAAGTCCCTCGACCCCAAGGCTTCAACACAACAATTCTTCCAACATATTCACGCTCTTTGCTCCAGCGCTCTGTCCCGGAAACCTCCCGACTCGAGATACAAGCGCCGACGACGTCCCTCTGCTTCGAAAATACGATCTACTCCGGACATTGGTAACTAAGAGCGGTTTTTCTTTAGTTTACTGTACTAATCTTGTAATCTATTTCTGTAAACTTTTTGCGCATATAGAATTGCCCGCAGTAAATGGTCAACGACCGTGGGCCTTGGAGTAGGAGCCGACCGCGACTCCGAACCAAGTAAAAAACTTGGTGTTCGCGTGTGTTTTACTTTATTTATTTCCGCTGCTAATTCTCTTTTACGAATCCGAACGTTTTATGATATTCACCCCCCTCTATCGTTTCTCTCGATCCAACAGATAGTGCAGCCGGGCCAGATGGTTTTTCCTCAGCCTTTTATGTTTCCTGTTGGGATATTATTCAAGATGATGTGCAACAAGCTGTGATGGATTTCTTTAAGGAGGAGTTTTGACAAGAGGAATGGTAGCTACAATTGTAGTGCTGATTCCAAAGAAGGATAATGCTCAAAAGTCGCAAGATTTTCGCCCCATTAGCTTATGTAATATATCATATAAGATTGTTTCAAAGATTTTGGCAAATAGGCTCGCGAATACTCTACACAAGATTATTTCTCCGGCTCAGAGTGGTTTTGTGAAAGATAGATTGATTTCTGATAATATTCTTTTAGCCCAAGAATTGACTCATAAACTAAATATTCATGTCAGAGGAGGAAACGTCATTATGAAACTGGACATGGCTAAAGCTTTTGATAGAGTACAGTGGAATTTATTATTTAGGATTATGGCAGCTTTTGGTTTTTCGGACTCATTTATAAATATGATCAAGAGATGTATTGCTTTTTGTTGGTTTTCTATCCGGGTTAATGGTCATCTTGCAGGTTTTTTTCAATCTAAAAGAGGATTAAGACAGGGAGATCCTATCTCTCCTTTTTTGTTCATCATAGCATCTGAGTTTTTATCGAGGGGATTGGAGAATTTTTTTCTCAAAAATTCAAAGATGAGTTATGATACGGGATGTGATATGAAGATATCTCACCTAGCATATGCGGATGATATTATGGTTTTTCTGAATGGATCAATTGATTGTGTAAAAAAGGTAAAGGCTTATTTTGATGCATATGAGAGGCAATCAGGCCAATTGGTAAATGCTGGAAAAAGTATGATCTATCTTTCTAGAAACATAACTTCGGCCCGTAAGAATTCAATTTTAGCTGCCACAAATTTTGTGGAAGGTACATGGCTTATGAATTATTTAGGGATTCCCATTTTTGTTGGGATCTGAAAATCAGTATATTTTCAACCTCTGATACAAAAAATAAGAAGGAAACTCATGGGATGGAATATTTCACGACTCTCTTATGGTGGCCGCCTTTTGCTTATTCAAAGTGTTTTAATTTCTATACCTCTTTATTTGTTACAGGTACTTCTACCTCCTTTGTCAATTTTACATAATATGGAAATGATCTTCGCGAGATTTTTTTAGGGCTCTACAGACACTAAAAGGAAGACTCGCTGGATTGCTTGGGAAGAGATCAGTAAGCCAAGGATGGAAGGAGGGTTAGGAGTGAGGAAGCTAGCAGATTTTAGTGTGGCAATGGCGGTTAAACTTTGGTATAGATTCAGAGAACAAAAAACACTTTGGGCAAATTTCCTATCAAGGATGTATTGTAGCACTACTCATCCTGCCATAGTTCAGTTGAAAAGTAAAGCATCTTCTTGTTGGCGCCGAATGGTTAAATTTAGAAGCTTAGCAGAACAAAATATATGCTGGATTTTGGGTGAAGGTAAACTGCATTTCTGGTTTGATACATGGTTGGATAGTGGTCCATTGTTTCATTCTTATGCCCTAGTTGGAGATATTGACATAAGAGTTGCAGAATTTTTGGAAGGATCTCAATGGAGAATGGACAAAATTAGTAGAATGCTCCCGGAAGAAATAGCTGCTGAAATAGTTGAAGTACCTGCACAAATAGAAGATATAGATCATATCATATGGAAAATATCTTTGAATGGCAAGTTCTCTTTAAAAACGACATGGAATAATGTTAGACAAACTCAACCAATGATGCCCATAAATTTTGCAATTTGGAGTGGATTACTCAACCCTTCTATTTCCATTTTTGCATGGCGTTTCTTAAGATTCAAGTTACCTGTTGATACCATTCTGCAAAAAAAGGGAATCACACTGGTCTCTAAATGTCTTTGTTGTAATGATTTAGAAACTTGGGACCATTTGTTTTTTGATGGGCCAATAGCAAAGGAAGTTTGGTCTTACTTTGCAAACTTGTTTAGGGTGCGCAGATTTTTCTTAATGGGAGATTGGATGATTGGTCAAGAATGGTCTCATGGTGGACATGTTAGAGAGGTCATGCCTTTCCTTGTATTATGGTTTTTATGGGTGGCTAGAAATGATGCCAAGCATAGAGGGATAAAACAAGAAGCAAAGAAGATTAAATGGAATATAATTCAGTATTTACTCCTAGGAGAAGCGGCAGGTATCTTGAAAGGAAAGCATTGGAAAGGTTTCTCTTCAGTGGCTACGGCTTGGGGGATTCCTATCAAAGTAAACATCAAAAATACTATTTTTGTGGGGCATTGGAAGAAGCCGAAATTTGGTGGTTATAAATCAAATACAGATGGTTGCTCAAAAGGAAATCCAGGTGTATCATCATATGGGGTTATAATTAGAGACCACACAAGACAATTTATAATGGCAAAGCATGGCACATTGGGAGTTATTTCTAATGTAAAAGTAGAATTGTCGGCTATCTTATTTGGATTGGAATTATATGTTGCCTGTAATTATTTTCCAGTGTGGTTAGAATCAGATTCAAAGATTGCTTTGAAGATTATACAGTCTCCTTATGTGTGCTGGGATTATAGAAATATAGTGCTTAGAATCAAAATTATTATGGGAAGATATAAGGTGACTTATTCGCATATTTTTAGGGAAGGAAATGTGGCTGCGGATTATTTGGCCAATCAAGCTTTTCAATTTGCGAGGGACAAAGTCTTGAGAAGACAGGATATAAACAAGAATTTATATGGCATTTGTAAGATGGACAAGCTGGGGCTTCCTTATGTTCGGATGGATCAGAAAATGATGTAGAGAAATTGAATGCTTTTTGGAAAATCTGCAGTTTACATTAAAATTAAATTTAGTTTGGAGTCTCAGAAACTTTGAAAAGCTTTGCAGATTCAGGAGTTTCTATCAAATAGTGTCTTTGCTAATTGTTTTATATCTTGCTATACTGATATAATGTTTTGCAGAGGTTCTTACTGAAATATGGGAAGCTGATAATGGTATTTTTTCTGGTTTTCTATTCCCAGCGTATCTGCTAGAGATTCAGTATTACAAATGAATCATCTCTTATAAATCGATGCTCAGTATTATAATGAATCTGATACAAATCATCTGTTATAAATCTTTGATTGTTATGTATTTGTTACAAATTCAGTACATCTATGCTCAATATTGATCAAGGGTTGAAATATTGCTCTCTCAAAAATTTTAGATTGCATGTTGAATTGGAGTTTTTGAAATTTCTGCATCCATTTAGATTAAATGGATTTTTATTTCTGATGAGACGAAACTGTCTGGAAGTCTGCAGATTCAGAGATTCCCACAAGGATGCTTTGATATCGTATTTAGACAGCATGCTCTGATACGGAGTTTTTCATGATATATTGTTTATAATATTGCAGAAGTTTACTGATATAAATTCTTATCATGCTGAATGGAGGTCTGAAACTCTTGAGTTTATTCAGACCAAATGGAAACTGTTTTCTGATATGATGAGATGAAATATTTTTGGGAAGTCTACAGATTTCAGAGATTCTACAAGAATGTTTAACATGGAGAATTTCAGACCAATGGTTTCAATAGATTGTTTTGACAATGATCTATATTTTGATACAATGTTTTTGAAATGGTTGCAAAAGTATTTTGAAATTCAGATTATGGATGACTTTTCTGGTCTTTCTATTTGTTGCGTGCTGATGGATACAAATTATTTCACTCTCTGGTTTTTTCTAGGGAAATTCTATGATGATTCTATGATGAAGACATGAAGATATGAAGGCTGGTTTTGATACTTCTTCTATATCGAGTTGAGTTTCTTGGGAATTTATGGGCTATTGGAACTCAAGAATATTTGAAGTATGGCTATGCGACGGCTAGCTTGCTTGGAAATTTTTCTAAAAGAGGAGGTGGTGATGCGATACTTCAAAAAGGTTGGAGTTATGAGATAGATATTAAAAGAGCTAACTATATTGTTAGCAATTTTTGTAAAATCCTTTTGAGACCATGTTATTTCATGATTAGATGGTAAGGTTTGGCCCCCCTTCTAACATGGATTTCTTTCCCTATTAATAATAAATTTCATTTTGAAAAAAAATGCTTATATTTTCAAAAGAATTTTGAAAAATAGTGTATTAAAACATATTATTTTGAAATGTTCAATAATTCTTTTAATTTAACCTCCCCCTAAACTTGACACAGTCCTTGGAAGCTTGTTGACCACAAGTACTCTTCCTCTGAGTCTTTAGGGTTTAGTCAAGACCAAAAGAATTATCTAGTAATTTCAAAAAAAATAATTGCCAAAAACAATTTTCGTAAAACCACTTGTCAGAAGGTTTTCTTTTGACTTAGACTCCCCCTAAATTTGACACATCCTAGGAGTTTTTGTAGATCATGAGGTAGACTTTCCTCTGTGTCTTTAGGGTTTATCAAGATTAAAAGGGAAATAAGCATAATTTTTTGGAATGCATTTTGAAGTATTGGCATTTCGAAAAAAATGAGTATTTGAAAAACACATTTTGAAATGAAGGTAATTTGTCATGCACAGTTTTCGAAAACCATAAGTGATAGTAATTTAAAGCATCGTTTTCAAAAAACATTTTGAAGTGATAATGATGTTTAAAGCATAATTTTTGAAAAACACTTTGAAAAAAACTCCCCCTGACACCAACACCGTTTGACTCTATCTAAGTGCCTTAAGGGGCTTTAGTGTTGACCTAAGAGGCTTGTGTCTAATTGTGTAGGTCAAATAATTTTTGAAAAAGATATAATATTGAAAATGTATAATATGTATAAACAATCAGACAAGCATGAAATCCATAAAAATATTACTATGTTAAAGCACTATTTTGAAAATAGATTTTTAGAAAAAATATTCTAAGAATTTTGGAAAATAATTTTGAAAAATATTTTTCAATTTATTAGTCCTTAACATCTCACCCGTTTTAGATGTCTCAGTACAAGCAAGCATGGTTGCCTTATGGGTGTATTGTGAGATGCTTGAATAATATTTCTTAATTTATTGTTAAATTTAAGATTTAATCAAAACTTGTGTTAGATTCAAAATTTTCAAATTGTAAATTGAATTTGATTTTCGGTAATCGGCTTCCAGGTCTTGGTGAGGAACAGAGGCCTTCTTTGGCCGTAGCCTTATTGGAGCAACAACCCTTTCCTCGACAAAGCCTTTTATCGAAAATTCATTTTCAAATTTAGTTCTTGAAAAATTTTGGTCTAATTAGTTTAGGTTTTGGATCGGTAGCTTCGGCTAGTTCCACCAGACTAAACAGACTAAGTAGGGTGCGCCTTACCTTACTTGACCTTATTAGAAGGGCTTCCCTAACGTACTATCATCTCACCTCCACCTAATACTAGGTTGTTCAAGTTTTAATTAGTCTTTTTCCTATAACTGTTCTAAATCATGCATAAACTTAAATATGAATGACATGACATATATTAAAAAATAGCAGAAGCATGGCATGACAGTTATGCATGAGTCAAACAATTCATAATATTTTACTTAAGTTTCTAATAATATATCAAATTCTCGATTTGATACATGTCGTGTGAACCCGCGAATATGTCAACCCACTTTGATATATTTAATATTATTAATTTAACTATTGCAGTTTGGGTAAGATTTTATTTAATTTGAGTTTAAGTTATTTACGAGTTAGAGTTAAATTAAAAACAATTAATTGAAGTTAAATTAATTAAAATTAATTAAGAAGTTAACTTAATTAGGGATTAATTAAAGTTAAATTAATTTGGGATTAATTAAAGTTAAATTAATTTAGAATTAATTAAAGTTAAATTAATTAGGAATTAATTAAAGTTAAATTAATTAGGAATTAATTAAAGTTAAATTAATTAGGATTTAATTACGGATGAGATAATTAAGGTACAAATTAAGGTAATAATTAAGATTTAATTAAGGTTGCATAAAGGATTAAATTAAGATTAAAGATTAAAATTAAAGCTTTAAGATTTAACTTGATTTAAGTTTCAAAATTTCTGGGTTGGTTAAAAGTTGTGGATTTAATTTCATCGTTTTCATTATTTCGAAAATATCTGATTCCTTCACTATTTTTCCTTTATTTAATTTTTCGAGTTTTTCTAACAACTTTGATTTGTTTGACTTTTTGTAAATTTTATTAACTATAGCCTTGATCTCAGAAAATTCAATTTCCTCCTCATCCTTGTCATTAAAATCACATCCTTCAATATCCTTATAGTAGGTAGGGTAAATTGGGCCACTAGTTAATGTTTTGTAATTATCTTCAATATTATCTAAAAATTTGATAATTAAATTATCATCTAAGAAGATTTCATCTCCACTATCCTCAGAAATATCCTTAGAATTAAGTTTAGAATTATCCTCAATAATTTCAGAGTTGATTTCAGGATTATCCTTAAGAATTTCAAAATTATCTTCAATAATTTCAAAGTTAATTTCAGGATTATCCTTAATAATTTCAGAGTTAATTTCAAGATTATCCTCAATAATTTCAGAGTTAATTTTAGAATTATCCTTAAGAATTTCAAAATTATCCTCAAAAATTTCAGAGTTAATTTCAGGATTATCCTTAATAATTTCAGAGTTAATTTCAGGATTATCCTTAAGAATTTCAAAGTTAATTTCAGGATTATCCTTAAAATTATTAGATTTAATTTCAATATTATCAGTAAAATTATCAGATTTAATTTCAATATTATCAGAATTAATTTTAAAAATCATTGAATTGACATTCAGGATTAAACAGTTAATTTCTGATATTTTAGCAATATCTACATTTTCTAATTAGGCATGCAAAGTGTTAATTTGACTATGCAGTAAATTCAATTTTTCAGAAAAATTATCTAAACTATCATATGACAGTGCAGGAATTTGAAAATTTTTCGGAACGTAAATTTTTCGTACCTTTGCCGGACACTTATTCTTGTAGTGTCTGTACTTTTCGCATTTGAAGCACCGTATTTGACTTTTATCCCTCTGGACTCCGGGCGCTGGTGCCTTCTTTGCTTCCAGTGGTGAAGTTCGAGTCTTATGAGTAGGATACTGATTTTTATAGTGTCCTCTCTCCCTGCACTTAAAGCATGTAAGATGAAATTTAAAAACTGACATTTAAAATAAAATATACCTGATTCACCCCTGGGCTCCCCCTCATCTCCTGGCGTCTTTGCTCCGTCGGTGGTTAGTCCGGTGAAGAGTGATATGGTTCTGATACCACTTGTTGGACCGGTGCCGTCGATAGAGGGGGGGGGTGAAAATCAACCGTAAAAAAACTCGCAGAAACTTCGTAGAAAACTCGTCTTTCGGATCTTCATTCTAGACTCAGAGTTAGTGCAGCGGAAAATAGAAAGAACGAAGAAAACAACGAGACTTGTACACACGGGATTTACTTGGTTCCCAACCCCCTAGGGTCAGTACATCCAAGGTCTAAGCACGGGAACACCCGTCCACTAATGGTCTCCTTTCCAGACTTTCTGGAGACGAAGAAACCCATCTTACAGTGTATGATTTACAATCAAAATATTAAATAAATTTAAGTGCGGAAAGTAAATCAAACCAAATGAAAAGAATCGAAGACTCGACCGATCTGGATCTCCGAAGTGCCGCGCACTTCCTCCCGGAGCTTCCTTGGTCGCAGAGCCTCGTCGTTAGCGCATTGTCGTCAGTCAGAAAGCTTAGAATGATCTTGGAAGTTGTGTCTTGAGCTAAGGGGTCAAAGCTCTTTTTATAGGCTTCATTGGGGCGCCTGTGATCAATTAGGCGCCTCATATAGCTTGGTCAAACTCCATCCTCGTGCCAAACTCGCAGCAGGGATAAGATCCCTCTTCCTAGGCACCTCACCCATACAGGGTGCCTGGGAGCTGGCTGCTAGTCCAGGGCGCCCTGTTGCTCTGGGGCGCCTGTTTCAATACAGGCGCCCTAGAGCTCCTCTTCCAGGTCGCTTGTGTTCGTTTGCCTGTCTTGTTTCCAACTTTTAGGTACCTGCAGTACAATCAAAGACAAGACAAACATGCAGATAATCTTAACCTTAAGGAAATGGTTCTGACTTCAGATTTCCGTGAAACTCTAGGTCGAACCGACGCCTAAGTTCCCACCCCTGGGAATGCTCCTTCAACCTACTCCTCTTAGGAGACGGTTGCCACCCAGTCCATTCGGGTGAACTTTTGCTTAGCCTTCGATACTCTCGGATCTCAAGACGTCCGACCCTTGACCTATCTCTAGTCCTTAGTCATCGCTCAGCTAAGTTGCTCAATCCCTCGGATCAAGACTTCATGCCCAAACCCTAGGTCCAGGACTTCGGTGCCCAACCCTCGGTCAGGACTTCGTACCCAATTCCTCGAACCAGGTCTTCGTGCTAACATCACTCATCAGGACTTTTGCCCAGCTTCACTCACCAAGACTTAGTGCCCAGCTTCATTCACCAGGACTTTGTGCCCAGCTTCACTCACCAGGTCTTAGTGCCCAGCTTCACTCACCAGGACTTCATGCCCAACTTCACTCATCAGGTCTTAGTGCCCAGCTTTACTCACCAGGACTTCGTGCCTAGGTTAACTAGGACTTTGGTTCACTTTGGTACTCTTTTCTTCACTCACCCTTCTCTTGTTCAATGTATCACTGACTTAAGCATATTGTCAAACATTGAAACACTTAGTGGAGGACATCACTGATGCATCTTGCACCAACATAAGGTACCCCTTGTGTATCTTCTGTGACATGAGGTGCAATGCCTTGTGGTATTCCCTCTTGTACAGTTGGTACTAAGATTAGAATGTCCCCTTATTTAATTTACTCAGAATAACTCTACTTATGGGCTTGTGGTTTTATTTCATAGTCCTTTTCCTAAGAATCAGACATTTGTACCAACAAATATCCTCTGATCCTGAGGACTATTAAACCACCTTTTGTTCCCTTAAGATAGCCTACGAACATATGCACTAGATTCCAACTTATCAGTGTCTCTCTTCAGCACATGTGCTGAACTACCCATAATCTGAACATGCCTTAGACTAAGCTTTCGCTTAGTCTACATTTCTATGGTTTTAAGAGACTATCGACCTAGATAGTATCAAGCATATACACCGTCGTATCCAGGGCATATCCCCATGAACAAATCTGGCTAATCTCAGAGTGGCTTATCATCTTCCTAACCATTGCCTTAAGAGACCTTCTTCCTTCCATGTGTTGCACCGTTCTGTTGGGGCACACCAGGTGCAGTGAATTGGGATCGAATCCCAATCATTGATAAGTAAGTCCTACAACTATCCCTAGAGGTACTTGCCATTACGATCTAATCGTAATGTCGCCATACTTTTACTCTGATGTTTCTCTGCATCAGACTTGAATTCTTTGATCTCATCAAAGTATTCAGTCTTGCAGTACATCAAGTAAATGTACTTTGACCCTTGAATAATTGTTTATGAAATAAACAAAGTCTTAAAGGCTACCTCTATTCTAGATAGACTAAGGACCTATACTTATCAGGATGAACCAACTACTACATACTTTTAGCTCTATGCCCCATCGTTTAGAAAAAACCTTTTTGGTCTTGTTACCTTCCTAGTAAAAGTCAAAAATCTTAAGGAAGACAAGTCTTCCACCACCAATGAACCTAAGAGCTCATTGGCTATCAACCTTTGAATCCCACTAAAGGTTAATAAGACCAAGCCTTTAGAGCTAAAATGTATGTTTGGTTCTACTTGGGAGGAACCTTTCTCTTACTTTGGTTAGATGATAAGCTATCTAATTGCATTATGAGAGATTTTGGTTTTTAAGCTAATTGTCTATCTATGCACTTTAATAGATAATCCTTCTATTCCACTTTTAACAAATAAAAGCAATAAAATATTTTATTCCAGAAATTGCACAAAAGTTCTTTCCAAAAATTAAGTACATAAAGACAATCTCTAAAAACCAAAACTATATCATCATATGCTAAAGACATAAATGAATAAATAAACTCCCACTGCAAAAGTCATCTCCATAGCCTATCCATGTAGTCAGTAATATCCTCCTCAGCTAGCCGTCGGGTTTCCTGGAACCCCTACATAAAAATGCAGACATGATTAGTGACATCTGTATCTACACACCAGGTACTAGTAGATATCACTGCTAAACATGTTACAACGACAAAAGAAGAAAATATACCTGAATTATTACCCTAACGGCGGGGACAATCCGCCTTCCAATGTCCTAACTGCTTGCACACAAAGCACTTATCTTTCGGCTTCTTCATGCATCCCTGAGGTCCCTGTAATCCTGCTACTTTGTTCGCCCTAGCATGTTTCTTCTTCTTCTTTCCTTTCGGTTTAGAAGTAGAAACCTCTTGAGCAATGAAAGTCTGCGAGCTCTGAAGAGAAAACACCTCTGCCGCCTCAAGTTCTGTCAGAAGCTCTGCCCACGAATATGAACGCTTGTCCATATTGTAGCTTAGGCGAAACTTCTCAAAACTCTTTGGTAGAGATTGGAGGATAAGATTGACCTGGGTTTCCCCATCGATTTGTGTTCCAAGGATTTCCACATGTTACCTACAATGCAAAGTAAAGGACTTTTATGCCTGTACTAATATAAACAAGCACCTAGTGTTGTTGTGATTCTCTTTTCAAAACTTAGATGATCTTATATATAAAAAGAACAAGTCTTTTAGTATACACATCTATCAATCTCCCACTTATACTCAAAGACTTTGCTGTTCTCTCACTTCCATACATTTGACTCCCATATCCTCCATATGCCGGTCAAAAGTTCTAGCTGGAAGAGCTTTAGTGAAAGGATCCGCCAGGTTGTCCTCCGATGCAATCTTGGAGATAGCTACTTCTCCTCGCTTTACGATTTCTCGTATCAGGTGGTACTTGCGCTCTATGCGTTTACTTGCCTTATGGGCTCGTGGTTCCATCGAGTTTGCAACTGCACCATTGTTATCACAAAAGATTGTGATAGATCTGGGCAAACCAGGAATCACATCGAAGTCCAATATGAAGTTCCTGAGCCATATAGCTTCCTTGGCTGCCTCTGAGGCTGCCACATACTCAGCTTCCATGGTGGAGTCCTTCACGTATTTTTTCTTGACACTCCTCCAAACAACAGCTCCACCTCCTAAAGTAAACACACCCTGAGGTAGAATTGAAGGATCGTTTAGGCGTGTAGAGGGGGGGTGAATGCACTTTTTCGGATCTTTGAACTCTACAAAATTGTTAGCATAGCAGAAATAATATGCAAAGGAATTAAAAACAATGCTAACACTTATCGTTTACTTGGTATCCACCCAGATGGGTGACTAGTCCAAGGATCCACGCCGCGAGCACCACTTTTCACTATCGAAAAGTCTCCTTGAGGTGGAGAAACCTTTACAGCAAGATCATCCTCTTTACAGATGCAGAAATACGAGAGAGGAAGCAAGAATCACTCTACAGACGAGCAGCACTTCGACACTGTACGGAACCGTACCGTGTAAGTGCAAAACGTGCTCCTTTTATAGGTGAACAGGACAGATTCGCAATCTATCCAGCCCGCATCAGTCGACTGACCTAGCATTGCCCTAGCATTAATTGCTAGCCAATGGCTAGCCAACGGCTAGTTTCGGGGGTATACCAGTCGATTGCCCAAATGTCAGTCGACTGGTCCGAGGCCGCAAACTTTCTGTGGATTTTGGCAGTCGACTGCCTCTGGGCCAGTCGACTGCCCTGCCTCCCAGCTTAGCACCAACCACTCTGGACCTTTCCTTCACGTGTGCCTTCAGGTCTGCTCCCTTGGCTCGCCCTTTGAAGTCCTCTTCCTCTGGCTATCGTCCCTCGGATACGCACGCAAGCCTTCCCTTGGCTTGCCTCCATGCCACCCTTCACGTGTGCCCTTGATGTTCACTTCCCGGCTTGCCCTTGGAGCTCTCCTCCCTCGGCTCTCGTCCCTCGGATATGTCCACCATGTGTGATTCTCCAAGTCCTGCAAACTCAATCACACATATCAAATACAACATAACACTCTAACCTTAAACATATTCACACACACACATCAAAACCATGATCTTTCAATCATTTAAGGGCCGATTGCCTCAACAATCTCCCCCTTTTTGATGTGTGACAATATGTTTAAGATAGAGATAAATAACAGCCATAAAAACAATAGCAAAAGATAGCAATTGAAAAAAAACATGAGACATAGTAACCCTAGGAGGTAACCTCCCCCTTAACCTATGTCTTCTCCCCATCTTCAATTCTATTCATAATCTAAGTTAAGTTTCCACTTAACAGCATTAAAAATATAAGACATATCAGAACCTAAGAGGTACCTCCCCCTTAATCCATGTCTTTTCCCCAATTTTAACCTTTCAAGGTCTAAGTTAGACAAAATACCTAAAACCATCCATTTTAAGTCAAAATTCTAACTTAAACCACCCATTCTCCCCCTTTGACACCATCAAAATGATTGCCTCAAGCAACCAAACCCTATGACATCAAATGTGAGAAAGTTGGATTTTTGAAATTTCTCACAGAGGCTGAAATTGGTCGTGCCAGTCGACTGCCCATGGGGCAGTCGACTGATATGCCATCAGTCTGATTTTTCAGCTTCTCTGTCAAATTTCAGAAACTCCCAGAAAATTCCAGAAAATACCAAAAATTGTAAAATTTTGTATGCATGTTTGAAATGTTATACTCTATCAGGGAAAAATATTAGTCCATATAAAATTTCAACCATGTATGACTTTTGATAAAAATCCAAAAGTTTTGAAAACCACTACATTTTGTATCAAACTTTGAATACAATTTTGTAATCATATGACTTTTAAAAGCATGGCAAAGTATATAAGACTTAAAATGATTTTCAAAGGTTTAAAATGTCCAACTATGATCTTTGGGCAAGGTATCCATTTATTAAACACTTGTCTTCCCCATAGTTGGTCTAATGTTCATATTTTGATACTTCTAATGGTTCAACAATGTGCCACAAGCAGAAGTGAGCCAAATGTATCACCCTAATGGATCAAACACCCTTTTTCAAGGCTAATATCTCCAAGTTCACCCTATACTTCCACAAAACACATTCCAAGGCCTCTTCTTAAGGATGTAAACTCCGATTCGGGAAGAGGCTTGGTAATGATATCAGCTAGGTTCGATTTGGATTCAACATAGTGGAGTTCTATGTCTCCCCTTGCCACATGGTCTCTAATGAAGTGATGTTTCACTTCAATGTGTTTTGTCCTAGAATGGTGAACCGAATTCTTTGTTAAATTGATTGTACTTACATTATCACACAAGACTTTGACCTTGATGTAATGTAACTCATAATCCTCTAAGGTGTGCATGATCCAAAGAAGTTGGAACACACCCACCCATTGCCACATATTCCGCTTCCGTTGTTGATAGGGCAACGCATGGTTGTTTCCTACTACTCCAACTAAGGAAGACCCAAGGAATTGACACCCTCCACTTGTACTCTTCCTATCTAACTTACAACCCGCATAGTCCGAGTCGGTGTATCTAATTAGATCAACATTAGGGGTTCTAGGATACCAAAGTCTGACATTGAGGGTCCCTTTCACATACCTTAAGATCCTCTTGACTACAACCAAATGGAACTCTTTGGCACAAGATTGGTACCTTGCACACATACCTACCGCAAAAAGTATATCGGGTCTACTAGCGGTTAGGTATAGAAGGCTACCAATCATGCTCCTATATTGTTTAGAGTCTACCATTTTCCCTTCAATGTCACTATCGATTTTCACATTGGCTCCTATGGGTGTAGATGCTACCTTAGCATTTTCTAAACCAAATTTCATTAACATCTCCTTAGCATATTTGGTTTGAAAGACATGTGTACCTTCATTAGTTTGCTTAACTTGAAGGCCTAAGAAAAAGGTTAACTCTCCTACAAGACTCATCTTAAATTCATCTTTCATACACTTGATGAATTCTTGTAGGAAGTCATTATTTGTTGACCCAAAAATGATATCGTCTACATAGACTTGGGCAACAAATATGTTCTTATCTTTAGATTTTAGGAACAATGTAGGGTCAATTGTTCCTCTCCTAAACCCCTTAGACACTAAAAATGAAGAAAGCCTTTCATACCAAGCCCGGGGAGCTTGTTTCAATCCATATAAGGCTTTTCTCAATTTGAACACGTGTCTTCGAAAGATAGGGTCCTCAAACCCGAGGGGTTGTTCTACATTGACCTCTTCCTTAATGATCCCATTAAGGAATGCCGACTTCACATCCATTTGGTGGAGTGTGAAACCCATGTGAGCGATATAGGCTAGTAGAATTCTAATTGATTCTAACCTAGCTATGGGGGCATAAGTCTCATCATAATCTAGTCCCTCAACTTGGTTGAACCCCCTAGCTACCAATCTAGCCTTGTTCCTAGTGATTTTACCTTGGTCATCTAGTTTGTTTCTAAAAACCCATCTTGTGGTTACAATGGTACAATCAGTGGGCCTAGGAACTAACTCCCAAACTTCACTCCTCTCAAATTGATTTAGCTCTTCTTGCATGGCTAAGACCCAATCAACATCTCCCAATGCTTCATCAATGGACTTAGGTTCTAATTGGGAGATAAGAGCTATTTGACTAGTTTGATCCCTAAAGTAGGACCTAGTCCTTACTCCTTGAGTGACATCACCCACTATTTGGTCAATAGGGTGATCATGGTGATGTCTCAATGGCCTAGAGGTTGTGGGTTCGTTTACTGCTTCTTCCTCATCCTCTAGGGTACTTCTTACTCCCCCTTGATCATTGCCCTCCAAATGTAGGTCTTGGATTCTTTGGGCAAGGGGTTGGACCTCTTCTATATCCTTATCAATTGAAGCCTTTCTAGGGTAGGTACTAGTTGTTTCATCAAATTTGACATTTGAGGACTCCTCAATCATTTTTGTCCTCTTGTTGTAGACCCTATACCCTCTACTAGTCAAGGAGTACCCTACTAGAATTCCTTCATCGGCTTTTGACTCAAATTTCCTTAGGTCATCTTTGGTGTTTAAGATGTAGACTTTACATCTAAAGACCCTAAAATAGTGGACTTGAGGTACCCTTCCATTCCACAATTCAAAGGGTGTTTTCCCTAGAAACCTATGTACCAACACCCGGTTTTGAATATAGTAAGCGGTGTTAACCGCTTCGACCCAAAAGTAGCTAGGAAGGGAATATGCATTAAGCATAGTCCTAGCAGCTTCTTGTAGGGCTCGGTTTCTTCTCTCAACTACCCCATTTTGTTGAGGAGTCCTTGGGCATGAAAATTCATGCTTGTACCCATTTTCAACACAAAATTATGTGAAACTTGCGTTTTGGAACTCCCCACCATGGTCACTCCTAATTCGGTTTATTTTGGTATGTTTTTCGTTTTCTACCCTCTTACCAAATCCTATAAAAGTCTCTACGATATCATCCTTATGTTTCAAGAAATAAACCCATGTAAATCTAGAGAAATCATCTACTATGACTAGGCAATATTTACTCCCTACAAGTGAGGGAGTACTATGACAATCAAATAAATCTATGTGCAAAAGTTCTAAAAGCAAAGAGGTAGTGGTTAGTGTTTTACCTTTGTGTGATGCTTTTGATTGCTTACCCTCTTGGCATGCATCACACAACTTGTTCTTCTCATACTTGATCATTGGTAGCCCCTTCACCAACTCTTCCTTGGCCACTCTTGCAATGCTCCTCATGTTGACGTGTCCAAGTCTCCGGTGCCACAACCACCCTTCTTCTTCTTTAGACATGAGACACTTAACATCATTGTTAGTAGCATAGGTAAGATCAAGATAATATAGATTCGCTTCTCTAAACCCTTCTAATATGATAACACTTGATTCATTATGTCTAATGATGCATTTTCTAGCATGAAATTCAACTTTAAAACCGACATCACATAATTGGCTTACACTTAATAAATTGAACTTCATGTCTTTGATCAAAAGTACCTTATGTATGGAAATGGTGAGAGATACCTCAATTGTGCCCCTACCAATGATTCTCAACTTTCCACTATTCCCAAAGGAGACCGTCCCTTCTCTTAGGTAGCTAATAGTGGTGAACTTGCTCACATCCCCGGTCATGTGTCTTGAGCATCCACTATCTACTATCCACATTGTTGGGGCCTCCTTCACCTTTACCTAAACAACACGGAAAATATACTCTTTTGGTATCCATATCTTTGATCCATAAGCATCATTTAGAAATCTCTTAGGTACTCATGCCTTCTTTGTGGTTCCCCTAGCCCCTAGTCTCCTAGATGCACCAATCCTACCGGTAAGTGAAACAAACGCTACCTCCTTGGTCTTAGGCCTATAACCCAACCCGGCCTTGTTATACACAGCCCTTTGACTGTTGATGATCATATCTAGGTTACTAGATCCCACTTGGAATTTCCTAAGGGCCTTCGTGAGGTCATCTACCTGTTTCCTTAATTCCCTATTTTCATTTTCAAGGTATAAAACATGTGAAGAGGTAGAACTAGCATGCAAATCTTTAAGTTTAGTAACTTCTACTCTAAGCATGACAATTTGTTCTTTTAGATCCTTAACTTTACTTCTAGCCTTAGCTAAGTTCATGTTCGTACTAGAAATTATTTTCACTAAAGTAGAGGAGGGTAAGTGGTATACCTCACTTACCGAAGCTTCTGACTCTAATGATGAAGTGGAGGAGCTCTCATCTTCACTGCTTGAGCTTCGTTCATCGTCTGATGAGTCTGAGTGATCTTGTGCCATAAGAGCAAAGTGGGAGACTTGCTCTTCTTCTTCCTCTGAGGATGAGGGATCATCCCAAGTTGCCTTGAGATTGGTGGCACCCTTCTCCTTCCCCTTTGATTTCTTCTTGTCACTCTTCTTCTTTTCTTCCTTCTTGTCATCCCTTTTCTTTAATTGGGGACACTCGTTCTTCATATGTCCCTCTTAATGGCAGTTGTAGCATATTATGTCCTTGGCCTTACCCTTACCTTTGGCCCCTTTCCTAGCATAGGATTTGTTAGACAAACTTTTAAAGGCTCTACAAAATTTTCTTACCATGTAGGCCTCTTGGTCACTGTCCATAGAGGCGCTTGACTCCTTTGAGTCAGATGAAGATGAGTAGACCACCTTCTTCTTCTCCTTTCTCCTCTTATTCTCCTTTTCTGCAACAAAAGCAATATCTTTCTCTTTTGCCGAGACATTAGCTTGCTCGTGTAGTTCAAATTCACAGAAAAGATCGTCTAATTTAACAATTGACAAATCCCTCGATACTTTGTATGCATCAACCATGGATGCCCACAAAGTGGTTCTCGGGAAAGCTTGTAGAACATACCTGACGATGTCCCGGTTCTCTATCTTCTCTCCAATTACATGGAGCTCGTTTATCACTTCCTTTACCCTTCCATGTAGCTGGCTGACGGTCTCGTTGCTCTTCATGGAAAGGGATTGTAGTTGTGCCACTAGCAAGTCCTTCTTGGCTCTTCTGGACTCGTTTGACCCCTCGTTCAGTTCAACCAACTTGTCCCATAGTTCCTTGGCGCTCTTGAACGGCCCCACCTTGTTCAGTTGCTCCTTCGAGAGCCCGCATTGCAATGTGGTGGTGGCCTTGGCATTTGATTGCGCCCTCTTCATCACCTCCTTCGACCATGATCTCATTGGTGTTGGGTCTCCTCTTTCATCGACGGGCGCCTCAAAGCCATCTGCAACACTTATCCAATTTTCAATGTCATTCATAAGGTAGTATTGCATCCTACCTTTCCAGTACGCGAAGTCGTTCCCATCGAAGAAGGGTGGTCGTGCGGTGGAGTATCCCTCTTGAAACGCCATCACAATTGTTCCGGTTGACGATTAGTTCTTCCGAAACGCACCGGCTCTGATACCAACTGAAGGATCGTTTAGGCGTGCAGAGGGGGGGGGGTGAATGCACTTTTTCGGATCTTTGAACTCTACAGAATTTTTAGCACAGCGGAAATAATATGCAAAGGAATTAAAAACAATGCTAACACTTATCGTTTACTTGGTATCCACCCAGATGGGTGACTAGTCCAAGGATCCATGCCGCGAGCACCACTTTTCACTATCGAAAAGTCTCCTTGAGGTGGAGAAACCTTTACAGCAAGATCATCCTCTTTACAGATGCAGAAATACGAGAGAGGAAGCAAGAATCACTCTACAGACGAGCAGCACTTCGACACTGTACGGAACTGTACCGTGTAAGTGCAAAAAGTGCTCCTTTTATAGGTGAACAGGATAGATTCGCAATTTGTCCAGCCCGCATCAGTCGACTGCCCCTAGGGCAGTCGACTGGCCTAGCATTAATTGCTAGCCAATGGCTAGCCAACGGCTAGTTTCGGGGGTATACCAGTCGACTGCCCAAATGCCAGTCGACTGGTCCGAGGCCGCAAACTTTCTGTGGGTTTTGGCAGTCGACTGCCTCTGGGCCAGTCGACTGCCCTGCCTCCCAGCTCAGCTCCAGCCACTCCGGACCTTCTCCTTCACGTGTGCCTTCAGGTCTGCTCCCTTGGCTCGCCCCTTGAAGTCCTCTTCCTCTGGCTATCGTCCCTCGGATGCGCACGCAAGCCTTCCCTTGGCTTGCCTCCATGCCACCCTTCATGTGTGCCCTTGAAGTCCACTTCCCGGCTTGCCCTTGGAGCTCTCCTCCCTCGGCTCTCATCCCTCGGATATGTCCACCATGTGTGATTCTCCAAGTCCTGCAAACTCAATCACACACATCAAATACAACATAACACTCTAACCTTAAACATATTCACACACACACATCAAAACCATGATCTTCCAATCATTTAAAGGCTGATTGCCTCAACAAGACTTACTCTTATCCCTGTCTGACTGGAAATTTGAATCCGTATAACCTACAGGGACTAATTGGTTTGCCCGATAAACCAGCATATAATCCCTAGTCTGTCTTACGTATTTCAATATATGCTTTATCGCAGTCCAATGTCCCTGTCCAGAGTTACTCTGATATCTGCTAACCATGCTCACGACAAAATAGATATCTGGTCTCGTGCACAACATAGCATACATGAGGCTTCCTACTGCCGATGCATAAGGAACCGCCTTCATTTCCTCTATCTCCTTTGATGTTTTTAGACATATCTCCTTGGATAAAGGAACTCCATGCCTGAAAGGTAGAAAACCCTTCTTGGAGTTTTCCATGCTAAAACGAGCCAGGACAGTGTCAATATATGGAGCTTGGGATAAGCACAACATCCTTTTCTAGCGATCCCTTATGACCTTGATCCCAAGGATGTGTCTCGCTTCTCCCAAGTCCTTTATATCAAACTGTTTTGACAACTAAACCCTTACGTCTGATAACACTTTGACATTGTTGCTAATTAATAAAATGTCATCTACGTAGAGTACAAGAAACACCACTACGTTTCCGTCACATCTCTTATATACACATGACTCATCCGGGCTTTGAATAAATCCATATGACTGGATTACTTTATCAAAGCAGATGTTCCAAGATTGTGAAGCTTGCTTCAATCCATAAATGGATCGACTAAGCTTGTACACTAGATGTTCTTTGCCCTTTGCAATGAACCCTTCTGGTTGCTTCATGTAGATGGTCTCCTCAAGACTTCTATCAAGGAAAGCTGTCTTGACGTCCATCTGTCATACCTCATAGTCTATATGAGCTACAATAGATAAGAGAATCCGGATAGACTTAAGCATGACTACCGGCGAAAAGGTCTTCTCATAATCGATACCCTCTTTCTGAGTGTACCCTTTCGCAACAAGCCTAACTTTGAAGGTCTTAACCTTCCCGTCTAATCCTCTCTTTCTCTTGTAGATCCACTTGCATCCAATGACTTTTACACCATCAGGTGGTTCTACTAGCTCCCAGACATGATTAGAATCCATAGATTTTATCTCAGAGTTCATTGCCCTTTGCCAAGAATCTGCATCTTTATCTTGGAGAGCCTCGTCATAGGTCTAGGGATCCGGTTCATCTGCACCAGAGACCAAGTCCGAAGACTCTTCCAAAAACATGAATCTCTCAGGCTGTCTAACAACCCTCCCACTGCGACGAGGTACCACCTGTGTATCTTCTGTGACACGCGGTGCAGTGACTTGTGGTGTATCCTCTTGTACAGTTGGTCCTAAGGTTGGAACGCCCCCTCTTAACTCTTCAAGCACTAGTCTATCCTGGGCTTATGGTTCATCACATAGTCTTCTTCTAAGAATCTGGCATTTGTACTAACGATTACCTTCTGATCCTCAGGACTATAGAACAGACCACCCTTCGTTCCTTTTGGATAGCCTACGAACAAACGTACTTCTATACGAGATTTCAACTTATCAGTATCTCCCTTCAGCACATGTGCTGGACTACCCCAAATCCGAATAGGTCCTAGACTAGGCTTTCGCCCAGTCCACAATTCTATGGGAGTAGAAGGGACTGATTTATATGGTACCATATTCAAAATATACGCAGCCGTATCCAGAACATATCCCCAGAATGAATCAGGTAAGTCAGAGTAGCTCATCATTGACCTAACCATTCCCATAAGAGTCCTCTTCCTTCTTTCTGCCACACCATTCTGTTGGGGCGTACCGGGTGCAGTGAGTTGGGACTGAATCCCAACTTCTGATAAGTAGGTCCTAAACTCTCCAAAGAGGTACTCTCCACCACGATCTGATCGTAGTGTCTTGATACCTTTACCTTGACGCTTCTCCACATCAGCCTTGAACTCTTTGAACTTATCAAAGCATTCAGACTTGTGGCGCATCAGGTAAATGTATCCATACCTTGAATAATCGTCAATGAAAGGATGAAGTATTCAAAGCCACCTCTAGCCTGGATGGATATAGTGTTGGTGCAAGTTGCATCAGTGATATCCTCCTCTAAATGTTTCAATGTTTGACAATATACTTAAGTCAGCGATACATTGAACAAAGGAAGGGTTAGTCAAGAAAGGTGTAACAAAGTGAACCAAAGTCCTAGTTAACCTAGGCACTAAGACCTTGTGAGTGAAGCTGGGCACTAAGTCCTGGTGAGTGAAGCTGGGCATGAAGACCTGGTTCGAGGAATTGGGCACTAAGTCCTGGCCGAGGGTTGGGCACCGAAGACCTGGTTTGAGGAATTGGGCACTAAGTCCTGGCCAAGGGTTGGGCACCGAAGACCTGGTTCGAGGAATTGGACACTAAGTCCTGGCCGAGGGTTGGGCACCGAAGACCTGGTTGAAGACCTGGTTCGAGGAATTGGGCACTAAGTCCTGGCCAAGGGTTGGGCACCGAAGACCTGGTTCAAGGACTTGGGTACGAAGACCTGGCCGAGGGTTGGACACCGAAGTCCTGGACCTAGGGTTTTGGGCACGAAGTCTTGGTCCGAGGGATTGAGCAACTTAGCTGAGCGATGACTTAGGACATAAGTAGAGACGGGTCGAGGGTCGGATGTCTTGAGATCCGAGAGTATCGAAGGCTAAGCTAAAGTCCACCCGAATGGACTGGGTGGCAACCGTCTCCTGAGAGGAGTAGGTAAAAGGCGCGTTCCCAGGGGTGGGAACTTGCGTCGGTTCGACCAAGGGTTTCGTGGAAACCCGAAGTCAGAACCATTTCCTTAAGGTTAAGATTATCTACTTGTTTGCCTTGTATTTATGTATCTTGTAGGTACCTAGAATGGAAGACAAAGCAGGCAAACAATACACCACGCGGCTGGAAGCCTATCTGCTAGGCACCCCCATTGAAGGAGGCGCCCTAAAGGAGCTAGGCACCCCCATCAACTGGGGCGCCTCAGTGAAAGGAGGCAAATCAGGTCTTCATTCAGGCGCCCCACAGGCGCCCTAGTTGAAAGCTGTATCTGCTGCTGCGAGTTCGAAGTAGAGATAAGCTTTGACCAAGCTCTTTGAGGTGCCTGGGAGGTCCAGGGCGCCCTAGTCAGAAGCCTTATCGGCTGCGAAGAGTTTGGCACAGAGACAAGATTTGACCAAGCCCTTTGAGGTGCCCCAGTGATCACAGGCGCCCTAATGAAGACTATAAAAGGGGCTTCGACCCCTCAACTCGAGACACAACTTTCCGGAACCATTCTAAGCTTCCCAAGTGACGTCAAAGTGCTAACGATGAAGCTCTGCGACCAGGAGGCTCCAGGAGGAAGTGCGTGACACTTCAGAGGTCCAGATCGGCCAAGTTTCAATCTGTTTGTTCAGTTTGTGTTTACATTTTGCATTTAAATTTATTTATCCTTTTGTTTGTAACTCTTGCACTATAAGACAGGTTTCTCCGCCTCCGGAAAGTCTGGAAAGGAGATCATTAGTGGACGGGCATTCCCGTGCTTATGCCTTGGATGTACTGACCCTGGGGGTCGGGAACCAAGTAAAATTCCGTGTGCAATTTGTGTCATTCTTTATTTTTCTACTTTATTTTCCACTGTGCTACTAACGCTCTGTTTAGAATGAATTTCGAAAGAAAGACGAGTTTCTGTGAAAAGATTTTACGGTCGATATTCGCCCGGTCCTACATATAGGACCACACAAATCAGAATGAATCAATTCTAACACATCTTTGGCCCTATACTCCTTAGCCTTGAAAGACCTCTTGGTCATCTTACCTTCCAAGCAAGACTCACAGGTTGGGAAGTCTTCCACCACCAATGAACCCAAGGGCCCATCAGCGATCAACCTCTGAATCCTACTAAGGTTAATATGACCAAGCCTAAGGTGACAAAGATACGTTTGATTCATCTTAGAAGACTCCTTTCTCTTATTTAGGTTAGATGATGAGCTATTAACTTTTGTTTGCATCGTGGGAGTTTTCGGTTCTAGAGTGTACAGATTGCCAATCATCGTACCCGAATAGATAATCTCTCTATTTCTTTTTATAATAACTCTGTTATTAAAAGTAATAGAATATCCATCCTTTATTAACTTAGAAACTAAAATTAAATTCTTTTTAAATGAGGGTACATAGAAGCAATCTCTTAGAACCAACACTTTAATCCTCTCAAAAGACAAATAAAAATCTCCCACTGTAACTGCTCCACCTCCGTAGCATTGCACATGTAGACCACGATTTCCCATCAGCTAGCCGTCAGGTTTTCTGGAACCCTTGCATAGTATTGCAGACATGATCAGAGGCCCCCGTATCTACGCACCAGGTACTGGTAGATAGCACCGCTAAACATGTTTCAACGACAAAGCATGAGGAAATACCTTTGTTTTGACGACGGGAACAGTCCACCTTCCAGTGTCCAATTTGCTTACACATGAAGCACTTGCCTTTCAGCTTCTTCACGCCAGTCCGAGGTCCCTGCGAACAAACGTACTTTTGTACGAGATTTCAACTTATCAGTATCTCCCTTCAGCACATGTGCTGGACTACCCCAAATCTGAATATGTCCTAGACTAGGCTTTCGCCCAGTCCACAATTCTATGGGAGTAGAAGGGACTGACTTATATGGTACCATATTCAAAATATACGCAGCCGTATCCAGAGCATATCCCCAGAATGAATCAGGTAAGTCAGAGTAGCTCATCATTGACCTAACCATTCCCATAAGAGTGCTATTCCTTCTTTCTGCCACACCGTTCTGTTGGGGCGTACCGGATGCAGTGAGTTGGGACTGAATCCCAACTTCTGATAAGTAGGTCCTAAACTCTCCAAAGAGGTACTCTCCACCACGATCTGATCGTAGTGTCTTCATACCTTTACCTTGACGCTTCTCCACATCAGCCTTGAACTCTTTGAACTTATCAAAGCATTCAGACTTGTGGCGCATCAGGTAAATGTATCCATACCTTGAATAATCGTCAATGAAAGTGATGAAGTATTCAAAGCCACCTCTAGCCTGGATGGATATAGTGTTGGTGCAAGTTGCATCAGTGATATCCTCCTCTAAATGTTTCAATGTTTGACAATATACTTAAGCGAGTGATACATTGAACAAAGGAAGGGTTAGTCAAGAAAGGTGTAACAAAGTGAACCAAAGTCCTAGTTAACCTAGGCACTAAGACATGGTGAGTGAAGCTGGGCACTAAGACCTGATGAGTGAAGCTGGGCACGAAGACCTGGTTCGAGGAATTGGGCACTAAGTCTTGGCCGAGGGTTGGGCACCGAAGACCTGGTTCGAGGAATTGGGCACTAAGTCCTGGCCGAGGGTTGGGCACCGAAGACCTGGTTCGAGGAATTGGGCATTAAGTCCTGGCCAAGGGTTGGGCACTGAAGACCTGGTTCGAGGAATTGGGTACGAAGACCTGGCCAAGGGTTGGGCACCGAAGTCCTGGATCTAGGGTTTTGGGCACGAAGTCTTGGTCCGAGGGATTGAGCAACTTAGCTGAGCGATGACTTAGGACATAAGTAGAGACGAGTTGAGGGTCGGACATCTTGAGATCCGAGAGTATCGAAGGCTAAGCTAAAGTCCACCCGAATGGACTGGGTGGCAACCGTCTCCTGAGAGGAGTAGGTGAAAGGCGCGTTCCCGGGGGTGGGAACTTGCGTCGGTTCGACCTAGGGTTTCATGGAAATCCGAAGTCAGAACCATTTCCTTAAGGTTAAGATTATCTACTTGTTTACCTTGTATTTATGTATCTTGCAAGTACCTAGAATGGAAGACAAAGCAGGCAAACAATACACCACGTGGCTGGAAGCCTGTCTGCTAGGCACCCCCATTGAAGGAGGCGCCCTAAAGGAGCTAGGCGCCCCCATCAACTGGGGCGCCTCAGTGAAAGGAGGCAAATCAGGTCTTCATTCAGGCGCCCCACAGGTGCCCTAGTTGAAAGATGTATCTGCTGCTGCGAGTTCGAAGTAGAGATAAGCTTTGACCAAGCTCTTTGAGGCGCCTGGGAGGTCCAGGGCGCCCTAGTCAGAAGCCTTATTGGCTACGAAGAGTTTGGCACAGAGATAAGATTTGACCAAGCCCTTTGAGGCGCCCCAGTGATCACAGGCGCCCTAATGAAGACTATAAAAGGGGCTTCGACCCCTCAACTCGAGACACAACTTTCTGGAACCATTCTAAGCTTCCCAAGTGACGTCAAAGTGCTAACGACGAAGCTCTGTGACCGGGAGGCTCCAGGAGGAAGTACGCGACACTTCAGAGGTCCAGATCGGCCGAGTTTCAATCTGTTTGTTCAGTTTGAGTTTACATTATGCATTTAAATTTATTTATCCTTTTGTTTGTAACTCTTGCACTGTAAGACATGTTTCTCCACCTCCGGAATGTCTAGAAAGGAGATCATTAGTGGACTGGCATTCCCGTGCTTAGGCCTTGGATGTACTGGCCCTGGGGGGTCGGGAACCAAGTAAAATCTCGTGTGCAATTTGTGTTATTCTTTATTTTTCTGCTTTATTTTCCACTGTGCTACTAACGCTCTGTTTAGAACGAATTTCGAAAGAAAGACGAGTTTCTGTGAAAAATTTTACGGTCGATATTCACCCCCCCTCTATCGACGGCACCGGTCCTACATATAGGACCACACAAATCAGAATGAATCAATTCTAACACATCTTTGGCCCTATACTCCTTAGCCTTGAAAGACCTCTTGGTTATCTTACCTTCCAAGCAAGACTCATAGGTTGGGAAGTCTTCCACCACCAATGAACCCAAGAGCCCATCAGCTATCAACCTCTGAATCCTACTAAGGTTAATATGACCAAGCCTATGGTGCCAAAGATACGTCTGATTCATCTTAGAAGGCTCCTTTCTCTTATTTAGGTTAGATGATGAGCTATTAACTTTTGTTTGCATCGTGGGAGTTTTCGGTTCTAGAGTGTACAGATTGCCAATCATCGTACCCGAATAGATAATCTCTCTATTTTTTTTTATAATAACTCTGTTATTAAAAGTAATAGAATATCCATCCTTTATTAACTTAGAAACTGAAATTAAATTCTTTTTAAATGAGGGTACATATAAGCAATCTCTCAGAACCAACACTTTATTCCTCTCAAAAGACAAATAAAAATCTCCCACTGCAACTACTGCCACCTCCGTAGCATTGCCCATGTAGACCACGATTTCCCCATCAGCTAGCCGTCGAGTTTCCTGGAACCCCTGCATAGTATTGCAGACATGATCAGTGACCCCCATATCTACGCACCAGGTACTGGTAGATAGCACCGCTAAACATGTTCCAATGACAAAGCATGAGGAAATACCTTTGTTTTGACGACGGGGACAGTCCGCCTTCCAGTGTCCAGTTTGCTTACACATGAAGCACTTGCCTTTTGGCTTCTTCACGCTAGTCCGAGGTCCCTGCGATGCTGTTGCTGCTGTCTTCTTGAACCCACCTTGTTTTTTCTTCTTCCAGCCTTTCGGCACAAAAGTAGAAACCTTTTGAGTAACCAAGGCCTGCAAGCTCTGACGAAAGAGGCCCTCTGCCGCCTGGAGTTCTCCTAGTAGTTCCCCCAACGTATACTCATGCTTATTCATGTTATAGATGAGCCGGAACTGCTCAAAACTTCTAGGCAGAGACTGGAGTATAATATCGACCTGGGTTTCCCCGTCGATTTGTGCTCCCAGTACCTTAATCTCATTGAGGTGAGCCATCATTTTCAGGACATGATCCCTAACAGGTGTCCCTTCGACCATAGTAGTCGTCATCAGATTCTTCATCACAACCTGCCTAGCGGCCCAACCCTGGTGCCCGAAGTACTCCTTGAGGTTTAGCATCATTGCATAAGCAATGGGCATGGCCTGATGTTGATGTTGTTGGTGCAGAAAGCACCAAAGTCGAACCTGAGTTTTGATAATGGCAACAGAGCTCAAAAGTTAAGGTATAAATGTTATCTAACATGTTACTCAAGTGTGCAGGAAAAAGTCCTAGCGAAGGACTGCTAGGCACTGTCAAAGGAATGCCAGGGTACAAAGCCCTAGCGAAGGACTGCTAGGCATTGGCGAAGGAATGCCAGGGTACAAAGCCCTAGCGAAGGACAGCTAGGCACCTGGCGAAGGAATGCCAGGGTACTGAAGTTTTGGCGAAGGAATGCTAGGCACCAGGCAAAGGAAAGCTTGGGACTGAAGACCTGGCGAAGGAATGCTAGGCACCGGGCGAAGGACAGCTTGGTATCCAAGACCTGGCGAAGGACCGCTAGGCAAAAGTCCAACCGGAGAAGCCGGTTGGCATCAGGTACATTCTCCCGAGAGGAGTAGGTGAGGACGCGTTCCCCGTCGATAGGGAACAGTAGGCGTCGGTTCGACCTAGGGCTCCATTTTGGAGACCAAAGTCAGAACCAAGACAGCTAAGGCTGTATAAAACTTAAATATTATTACTTTATGTTGTTTTGGACTAACCCTGGATACAGGACCGAAGGAACGAGTGTCTGCAGCTCAGAGAGCCTCAAAGGAGTGAGGCAGCAGCTGAGTAGGGCGCCTGGAGTGTCCCGGGCACCCCCGTGCTTCCGGGCGCCCCCACTGCTCCCGGGCGCCCCCACTGCTCCCGGGCGCCCCCAGCGCTCCGGGCGCCCCCAGGTGAAGCTGACAGAACAGATCCCCTCGAAGCCAACGGATAAGAAGGAGACCCGGTCAACCCGGGCGTCCCCAGCGTTCCGGGCGCCCCCGTCAACCCGAGTGTTAAGGGATCAGAGCTGACCGAGAAAAGAGTGGATCGAGTGACACGTGGGGGGGCGCCCCCGACGTTCCGGGCGCCCCCAGGTGCTATAAAAGGACCCTCGAACCAAGGCTTCTACAGAACAATTCTTTCAATGCTCCTACGCTCTTCTGCTCCCGCTCTCTACTCCGGAAACCTCCCAACTCGAGATACAAGCGCCGACGACGTCCCTCCGCTCCGAAAATTCAATCTACACCGGACGTCGGTAAAGAAGAGCTATTTTCTTTTCAGTTTACTATACTACAATTGTACAATTCTTGTAAACTATTTTTGCGCACTTATAGAATTGCCCGCAGAAAATGGTCAACGACCGTGGGCCTTGGAGTAGGAGTCGACCTAGGCTCCGAACCAAGTAAAACTACCTGTGTTCGCGATTGTTTTTATTCCGCTGCGTACTTGCTCTAATTTCTATCCGAAAAGTGTTTAACGATATTCACCCCCCCTCTATCGTTTCTCTCGATCCAACAAGTGGTATCAGAGCAGGGAAGTTCAAATTTGGTGCAACCACCAGTTTGAAAATTTTTTGGATTTTTTTTAATATTTTTTTTCGTTCGAATTTCTTCTAATATCTTTTCGTTCGAATTTCTCTTAATATTTTTTTTTCGTTCGAATTTCTTCTAATATTTTTTCGTTCGAATTTCTTCTCGTTGATCGAGATTGGTGCAACACCCCTCGACAAATATTTCTTTTCTTTACTTTATCCCGCACTACTAATCCAAGACCAAGTCTTGGGATATTCTTTTTTTTTGTCTAGTTTACATTTCAGATAAAAATGGTCATGCAAGAAGGCTTCAGCACAGCCAGACCTCCACTTTTCAGTGGAGAAGACTTTTCTTACTGGAAAAGTCGAATGGAGGTCCACCTGAAAACTTAGGTGGACATGTGGATAATCATCCAGTCCGGACTGGAGATTCCTAGAAATGCTGAAGGAGTACCGCAAAGCTACACAGAGTGGGACACCGCTCTGAAACGGAAAATTGAAGCGGATGCAAAGGCGACCCATACGCTTTAATGCGGCTTAACAAAAGAGGAGCTGAACCGGGTGGGCCCTTTCAACAGTGCCAAGGAGCTGTGGGGAAAACTGATCGAGCTGCACGAAGGAACATCAGACACTCGGATCAGCAAGAGAGATCTGCTCCTGAACAAGCTGTATACCATCAAAATGGCCGACAACGAAACAGCAGCTCAACTTTACGCCCGAATCCAAGAACTAATGAACGGTCTACACACCATTGGTCACAAGGTAGAAAACTGTGACCTAATAAGGTATGCTTTAAATGCTTTCCCGAAAAATACCTTGTGGGCATCTATGGTAGATGCATACAAGGTTTCAAGGGACCTTTCAAAAATAAAATTAGATGAATTATTCTCTGAATTAGAACTGCATGAACAGACAAACTGCAATCTGGCCGAGAAAGGTATTGCCTTTATTACAGGTAAAACTGGAAGGACAACCAAGAAGAAGCCTCAACCTGAACCTGAGTCTAACTCAGACTCAGACTCAGAAGATAAAGAAGGAGATCGACCTAAGCTGGTCCGACTGGCAAGAAACAACTACAAAGAATTGAAGAATCAAACCAACAGAAGGAAAGCCAGCCGAAGAAAGGACGAACCAACTGAACCCGCAAATGAAAAGAACAAGCCCAACGTGACCTGCTACGAGTGCAAGAAGAAGGGTCACTACAAGACGGAGTATCTGAACCTAAAGAAAACCAAGAAGAATAAAAGGAAGAAGGCACTTCAAGCAACGTGGGACGAGTCCTCCTCCTCCGAAGAAGAAGAGGTCCCACAGTCGAACCTACTAGCACTAACCGCCTCAGAAGAAGTCGAGACCGAGTCAGAATCAGAATAGGACGACGGCAGACTGACATTCTCAGAGGACGGCGAAATCAAGGTAAGTGGATTTACTAGATGTCAATTAAATGAACTAATTTTGTATCTTTCTCGAGATTTGGCGAAAGCTAAACTCCGAGTCGAATCCCTCCGATAGGAAGTAAAACTCCTGAAAGAGGAAGCTGACTCTAAACCCTTAACCGAGAAGGTTCAAGAAGGAACTCCTACTCAAGTTGAAAAACTTGAGAAAGAGAACTCCTCCCTGAAAACTCAGGTTAAGGATCTTAGATCAGCTTTAGAACGATTCACTTCTGGTTCCAAGGGTCTTGACATGATTCTTGGAAAATAGAAATCGGTTCTAAATCGATCCGGACTAGGCTATAGAACCAAATCTAGACAAAGATCCTATTTTGCTATACTGAATCAGTCCAGAAATAAAGTTCAGGCATGGGTACCTAAACTGTACCTGAACAAACCAACTGGATCAAATCAGTATTGGATCCCCAAGGACAAGATTCACATCTTGCCTAACCATTACCGTGGCTTTAGTCCAGGGGGAGCCAAATTAAAAACTATCTTTATTATTAGATAGAATTTAATTCTTGATTGCAATCTGCTTGTTTGATTGTTTAAATTTCTGCAATTTACCATGCTTAGACTTAGGAATGGTTAGAATAAGGACTGAACAAACTTAACTGAAATTTGAACAACATAGTATTGGGTGGAGGTGAGATGATAGTACGTTAGAGAAACCAATTCTAATAAGGTCAAGTATACTTGGTCTCTTTAGACTGGTGAAACTAGCTGAAGCTACCGATCCAAGACCCAAACTAGTTAGACCAGAATTTTTCAAAGATTAATTTTGAAAATGAAATTTCATCAAAAGGCTTTGTCAAGTAAAGGGTTGATGATCCAATAAGGCTACGGCCAAAGAAGGCCTAGTGCCTCGCCAAGACCTAGAAGCCAATTTTTGAATTTCAAATTCAAATTATTCTTTGTCAAATTCAAATCTAACATAAATTTTCAGTTAGGTGTAGAATCAAACATTTCTTTTCAAAATAAGTTTTTTTAAAAATTAATTTAAGATTTTCTAAATATAAATTAATTGTTTAAAATAATTTTACTTATCAAAACCTGTCTCACAAAACCTATAAGGCTAACGTGATTGAAAACCCTAGATTGGGTGAGACAGTAAAATTAAAATCAATTATAATTCCTTTAATACCTATATTGTGGTTTAATCCTATAGTTCAGAACATAGTCAAACCATGGTCAACATAGTCAAACCATGGTCAAAGCAGTCAAACCATAGTCAAAGCAGTCAAACCATAGTCAAAGCAGTCAAACCATGGTCAAACTAACTAAACCATGGTCAAACAATGACAAGACATAATATTTGTCACTTCCTATACACTCCGGGCGCTCGTGACTCCTCGGGCGCCCCCCTTGCCTTTACCTACTTTCAAGGCAAAAAGATGCCTTCGCCCTTGATCAGGGCGCCCGGAACCACGCGGGCGCCCCCATCACAGTCAAAGCAGCAAAAGCTGTAGATTCAGCCTGACCAGGGCGCCCCCAACAGACCTAGTCACTGCCAATGGCAGTGACCACTGTCCCAGGCGCCCGGGAGCTCCCGGGCGCCCCCAATGACATGCCTATAAAAGGGCATCCGAACCCCCTCTTCTTCCCACACCAAAAACCTTCTTCCTTCCTTCCAAGAAGATCAAGTGACACTTGTGCTTCCTCAATCTCAACATGCCTCCCCGGTATGATTTATTTTATGCATTTAAAATTATTTTCCTCATTCGTTAATGCATTTAGAATTATTCCTTTCTTATAAATGCATGCCTCTTAACTTAGAAAACGCCGAGCAAACCAAGCGAACCCTAGTGTCGAACCGAGTCTCGACCCTAGGTTCCCGACTCTAGAACTATGTAATAAGTTTGCTCGAACCACTTACAAACCTATCAAAACTAGCTATCTTAATAGACATTTCTTTACCCAATCTTGTCCCCTAGCTATGAATGTCATAAACTTTTATCAACTAGATAATTTAGTATTCTGCACTCATACCATTAACACGTCCTTATGTGTAGAATTTTATAATAACATAGTTTGACAAAACGATCTCATGTTTGTCACTACTGTTCAAGGGATACCCTTGTCGATCACCCCTACCTTGCTAAATCGATTCCTTGGCCTACGACCTTCCCAGTCCACCTTTTGTTGTTATCCACCTAGGAATCCTCCATTTGACCCTCCCTACTCTCACATTACTTTAGACACGCTCCACTCCTATTTCTTTAGGGAAGCTAGACTCCCCGCAGATAGACGATTCCAGTCCGTTGACCTTCAGGCACAGGACTATGCCCTGTACAGAGTCCTGGTCCGCTGCATCTTACCACTCTCCACTAGAGATGTCACGACTATGCGACCTTTTCATGTCTTCCTTCTGTATGCCCTGATCCATCACCTTGACATTGACATTGGACTACACATGTTTTATACTATTTTGCATGCGTCCAGTGTCACGACCCAGGGACGAGTGCGCACTCCATTCTGCCACATCATCACCTCCCTCCTTCATCACCACGGTCGTGACATTACCGTAGGTGAAATAACCGCGATGACCGATTTTGATGAAATAGGATTTAGGAACTTCTCTTTAGCCGGTCTAGAGGTATCGACCACCGGGGTTTTGAGTTGGAGACGACAGCGAGCCGGGGCTCCGATCGACTCAGACGAGGAGGTAGACGTTGACATTGCTGATCTCGCAGCAGAGATACGGGACCATATAGATCAGCCTCCACCACCGACCGTCGACCAGCGCTTCACACAGATGCAGACGGAGATCCACAGTCTCCGAGAGGAGGTCGAGGCCTATCACATCGAGCAGATGGACGCTCATAGAGCCGATCGAGAGGTGGCCGATGCACGATACATTGAGATGATGTCACTTCTCAGAGCATGGCAGCCAGGCTCCTCTGATCATCCCGGTCCCTCGTCCTAGATTTGATTAAGCATTGTATTAGTAACTAGTTGACTGCTCCTACTCAGTAGGGTTGACTCATGCCTGACTTATATGACTGTGTTGGTTTTTCTCTGTTGACTAGCTGACTTATGAAAATGAGTACTTGTTTCTTTTATATTTGATCAACAATTAGGATTATGCTTGGTAGAATAGGTTTAGCTTACTATTGGTTCTCTTACTTAAAATCAGTTTTTAAAGGTAGTTTTTAAATGGTTTTAAAATCAGCCTTTATTCAGTTTTGAAAAGTTTTAAAAATAATTTTTTTTTCTTCGACTTAGTTTTATTTTCAAAACTACCCCCTTTCAAAACTAGGGATTTTTCGTAAATGGACTTAGCCTAGGCCCTAACCCTAGAACTGCATGCACCTATAGATTTAGAAGCCAGCATCTCACAAGCACCTTAGGGTACTTTTGATTGATAACCTAGAAAGGGTTGAGATACTTAGGTCTTTGCCTTAATTCAAGACGTAGATCAGTGCATCTGCAGTAATTGGGGCACTAAATATAACTTACACAGTAATCAAGTTAAGTGTCAAGTTTAGAAAATCTAACTTGAAAAGAACACTTAACTTGACTAACCCTAGCGAAAACTACTGTTTATAACAGTTAGTAAGTAGCTAATTGGGTTAGACAGGTCCCTAAAAGAGGAAATTGAAACTGATTTAATTTAACTCTTATCATAAATTGGTTCAGTACAGCAAATTTTGCAGCTATTATTATCTTTTATGCAATTTAATCATCTTATTTCTGCTATATATATTTGTTTTTGATATATGGAAAAGGGGGAGAGATAGGAAAGGAGAGAGTTTAAAATTTTGTTAAAATTTTTTTTTCTAAATCTCAAAATTTCAAACTCTATCCTTTATTCAAAAAGTACTTAAGTTTTTCAAAAATTTTCTAAAGTACTTAAGTTTTTCAAAATTTTCTAAGTACTTAAAGTTTTTCAAATTTTTCTAAGCACTTTTCCAAAGTACTTAAGTTTTTCAAAATATTCTAAGTACTTAAACCTTTCAAAAAGTTTCTAAGTACTTAAGCTTCTCAAAAACTTTTTCTGAATACTTAAACTTTTCTAAGTACTTAAGGTTTTCAGAAGTACTTAAGTTTTTCAAACTTCACTAAATACTCTAAAACTTAAAATTTTCAAAACTTTTGAGTACTTCAAACTTAAGGCGTCAAAATTTTTTCCTTCAGTACTCAAAACTTAAGTTTTCAAAATCCTTCTTAAAGTTTTCAAAGTGGTTAAATCTTTTTTCCAAAGTACACAACGAAAATCATTTTGGAAAAATATAGCTTTAAAGCTTAAAAATTTTCTAAGTTAAAGCCATCTTTAGACTTAGAATCTATTTTCAAAAAACCCCACGAATTTTTGAAAAATCTAGGGGGAGATTCCTTCCAGGGGGAGGGAACAAAAGGTAATTTTTATATGCTTTGATTAACTTAACTTTTTGAACCAGGGTTGCCATAAATCAAAAAGGGGGAGAATGTTGGTGCAGAAAGCACCAAAGTCGAACCTGAGTTTTGATAATGGCAACAGGGATCAAAAGTTAAGGTATAAATGTTATCTAACATGTTACTCAAGTCTGCAGGAAAAAGTCCTAGCGAAGGACTGCTAGGCACTGGCAAAGGAATGCCAAGGTACAAAGCCATAGCGAAGGACTGCTAGGCACTGGCAAAGGAATGCCAGGGTACAAAGCCCTAGTGAAGGTCAGCTAGGCACCTGGCGAAGGAATGCCAGGGTACTGAAGTCCTGGCGAAGGAATGCTAGGCACCAGGCGAAGGAAAGCTTGGGACTGAAGACCTGGCGAAGGAATGATAGGCACCGGGCGAAGGACAGCTTTGTATCCAAGACCTGGCGAAGGACCGCTAGGCAAAAGTCCAACCGGAGGAGCCGGTTGGCATCAGGTACATTCTCCCAAGAGGAGTAGGTGAGGACGCGTTCCCCGTCGAGAGGGAACAGTAGGCATCGATTCGACTTAGGGCTCCATTTTGGAGACCAAAGTCAGAACCAAGACAGGTAAGGTTGTATAAAACTTAAATATTATTACTTTATGTTGTTTTGGACTAACCCTGGATGCAGGACCGAAGGAACGAGTGTCTGCAGCTCAGAGAGCCTCAAAGGAGTGAGGCAGCAGCTGAGTAGCACTACGGGCGCCCCCAAGGTGAACACAAAACAGTCGAAGCAAAAGAACTATTTCTGCAGCTATTGGTCAGGGCGCCCCCGTGCTTCCGGGTGCCCCCACTGCTCCCGGGCGCCCCCAGCGCTCCGGGCGCCCCCAGGTGAAGCTGACAGAATAGATCCCCTCGAAGCCAACGGATAAGAAGGAGACTCGGTCAACCCGGGTGCCCCCAGCGTTCCAGGCGCCCCCGTCAAAGCTTGATCCCGAGTGTTAAGGGATCAGAGCTGACCGAGAAAAGAGTGGATCGAGTGACACGTGGGGGGGGGGGGGTGCCCCCGACGTTCCGGGCGCCCCCAGGCGCTATAAAAGGACCCTCGAACCAAGGCTTCTACAGAACAATTCATTCAACGCTCCTACGCTCTTCTGCTCCCGCGCTCTGCTTCGGAAACCTCCCAACTCGAGATACAAGCGCCGACGACGTCCCTCTGCTCCGAAAATTCAATCTACACTGGACGTCGGTAAAGAAGAGCTATTTTCTTTTCAGTTTACTATACTACAATTGTACAATTCTTGTAAACTATTTTTGCGCACTTATAGAATTGCCCGCAGAAAACGGTCAACGACCGTGGGCCTTGGAGTAGGAGTTGACCTAGGATCCGAACCAAGTAAAACTACCTGTGTTCGCGATTGTTTTTATTCCGCTGCGTACTTGCTCTAATTTCTATCCGAAAAGTGTTTAACGATATTCACCCCCCTCCCTCTATCGTTTCTCTCGATTCAACAGATGTTGCAATACATTCGACATAGATGCTAGAATGTAGCATCGCGCCATCTCATTTGCCTTGACCCACTTCTTAAAGCGCTCCCTTTGCTCTTCACTAGAGTTCTCGCTAGTCCTTTCAGGACAGTCCTCAAAGAGCATATATTTGTACTCTTCAGCAGTAAGGACAATGTCTAGGTTTCTTTTTCAGTCAATGTAATTAGGTCCAGTAAGTTTATTCTCCTTAAGTATGGTCGATAGTGGGTTAAAGGCCATTTTGAAAATCCTAAGAATCACAACATACACTACTTTAGAATTCGAAAATAAATTGATTCCTCAAAACAATAAATTTTTGAAATCAACCAACACCTCAAACACTGAGAATTCGCATGCCACGTTAGTGTGGACGTATACGAACTCTACATTCGTTAGAGAAGGTTTTACCCATCAATCTTACTATCTTGTCAACCTGACTTTTTGACAAGTAAGATTAATAGTTGGTTTACTTCGACCCTACAAATTATTAGCAGTGACTCCATTGGGGAGGATACTAATATTTGTATCTAAGTGTTTACCATTACACGACATTAAGAGAATTATTTATGATTATGTGCCTTCCGTTGGGGAAGTACACACACTCTTCAATAATTCCCCATAATCATTTTTGACCTTGTGATCCACAGAACAAGCCTATCGGTTATGGAGGAAGGCACTTAGAGCCAACGCGCGGGCTTGTTCGCATCACATGTCAGATTGTAATGGAGGCCACGGGACCCTTAGGGTCCCTCTCCCACTTAGTAATTTAGTTCGAGGAATTTTTAACAAACACACATACACGACATGCACATAACCAACATAATGAAAAATAGAAAATCCTAGATTTTCCAACTTCTCATGGCCTTGGTCTCCAATGCGCCTCCAGTCATGTCGTCACCTCGTCCGCTCCTCCCTTCCTTATGCGCAAGCCACCTTGAGGGATCTCCGAGCCGAAATGACTAGCTAATTATTTACATCATCGATCCTATACTACACGAAGGAGTGTACATGAAAACTAGATCGAAAGTAAAATAATGAGCTCGGCTAAACATGTGCCGTATTTAATTACAAAAATTAAATACTTCCTAGTCTCGTCAACCCTGAGGATTAATTAATTTACAAAAATTGCACAACCATTCACACAACAATTATTTGGCCATGATAAGTTGGAATCTCGTGCCTGCAACACAAAGTTAGCCTACGTACATCCACATATCATCCAGCAAAATAAAATGTATGAAAAATGTAAAAAATTAACCAATCCTAAATACACAAAATCGGAAACCTCGGCTCTGATACCAATTGTTGGGTATGGCTTGGCGACTTTTCCTAGCGAAGACTTGGTCGTCTCTGAGAGACCTCTCCATGTTTACGGATTAAAAATTAATCTGAATGGAGACCCGTCTCCCAACGACTATCTCGTCATCGTATCGTTCGGTACGAATTACAACTTGGCCAATCACAAAGATCGTGCCTTGTAATTCTCCTAACCAAATGACCGCGGAAGAGACGACGGGTGGATCAGCGGTTCTTGTGTTTATGGTCGGGGTCCAATTAGTTAATTATTAACCATGATAAAAAATCAAAATAATTAACTAACACACATGAAATGACGAAGCTAATAAATAAGGCACCAAAAGAAGAATAGGAGCTAAGGAAGAATTATACCTTCCCTTTTACCTCGTAGCCTTCTACCTTATGTCCCTCCCTCCTGGGCGTCGTGTGGGCGACGAGTTACTGAGAACTGAGATCACCAAGGCACTATCTTCCTTCTTCTCCCCTTCTAGCCAAAACCCTAACTCCAACCCAAGGAGTTGTGCCAGCCTTCTTCACCTCCAATGCTTGCGCCGCCGACTGTTCAAGACCCCCCAAACTCACTGGCCACCGAGCAGCTACCGAGGAGAAGATAGGGAGGAAGATGGAGAGGAAAGAACCTCTCCTTCCAACTCAAGAACCGGGCAAATCCTCTCCCTTCTCAGCCTTGCGCCGCTGCCGTCTAGACCCCTTGCGCCTCCTCCTTCCGGCCGCCGAGTCTTCCTCTCTCACCGGCGCTCACCACAAAAGAGAGAAGACTCTCCTCTCTTTGTCTAGTGATGCTTGCTCATGGTGAAGTTGAGGGAGGAAGAAGAAAACAAGAAGGTGGTCACCACCTCTCTTGTTGCCGTGACCTAGGAGAGAGAAAAGGAAGAGAGGAGAGAAAAACTTGAGTTAGATGATTAACCCTTGGTTTCTTGATCCCATGGGGTTTATATAGGGCTAAGGTAGGGATCCAGAGGAGGAGTTGGATCTTGGCCCACTAATGGATCTACAACCAATCCATTAATTAAGATCCATTCCACTAAAGGATCTTAATTGAACTTCCTCACCCATATTTTCATATGGGCTCCACTTATCATGAGTCGTCCATCCCCCCGTGTTTAAGATATCGAATGCCCATCAATTAATTCAAATTACTGACAATTTAAATTAATTAACTTCTGGATCCTTGATTAGTACCACTCATCATTATCAACATGTTGGATCAAATCTACCTGCAGGGTTTAACATGATGAATCTTTTGAGCTCATCAAAGGGGCATCATTATCCCGACTCACCAGGACATGGATTCTGTCAATAATCAACAACACACCATATAATTAATATTATTTCCCAACTTACCGGGCCTATCGATCTAACAGAATAGATCTTGCCCATTGGTAAATCAAAGAAATAATAATTAATCATATGTGTCCGTTATTATATCGGGATTTAGGGATCGTACTCCATAATAAAATCTAAAATCCAATCCAATTATCAAGTCAGTACAAATTGGATGATCTCTGATTTTGGTCCTGCTCAATGCATACAAAGTACACTAGTATAATTCTATGGTCAAGACCAACCACACCTAATTACATTACAACCATCCCGATGATTTGTCCAATTCCATCTCGGTTGTGAGCCTCTACTTATACTAGGAAAGAGACTGATAACATGATCTTCCATGTGTCACCACACACTATGTTACTTACAATACAAAGTAAAGGACTTTTATGCATGTACTAATATGAACAAGCACCTAGTGTTGTTGTGATTCTTTTTTCAAAACTTAGATGATTTTATATATAAAAAGATCAAGTCTTTTAGTATACACATCTATCACTTCCTTGTTGCTGTCGGGCAACTCCTCCTCCTCTTTAAGCTTGCGCACACCAAGAAGGAGAGGAAAGAAGAGATGGAGGTGAAGAAGAAAACCAATCCTCTCACCCTTGGTTCCTTGTTGTCGCCGGCCACTTCCCTTGTGAAGGTTGCGGCGCCACAACCCTAGGAGAGAGAAGGGAGAGAGGGAGGGAGGAGAGAAGCCTTAGGGTTAATTCTTGTGGCCTTGGTCTCATGACTCATAAGGTATATATAGGCTACAATAGGGGCCATGAGGAGAAGTTGGTTTTGGTTTCCTAATGGATCCTAAGTCCAATCCATTAATGATAACCCGCTCCACTAATGGGTCATCATTGAACTACCGCACCAACCCCATAATTAAATATGGGCTCTACCATATTATGTGTACATAATCTCCCCGTGTTTAAGATCTCGCATGTCTATTAATTAATTAAATTACTGACAATTTAATTAATTACTATCTAACTCCATGAGTAGTATCACTCAACCTTATCATCATGTCGGACCAAGTCCACTTGCAGGATTTACATGATGAACATTATGAGATCCTCAAGGGGACATCATCATCCTAACGTATTAGGACATGACTTCCTTCTATAATCAATGACACACCATGTAAATAATATTATTTCCCAATTTACTGGGCCTATTGATTTAACGAATAAATCTTGCCCATTGGTAAATCAAAGAAATAGATATTAAGTACATATGCCCGTTATTATATTGGGATTAAGAGCATGCACATAATAATATCTGAGGTATGATTCGATTATATTGTCAGTATAAATCGAATCACCTCTAATCGGTCCTGCTCAATATACACAAAGTGTACTAGTGTAATTCTATGGTCAAGATAGACTAATACTAAATTACACTACAACCATTTCAATGGTTTGTCCAAATCTATCTCGGTTGTGAGCCACTACTTATACTTTACAAGGGACTGATAACATGATCTTCTGTGTGACACCACATAACATGTTATCTACAATGTAAAGTAAAGGACAATAACATATATAACAAATATAGAATGCAAACAATGACCATGTGATTCTTTTTCGAAAATATAGATCTTCATACAAAAGCTAGGCTTTTAGTATACATCCTAACACCTAGTGTATGTATATATATATATATATATATATATATATATATATATGGTTATACATGGGTATACTGATGCCAGCTTTTAGACAGATAAGGATGATTCCAAATCTCAGTCTGGATACATATTCACATTGGATGGTGGCACAGTAAGTTGGAAAAGTTCTAAGTAAGACACTGTTGCGAATTCTACCTATGAGGTAGAATTCATTGTAGCTTCTGAAGCAACAAAGGTAGTGATTTGGATCAAGAAGTTCATCACTGAACTTGGAGTGGTTCCGACCATTATTAAAGCATTACCAGTTTACTACAACAACACTGGAGTCATCTCACAAGCTAAGGAACCAAGGTCTCACCAAAAATCCAAACATGTACTTCGCCACTATCATCTGATCAGGGAGATCATCAGTAGGAAAGAAATACAACTCGAGAAGATTCCTATCGAAAGGAACCTAGTGGATCCTTTGACAAAGGCTCTACCAAAAAGCAAGTTTGAGAGTCATGTCTAGGCCCACGGTATTGGACACTATGGCGATTGACGTTAGGCCAAGTGAGAGTATGTTATATCTGAGAGATGCCCTAAGGCAATCGCTTTAAGGAATGTCTTATTTATTGGATAAATATAGTTTCACTATTTGGGTGCATATTCTTTATATGTATGATTGAATCTAAATGTTCGCAATATGATTCATAACATGAGGGAACTTGTGATTGGATCACAACTAGTAAGTATCTCTATATATGTAATTATGAATGTTTGAAATATTCCCTAGTTGATCAATTGATGAGTTTGGACTTCAACGATTCTGTAAGACTAGCATGGAATATACTCCTTGGTTTATCCAAGAAGCTGTTCCTCACTAGCTAGAGACATTGGGACATCGAGAGTTAAATGTGGATATTAGTTATGATAACTAGTTCATTGAAGTGACCTTCTGTGAGATTTCATATGGTTCTCTACATATACATAGATGTCAATGGAGATCTCATTGCAGATCGAGTGCAAGTTTCCTTTAACTTGAGGTATTCAAGTCACCTTGATCATGAAGACTTATACTTTGACATCTTAAGTAAGCATCTCCTTGGAGGTGTGTGGAAAGGATGATTGGGTATAAGTCAAAGTGTTCGAAGGTATTTGGATAGCCCACAGGAGATTGACTGTTCCTTGCGAGAAGATGTATATCCTATAGTCACTCGTTAGGATTGTTATTTAAAGTCTTTGGCCAAAACATCACATGTCGAGAGTATGAGACTCTTGAACATCTATCGAAGTAACTTGAATCCACAGGACGAGTAAATAATACTTAGGCTAGGTGTGACGTAGTCAACCTAGTGGAGATAGACTCATTGACAATATTCTGAACCAAGTGAGTATAAGACAAATGAAAGGAACAAGGCACAATTTGCTATAGCTGCTGAAAGGTTCAAAAGTGATTTTGGAATCAACCGATGATTTTTTGGTTAATTGGATAGTTAATTATAGACGACGACAACTGGGAACCTATAAGGCCACACGCATTATGAGTTTATCCAAAAGACATAAAACAAGTTAGAGAATAGGATTCTCTGATCTAGAGACAGATTAAATTTGGTAGGACCAAACTAAGAGGGGGGAATATGGAAATATTTGTCTGATTAGAAGCGCGAATAAGCCACGTCTCTTGAAGACAAGTTAGACCATTCTTGGTTTAGTCATGAACCAAATTGGTTTGATTCATGAACCAATTGGTTTAGTTTTGAACCAATCCAATGGCTTAATGGGCTAAACTTTGGTTAAGGCTTAATGGGTTGGGTTTGGGCTTACTCATCAAACCCTTATGTCATCATAGCCAATCCGGACTATGCCACCATCAGTTTCGGAGATGGACCAGGTCCATGCTGTCACCAAAGCGGGGGCATCATAGGCCGATGGATCAGTATTCCGTGGTAAATTTTATTTTATATATATGCATTTTATATTGAGCTATTGATATATACCAATAGTCTGCATTTCTCCGTATCACGAACATACATATGAAAGGGTGAGAGGGTACTTATGTATAGGTCATAACTTGTGATTGTGTCTTTACCATTTGGAGAGGTATTGGACAGTTCCCAATTTAGTAGGTTTGTATATCTGTTCCTATACTGGGCGAGTAGATATTCACTATCTTAGTGTTAGTGTGATGATAGATAGTCCAGTTGCTTCATTCACAATCATGGCCGAGGTTGACAATGGGAGCGGTTAATTGACATGTTACGATTACGACCTAGAAGCAGAGATGTTGATTCTCTAGTAGCTTGACTATCGAGTCGGGAAGCTAGGGTCAAATCGGATAACAACTTATTGGATGATGATTTCGGCCTGTAAGGAGAGACAGTACGGAAGAATACAATCTGACTGGTCAAAATCGGATGGCAACACTATTCTGATGAGTAGGCTATTTGGGAGCTCGAAGACAGGATTAGAGCTCGTTACCCTTACCTAATTTACTTGAGTGCATATTGTTGGTTGTCATTAGTATTTAAACTGCTTATGAGTTGTAAGGATTTGTTACAGTTTGACTTGCAAAATTTGGGGACTAAGTTTTTATTAGTAGGGGAGAATGTTAAATACAGAAAAAGGGCTTAAATGTGAAAAATTCTAAATTAAGTGTGGGGGTTGAATTATCTAGATTTTGAGGGCCTTTTCACAATGTTGCCTTAAACTTAATACCCTATTTATTTTTTTCTTTCCCCACTACATGAATTGCCGACGTCGATCCATTGCAGTTCCTCTTCCCCCTCCTGATTTTTGCCGCCGACCCACTCGATTTCAAAGGCATTGACCTCTTCTTCCCTCTCCTCCTCATCGATCCGAAATGGAGCCCTGACCATCGACGCTGTTAGCGACACAAGGGCCACTAGTTCCAGATGATTTATTTCCCTTTGGACAAGGGACCTGTTGTCATAGTTTGAGGGTAGAAAAGGCAAGGGTGGTTGAGCTCTACAACCAAGAGGTATCATCAACCTTTCCCTGATTGATTCCTTCACTTTTCTTTTAATTTCCTTTTTAAGTTTCTGTTGGATCGAGTAAACACGATGTGAATATCGTGAAAATGTTTCGGATTAAAAAGAGAAAGTACGCAGCGGAATTTAAACAAAACACACACATAGAACTCAAGTAGTTTTACTTGGTTCGGAGTCGCGTTCGACTCCTACTCCAAGGCCCACGGTCCTTGACCGTTTACTGCGGGCAATTCTATAGTAGCGCAAAAGTTTACAAAAATTGTTACAATATTAGTGCAGTAAGTAAATAAGTATACTCTTCGTTACCGATGCCCGGTGTGGATCGTTCTTCAGAGCAGAGGGTCGTCGTCGGCGCTAGAATGTCGAGAACGGAGTTTGCCGGAGCAGAGCGCTTGAACGAAGAGCTTGGAAGCGTTGAAAAAAGTGATGTCAAAGCCTTAGGGGTCGAGCCCCTTTTATACTGCTCCTGGAGGCGCCTGGGACGTCGGGGGCGCCTGACACGTGCCTTCGGATCCGAAAACCTTTATCCGAAGCTTGGTCAGCGCTTATCCCCTTCAAATAGGCTCTGGAGCTAACGGGGGCGCCCGGGACGTTGGGGGCGCCCCGGTTGACTTGGTCCGCTGGCTTCGTGGCTGAGTTTGCTTCGATCACAGTTTGGCTTTGACCCAGGGTGCCCGGGACATCCAGGGCACCCGAGACCTTCAGGGCGCCCGGGACCATCAAGGCGCCTGGCCCAGTAAGCTTTCGAAGCGATTCTTGCTTAACTGCTCGTTTGGCTTTAACCTTGGGCGCCCGAGACCTCCCGGGCGCCTAGCCCAGCTGCTGCCCCTCTCCTTTGGGGCGTTCTGAGCTGCAGAAACACATTCCTTTGGTCCCTGCATCCAAGGTTAGTTCCACAACAAACAAGGCAAGAATGTTAGTCAGTTTTTACAGCCGTAGCTGTCTTGGTTTTGACTTCGAGTCTCCCAAATGGAACCCTAGGTCGAACCGACGCCTACTGTTCCCTCGACGGGGAACGCATCCTCACCTACTCCTCTCAGGAGAGTTTACCTTTTGCCAACCGGCTCCTCCGGTTGGACTTTTGCCCAGCAGCCCTTCGCCAGGTGCCTAGCAGCCCTTCGCCAGGTCTTCGAAACCAAGCAGTCCTTCGCCAGGTGCCTAGCAGCCCTTCGCCAGGTCTTAGATTCCCAGCAGCCCTTCGCCAGGTGCCTAGCAGCCCTTCGCCAGGACTTAGGGTTTCGATGCCTAGCAGCCCTTCGCTAGGTGCCTAGCTGCCCTTCGCCAGGTCTTGGATGCCTAGCAGCCCTTCGCCAGGTGCCTAGCAACCCTTCGCCAGGTCTTAGGGTTTTGATGCCTAGCAACCCTTCGCTAGGTGCCCAGCTGCCCTTCGCCAGGTCTTAGATGCCTAGCAGCCCTTCGCCAGGTGCCTAACAGCCCTTCGCCAGGTCTTAGGGTTTTGATGCCTAGCAGCCCTTCGCTAGGTGCCCAGCAGCCCTTCGCCAGGACTTCTTTCTGCACACTCAAGTAACATTGTTAGATCACAAATAGTACTTAACTTTGAATCTTTTGCCAATATCAAAACAAGGTTCGATATGGTGCTTCCGGCACCAACAATCTCCCCCTTTTTGATTTATGGTAACACAATTCAAAGTTAAGTAAAAACTTATAACAGTTAATAAAAGAAGGTAAGAAGACAATGACGTATAGCAGTTATGAACAGAATATAATAGATTTGAAATCAATGAAGTATATGAGAAAAAACCTTTATTTCTCATACTCCCCCTAGAATCCTGAATACTTAAATCAATGAAGTATATGAGAAAAAAATCTTTATTTCTCATACTCCCCCTAGAACCCTGAATACTTGTGTTATAACATACTTAACTTTGACCTTTCCTCCCCCTTTGACATATATCAAAAACATACATGGGTGAACAAGGTAAGATTTTGAAAAGTTTTGTAAACCTAAATTTTGTAAAAAAACTTTTACTTACAAGGCTTTGCAACAAGAATTTTACTTAGGCAAAATTTTGAAGCCAAATTTCCCAAAAAAAGTTCAACTTTGAGAATTGGGAAAAATTTTAAAACAAAATCTTTAACCTTATAATTATCAAAATTTCTAGCCAAGTTTTTCACTAAAAAAAACTTTACTTAGAAACATTTGCCAAAATTTTTAAAAAGTTCTTGCTCAGACAAATTTTGTTTACTAAGAAAAAATTTTACTTAGAAAAAAAACATGCACTTAAAAAATTTGAAACACTAGAAATACTTAAAAATTTTGAAACACTAGAAATACTTGAAAGCACTTGAAGTATTTTGATAGTAGTTTGAAATTTTAACAGCACTTAGCACTTAAAAACAATTTGAAGTTCTTAGCAATTTTTGCTTTGCTTTTTGAAAAAGAGATAAAAGTTTTAAAAAAAATTCCTTTCTCTCTTTCATGCTTTCCCCCTTTGCTATATATCAATAAAGAAATATATTTTGAAATAAGTTTTAAGGAAAAAATTGTGTATCAAAGCCTATAAGTTTTGAAAACATAAAAATACTTAGTATAACTCTTGAAAGCATTGCAAAAAGCTTTAAATTGCACCAACAAAACTCCACTTTAAACGATATTGTGTAATTTTAAAATTAATTTTGTATTTGTAGACATTTTCACTTTGAACAAGATTGAATAAATTGATCTTTGAACCATGTTAGTATTGTACAAAAATATTCGTACTTTGTAAACATTAGTGCCTTGAAAAGTATTAGTACTTTTGAAAACATTATATTTTGAAAACTATAAGTACTTTTAAACATAATATGCATTTTTGAAAAATATAAGTACTTTTGAAAGATAATATTAATTTTATTTTGAAAACATAATACTTGACTTGGTTTCTTTTCTAGTCTGACACAATCCTAGGAAACCTTGTTAACTACAAGGACATTTCCCTAAGTGTCCTGGAAAATTTTCCAAAGTCAAGTAAGTATTATTTTCAAAAGTATTCTAAAAGGATTTTAAAAGTATTCCAAAGTCAAGTAAAATTTTGAAAGTGATGGTATATATATATAAGCAAAATGATTTAAAAGGATATTATTTTGAAGGAAAAATTATTTATGTTTTCAAGAGGATTTTAAGAGTGCAGTGCATGAAAACATATAATTTTGAAAAACAATTGTCCGAAATAATTTCTTTCGATTTAGGCTCCTCCTAAATTTGACACTTCCTAGGAGTCCTTGTAGATCATGAAGTAAACTTCCTTTGTGTCTTTAGGGTTTATCAAAATCAAAAGGGAATCAAGCACAATTCATAAAATGAATTTTGAAGTATCACCATTTAAAAAAATAAATATTTGAAAGACATATTTTGAAATGATAGCATAGTTTTCGAAAAACATGAGTGATAGTTTGAAAACATAGTATTTTTAAACTTCTTCTTTTAATTTGAACTCCCCCTAAACCTGACACAGTCCTAGGAGGCTTGTTGACCACAAGTTAATCCTCCTCTAAGTCTTGGGGTTTGATTCAAACAAAAAGAGAAGAAAACTAATTTAAAAAAAATATTTTGTTTTAATGATTTGAAACATAATTTCTTTCTCCTTTTTGAAAAAGTTAATATAGAGAATTGACAAGGAAAAATTATTTGAAATAATTTCAAAGAGAAAAATAGAAGGTTTTTGTGCAAAAAAAAACTTAAGTTCGAAACAATATACATATCAGAGCCCGGACTGCAGACATTTTTCTTAAAAATATCCTAAGTAATCCCCAAGGTGACTTTTTGCAAGACTTAAAAAAATGATTGTCCAAAGGAATTTCTTTGTATAGAAATATTTGCAAAAATTAAGTAATTCTTAGGTAGATGAGCAAAAGAAACCTAAGGTGAGCAATTTTAAGTACATTGATTTGAAACATTAAATCTTAGTTTAAAAGGTTAAAATGGTTTTTAAGGATTTTGAAATTAATTTGAATTTTAATATTTGTTAAGTTGAATTAAATTTGAATTTTAAAAGTATTTATTAAAGTTTAAATTCTGAGATTTGTAATCGGTAAGGTTTGTTGGGTTGGACTAAACCTTTAGGTCCTAAGCATCTCACCCATTTCTAAATGACAAAACAGAATATCCTTAACTGTTTTGTGAGATGTATTAATTTTATCTTTGATTTTATGTCAACACTATGATTTAATTGAAGCTTGTGTTAGATTCGAGTTTAACAAATAATAATTTAAAAGTGAGATTCGATAATTGGCTTCTAGGTCTTGGCGAGGTACAGAGGCCTTCTTTGGCCGTAGCCTTATTGGATCAACAACCCTTTCCTAGACAAAGCCTTTTAAAGAAAGATCATTTTCAAATTATTGTTTGAGACACTCTGGTCTAACTAGCTTAGGATTCGGAGAGGTAGCTTTGGCTAGTTCCACCGGACTAAAAAGACCAAATAAGGTACTCCTTACCCTACTTGATTCCTTAGTCAGGCTTCCCTAACGTACTATCATCAAACCTTGTCCTAATACTAGGTTGTTCAAGTTTCAATTAATCAGGTCCTTATCTAACCATTTCTAGTCCTATGAATAGAAAAAAAACTTTAAGTAAAGTCATAGTGAGGAGAAATTTCTGGATTTTCTAAGTTAGCAAGATTAATTAGTTTTTCTAATATTTCAATTTTAATTTTCAAAGTCTCATTTTCGTGTCTTAATTTTCTGAAGTTTGAATTAATTAATTTGCATGAATTAATTATGTTATTTAAGCATGCATCCATATTTAAGTTTGACCAAGAGTGATTAAATGAACTATCAACATTTATTGTAAAGACTGGATTTTCATATAAATTATAGTTACCCATCTTGGTTGGTTGGCCTGGATCTTTGGCTCTTCTATTTGTGCATTCATCTTTGTAATGCCCAAACTCCTGACACTTGAAGCATTGGATCAAACTTTTGTCTTTTCGTGCTCTTGGAACGAGTTCCTTTGTCGACTTCGGTGGTGTCGTTCGAATCTTACGAGTAGGACACTTACTTTTGTAGTGCCCTCTCTCCCTGCATGTGTAACAAATTGCATGATTTTTAAAATTTAAATTTACAATTTTACCATTGGATTCCTTATTGGGAATCTCCCCCTTGATTCTTGCCGCCTCGGATCTAAACTCATCTTCTGATTCCATGTCTAAGTCAGACTCGGGTACTGGTTGAAGCTCCTTCTTTGGTGGTTCTTTTGGAGTTTTTCCTGCAATAGAATTTACACCTTCCTCAACCATTAGAGTATCTGTTTGATTATTTAATTCTAATTTTGAAAAGAATTTGAAATCGGTTACCGTCTTAGTCAATTCATCGTCTGATTCTGGTTCAATTTCGACTTTGGATTCGGGTTCAGATTCTGACTCGACTGTCTGTGCTTGGACCGAGAGGGCAAGATAACTTACCTGATCTTCTTCTTCATCTGAGATCTCTTGATGAAGGTTAATCAATTTTTCCCAAATTTCTCTCGCACATCTGAATGGACCTACTAGTTCGAGGCTCCTTGGTTAGGCCACATTGTAGAATTGCAGTTGCCCTTGCATCGGTTTCGATTTAGTTGAGGGTTTATTCATCCAGCTTGTCCCACTCGATTGATAATTCTTCTTCTACGGGAAAAGAGAATCCCGTTTGGATGATCAGCCATAAGTCCATGTTGGCCTTCAGAAGGGACTCCATTTGACTTCTCCAAAAATTGAAGTTCTCGCCGGAGAATAGCAGTGGACGGGCACTGTTCCACTCTTGGTTGGCCATTTAGTTTAAACCTTGCACACAAGAGAAATAATAGAAATGTACCAAGACTTGGTCTTGGATTAGTAGTGTGGGAGAAGAAGAAAAAATAGCCCAAAAAAATATTGCATGAATTTCGAGGCAGAATAATAAAAAAATAATAATAAAAGGTTTGAGACAACTTTTTTAGAAAATGAATATTCTGATTAATGAAAAATAATAGGAGTTAAAAGAGATTGCATGAATTGAGGTAGCATGAATTTCGAGAAAAAATATTAAAATAATAATAAAAAAAGTTTATGACAAATTTTCAAAAATTGATCTTTTTATCAATTCTAACTTATAGTGAAAAAATGAGAATTCAAAATTGAAAAAGACGTAAGAATATTTTAAACCCACCCACAGATATTATTTATTTGAAATAAAAAGCGAAAAAGATCGAGTGGTGTTGCACCAACCTCGATTAATGAAAAAGAAAAAAAATTTGTAAATCCGAAAAAATGCTCAACTGGTGGTTGCACCAGGTTTGAGCCACCCCACTCTGATACCACTTGTTGGATCGAGTAAACACGATAGAGGGGGGGTGAATATCGTGAAAACATTTCGGATTAAAAAGAGAAAGTACGTAGCGGAATTTAAACAAAACACACACACAGAACTCAAGTAGTTTTACTTGGTTCGGAGTCACGTTCGGCTCCTACTCCAAGGCCCACATCCTTGACCATTGATCATTTACTGCGGGCAATTCTATAGTAGAGCAAAAGTTTACAGAAATTGTTACAATATTAGTGCAGTAAGTAAACAAGTATACTCTTCGTTATCGACGCCCGGTGTGGATCATTCTTCAGAGCAGAGGGTCGTCATCGGCGCTAGAATGTCGAGAACGGAGTTTGCTGGAGCAGAGTGCTTGAACGAAGAGCTTGGAAGCATTGAAAAAAGTGATGTCGAAGCCTTAGGGGTCGAGCCCCTTTTATACTGCTCCTGGGGGCGCCTGGGACGTCGGGGGCGCCTGACACGTGCCTTCGGATCCAAAAATCTTTATCCGAAGCTTGGTCAACGCTTATCCCCTTTGAATCAGCTCTGGAGCTGACGGGGGCGCCCGAGACGTTGGGGGCGCCCCTTTGCCAGGTCTTAGGGTTTTGATGCCTAGCAGCCCTTCGCTAGGTGCCCAGCAACCCTTCGCCAGGACTTCTTTCTGCACACTCAAGTAACATTGTTAGATCACAAATAGTACTTAACTTTGAATCCTTTGCCAATATCAAAACAAGGTTCGATATGGTGCTTCCGGCACCAACAGTTTCTAGTAGTTTGTGCTGGATCATAGTCCAAGTGTTGTTCGTCATTTTCCCCTTTTTGCTCCTACGATTTCATCCCTCGATGGATGCAACCCGATAGCACTTTGGGATACAGACCTAGGCATTAATCGATACACCTATTCTAGTATTGAATTTCTTTGTATGAATCTAGGTTTTTGGTAGTGATTGAATTTTCATGGTTATGCATTGAGTTGGGCTTGATGCCATGCAAATTCGAGTAGGAGATCTACCTTTGTCCTTGTTAGGTTTCATGTTGGAGGTTTCTGTGAATGCAACAAATTTAGGAGTGCATAGACAGAAGCTATGCTCATATGCTTTGCATGGATACTTTTCCTTTTTCATCTAACAGTTTTAGAAGCTATGCTTATATGTTTTATACGTTGAAATTATTTTCCATGTAGTGGCATGGCCAAGATAAATGAGTGCATGAACAGGTCCTCTTTGTTGTTTCCCTGCAGTGAGCGTTTGAAAACGGGAGATGTTCTTGGTTGAGTTTGATATTCTTCTCTGATGGGATGAGCTACCGAGGTGCTTCTCATTGGGTTTTACCTTTGATTTTGTCTTCCCTTTAGCTGTAGGCTATAAGAGGGGTTGGGTTTGCATTTGGAATTGGAAGCACGTAAAATCTGTGAAAGGTCACTACTGTGAGCTTGTGTGAATTGTAGTCTTGCAAGTTGAATTTAGGTGTGGATGGTTTTGGAATGAATTTGAGTTGGCTTGTAGTTTGTCTCTTGATCATGTGTTGCGCTATGTAGATCCCTATTGATTTGGGGTTGATTATTTTGGAGTTTCTACTCCATGATTTGCAGAACTTAGAGGTTAAGTTTTGATTAGGTTTAGGTTTTGCTTCATGGGATTAAACCTAATTTTGGAAGTTAGGTTAATCCTAAAAATGACTTGGTATTTAGTTGGTTAGTAACATTTGTTATGATAGCTAAAACTATGTCATTTGATACAGGAAATTTATTGGATTCAGATATCTGGACGTGGGGGTTCTTCCTTGGACACGAACGTCATTTACAAGGCAGGTACTTCTTCTTTGTACTCAATAGTTATTGTACTTAAATGCATGGTTATTTATTATCCGAGTAGGTTGATTTACCTTAAGTATATTTTGCTAGTTTTTTCTGCTTGATACTTTTTCATTGCTTGACCTTTGAGTAGAAATCCAAAATATTCAGTTATATAGTCTCAACTCTTAATATATGATCTAAAGAGTACTGCTTATACGTGTGTGTTGGTGCAGGAAGCACCATATCGAAACTTGTTTTGATATTGGCAAAGGATTCAAAGTTAAGTGTTATTGGTGATCTAACGATGTTACTCAAGTGTGTAGGAAAAGTCCTAGCGAACGGCTGCTAGGCACTTGGCGAAGGACTGCCAGGAAACAAAGTCCTAGCGAAGGGCTGCTAGGCACCTGGCGAAGGAATGCCAGGATACAAAGCCCTAGCGAAGGACTGCTAGGCACCTGGCGAAGGATTGCCAGGATACAAAGCCCTAGCGAAGGAATGCTAGGCACTGGCGAAGGAATGCCAGGGTAAAAAGCCCTAGCGAAGGAATGCTAGGCACTGGCGAAGGAATGCCAGGGTCAAAAGCCCTAGCGAAGGACTGCTAGGCGCCAGGCAAAGGACAGCTTGGGACTGAAGCCCTAGCGAAGGAATGCTAGTCACCGGGCGAAGGGCAACTCGGTATCCAAGACCTGGCAAAGGACCGCCAGGCAAAAGTCCAACCAAAGGAGCGGTTGGCATCAGGTACATTCTCCCGAGAGGAGTAGGTGAGGACGCGTTCCCCGTCGAGGGAACAGTAGGCGTCGGTTCGACCTAGGGTTCCATTTTGGAGGCCCAAAGTCAGAACCAAGACAGCTAAGGCTGTATAAACTAATATTTTATTGTTTTATTGTGTTTTGGACTAACCCTGGATGCAGGACCGAAAGAACGAGTGTCTGCAGCTCAGAGAGCCTCAAAGGAACGAGGCAACAGCTGACTAGGGCGCCCGGAGTGTCCTGGGCGCCCCCAAGGTAAACATAAAACACAAGAAAGCAAAGCAAGCTTCGACAGCTCAACTCCCGGGGGCCCCCGTGCTCCCGGGCGCCTCCGCTGCTCCCGGGCGCCCCCAGCGTCCCGGGCGCCCCCAGCGTCCCGGGCGCCCCCAATAGCAAGTCATCAAAGCTCAAGCTAGCGAAGCCAAGGGATAAAGTTTGACCCGGTCAACCCGGGCGCCCCCAGCGTCCCGGGCGCCCCGATCAAGATCTGATCCCGAGTTTGAAGGGATCAGAAGCTGACCGAGACCAAGGCGGATCGAGTGACACGTGGGGGGGCGCCCCCGACGTTCCGGGCGCCCCCAGGCCCTATATAAAGGGCCCTCAACCCCAAGGCTCAAGCAATACTTTCAATCAACACTTCTACGCTCTTCTGATCTCGCGCCTCGCTCCGGAAACCTCCCAACTCGAGCCGACGACGTCCCGCTGCTCCGAAAAAGACAACCTACATCGGACGTCGGTAAAAGAAGAGTTTTCTTTTTATTTGTTAAGTTTACTGTGCTATATTTGTAACTCAAAACTGTAAACTGTTTATTTGCACCTCATATAGAATTGCCCAAAGTAAACGATCAACGATCGTGGGCCTTGGAGTAGGAGTCGACCTAGGCTCCGAACCAAGTAAAAAATTACTGTGTTCACGTGTTTTGTTTTTATCTTCCGCTGTGCAAATTCTCTATCTTAAATCCAAACGCTTTCCGATATTCACTTCCCCTCTATCTGTTCTCTCGATCCAACAGTGTGTACTATAGAATTATCATTTGATCTATCTAGGGTTTAGTTGACATTAGATATACCCTACCTAGTAGATTAGTTGCATGTTATTTATTATGGTATTAATTGAACCCATGTGTTTCGTATTAATTGCATGGTTTTGGTCTGATTGAGAATGTGCATATTAATGACATGCACAATGGCATTATTTGCATGCTGACGACCACTGGCTCACTTGTAGTTGAGACTAGTCATCGATCACATTTTTTGTTGTGCCACGCTCTACTAGAGTTGTGTGCAAGCAATTGATACCCCCAAGTGTTAGGGGTCCCCACAGATATTTTTGAGATTTTAAAGCTATAGGTATTATGGGTTTTCATGCATAGCCACAGTATTATGATTTTTCTACATAGCCATAGGTTTTTGGTGCTTGTATTTTGTCCTCCCATCCTATCAAGTGTAGCGATAGTTTGAGCGTGTATAGATCAGGTCATTGCATCATGTGCATATTATGCATTTTGCTTGTGTTTGCTATATTTGTTTGAGCTATGATTGCTGCATTTGATTGACATGTATATTCGGTTATGATTTGCATTTATTATATGATCTGGATCTACTCAGTAATATGAGCAGTTTGTTGAGGTATTATGGGGCTTTTTGATAATACCCCTGCGTGTTACATTGATTTTCAAGTATATTTATACATTTAATTTATGTTTTTTATTCCAGAGACTATATACCTTTATTTCTATATACTTGTTTTATCCTTTTTATATACCATGCATTTATCTATTCTTATACTCGCAGAGTCCGCCCGGACTCACCACCCCTCGTTTTTCTTTTTGTTTCAGGTAGTTGATAGTTGCGACTCGTATTGCCAGGAGAGGACCCAACTGCCAGTCCTTTAGCATCGATGATTATTTCATAATTTTCTTTGTTAGACTTGAATTTATTTTTGGTAGATGTGTCATTATTTTTATTTCGTCAGTAGACTGGTTTTAGTTATTGGTTCAGAGTTATGATTTTGTATTTATGGACTTGGTACACATATCGTTAGACTTGAGATTTATTTGGTATATATTGTTGAGGCAATCTATGGTCCGGAGTGACCAAGTGTTTTGATGTTTGGGCAAAGGGTTTAAGTTAGGTTTACCCTTGTGTTCTTATATGTGTATGTTGAGTGTGCAGGTTGTACAGGTTACACAAATAGACTTGATTGGACGGCCTCGGTACGGTGAAGGGTGGCATGGAGACAAGCTGGAGGCTTGTGTGCACCCGAGGGACCTTGGAGAGCAGGGGTGATGAGCTGATGGATGCGGACTTCGAGGCATGCGTAAAGGATGGCATGGAGGCAAGCTGGAGGCTTGCGTGCATCCGAGGGACGAGAGCCGAAGATGAAGAGGGCGCGAAGGCAACAGTCGAGGCTGCGGAGGAGGAGTCAGTCGAGTCGTGAGGGTACGAGTGCTGTGTGATTGTACTCTGAAAATTCCTAGGGTAGAGTGCTGAGAGAAGTGTATTCGGGAAGGGAAACCCTAGGTGTGTGAGTAGGGCAGTCGACTGCCATTGGGGCAGTCGACTGGTAAAACTCACAGAAAGGGTCTGGCTACTGGACCAGTCGACTGCCCTTGGAGCAGTCGACTGGTAGCGGCTGGTGTGTTGGCTGAAAATTCAAACGTTGGGGTGCAACGGTCGAATTTCAGTGGCACCAGTCGACTACCCTGGGGGCAGTCGACTGGTGGCGAGGGTTTCAGCTCAAGTCCTATTTAAAGCGGACTTCGTGGTGGCTGAGATTCTTGACGAAACTCGCTTGGGTAAAGTGAGTTAGTAGTCTATTATGATCAGAGGGCTTCCAACGTGTTGTGGCGAGGTTTCTCCACCCACAAGGAGCGACAGATCTAGCCGGAGGTTATCCGGGGGTTGATCCACCAAAGGATTCTTGAATTAGTCACCCGACCGGGGTGGATACCAAGTAAATCAAGGTGTTAGCAGTGTTTTATTTCTTATTTACTTTGCATATTATTGTTTCCGCTGCGCTAACAACTTTGTAAAGATCAAAACGACGAAGAAGTGCTATTCACCCCCCTCTAGCACACCATAAACAATCCTTCATATATGCGTTTCTTTTCTTATTATTCTTTATATTGCATGGTCGTGAGATATTATTACTTTATTTTTTGTGATTGTCAGCTGTGTTGGCTGAGCTATTTACATTGTTGGTGTGAGATGTGTGTATAAATATTCCAAATTATCTGCTGTTAGAGCCATCAATTTGGGTTGGGCCCATCGGGTTGGCCCAACCCGCCAAACAATTTAAGCGAGTTGGGTTGGAATTTACCAACCCAAATTCACTTTCCACCTATTCCAAGATTTCGAAAAATGTTTCGAAACCAAGAAACCTCTAAGGTATTAACCTGACATGTTGATAGTAGAGTGTATGATGGTTATTTGCGTCATCCAGCAGATTCACCCTCTTGGAAGGTAGTCAAACATAAGTGGCCAGATTTTGCTTGTGAGGCAAGAAATTTGAGATTGGACTTATCTGCAGACAGAATAAATCCTTATAGATTGATGAGTTCTACGTATAGTTGTTGGCCAGTTCTACTGATCACTTACAATCTTCCTCCATTTTGTGTACAAAGAGAAAATTTATGATGCTTACTTTATTCATTTTGGGTCCTAAACAACCAGGGAATGATATTGATGTTTACTTTGCACCTTTGATTGATGACTTAAAGCACTTATGGGAAGAAGGTGTCGAAGCATATGATGCATATAGACAAAAAAGTTCACACTCAAGGCAGTCTTACTATGGACAATTAATGACTTTCCGACATATGAAAACCTTTCCGGATGTTGCGTGAAAGGATATAAGGCATGCCCTATATGTAGTGAAAACACGTGTGCGAGGAGGTTGAAACATAGTAGAAAAATGTCATTCATAGGTCATAGACGATTTCTTCCTAATAACGATCCTTATCGAAGGCAAAAGAAAGCATTTGATGGGAAGCAAGACTTTAACATTGCACCGAGACCATTGACCGGTCATGATATTTTCAAAATAGTTGATAAAATTAGTTGCCCTTGGGGAAAAATGAGCAAAAAGGTTCAAGCACTAGAGGATGGTAGTCGGCCATATTGAAAGAAGAAATCAATATACTTCGAACTTGCGTATTGGGAGCATCTACACGTTAGACATGTTCTTGATGTGATGCACATCGAGAAAATATATGTGAAAGTCTGGTTGGTACATTGCTAGGCATTATAAGGAAAATAAAAGTTGGACCAACAGCACGATTAGACCTTATAGATATAAATGTAAGGTTGGAATTGGTACCACAGAAAGGAAAAAAGAAAACTTTTTTGCCAGTGGCTTGTTTATACATTATGTAAAGATGAGAAAGGGAAATTTTGCAGCTCCTTGTTTGGAATGAAGGTTCCTACAGGTTATTCATCCAATATTAGAGACCTTGTATTGATGAAGGAGTTAAAACTTGTTGGTATGAAATCACATGATTGACACATTTTGATGCAACAGTTACTTCCAGTTGTCATTCGTGGTGTGTTACCAAAATATGTTAGATATGTTATCACTCGATTGTGCTTCTTCTTTAATATGTTGTGTAGAAAAGTGATAGATGTCTTGAAGTTGAATGATATGCAAAGTGATATTATGACAACATTGTGCTTACTTGAAAAATATTTTCCTTCGTCATATTTTGATGTCATGGTGACTATTCACCTTGTACGGGAGGTTAAATTGTGTGGACCAATTTGGTATAGATGGATGTACCTGTTTGAAAGATTCATGAAAACATTGAAAGGTTATGTGCGAAACTGCATTTGACTCGAAGGTTGTATAACTGAATGTTATATTGCTAAGGAGGCTATAGAATTTTGCTCATACTATCTATCTAATGTGCACACCATTAGCATCCCAACAAGGATTCGTCAATTGGAGCTTACCAGACCCTTATCACGAGATCATGTGCAGTCTACCAATCATGAGGAGTGGGAGCAAGCACATCGTCATGTATTAGCAAATAATGATGAGATAGAGCCTTATATCGAGTAATTTCTCCAACTCATTGCTACTTTCAAATGTGGCATTAGATTATAGTAGCTAATCAATTAATTTTTAATAGAAAATACATGGCTTATTTGAAGGTAACAATTCATCAGAAAGCAAAGTCAAAAAAAGTAGTTACAAGATGAGCACAAACGAACTTTTATTCCGTGGTTGCGTGATACTGTAAGTTTCATACAAGCTACATACTACATACTAGTTCATAATTTATGAAGTTATGAACTTGATTAATATATAATTCAACTATTGCATTATAGGTTGAAAATGAAATTTGCAATTCCACCCATCAAATCTCCAAACAATTCAAGTGGATGGCACATGGACTTAGCAACCGAGTATTCAAGTATTCTGTATATTTAATTGATGGGGTCACATATCACATAAAAGAGCGTGATGATGTGCAGGTAATTCAAAATTCCAGAGTAAGCTTAGTTGCAAAGATTATGCAAGTTGCTAGCGTAAAGCATAAACATCCAATTGTGTCAGATATGATATTCTATGGAGTTATTGATGAAATATAGGAGCTTGATTACCATCTCTTTCGAATTCCAATGTTTAAATGTAACTGGGTTGATAATAATGGCGGTATTAAAGTGGATGAACATGGTTTCACATTGGTAAACCTCATAAAGATAGGATTCAAATCTGATTCATTCATCTTAGGGAGTCAAGCGAAAAAAGTTTTTTACCTTGAAGACCCCGAAGATCCAACTTAGTCTATAACACTTGCAACTCTTAGTAGAGACTACTTTGATAATATTACCGGTGATAATTTAGAAGAAACTATTACCAACCAACAATGTTTTTCTCAAGGGCTTCCAATAATGGATGTCAATGGAGTATATGACAATGAACCACCATGCATTCATGAAGATTATGATGGGACTTGGGTTGATGATGTTTTATCTTAGTGTGGTGATTGTATGTAATTTTAAATCCTACATAATGTAATTCTATAATAATTATTACAAATGTTAGTTCAATGTCATTTAAAATAGAATGATCACTATATTTTATGTTGAAGACTTTCCAACAACTTCCTATTTGCTAGTTCTATAATTACTAGTGTTTATATGTTGTAAAGCATTTATGTAGGTAATTATATGAATTTGTCATGTTTGTTGAAATGTTTAGCATGTACTGAATGTAGATACTGTTTTCACATTAAAATTTATTGTGTCTATTACATAATTTTCACTCTCTTTTATTATTTTCAAGCCCGACCTATTTATATCAACATGATGCTTCAGTTTCAATTATGTGAACCATATATTAACTTAAACTATGAAGACTAGTTTCAACATAGTAGTAGGATAAATCAGCAAGAAGTTGAAGTCAAAATTGAAGTTTTCATGCATCAGTTCAATTACATGCTTATTATCTTTAGCTTATAAATTTTTCTTCCAAAATGTTATATAGCATTGGTGAATGAATTGTTTACTAATCATCCATATTTTTGTGATTAACTGATAGCTCACTTAAATCCATGAACATGGTGCACATATAAGGGCAGTTGGAGCCTATGTCACTCTAAGCGCATGCTTTGGCTTGTCTAAATGGGAGTCTACGTCTCACAAAGCATTGTTTCTTGAGCAACAAAATATATTGTTAGCAGTCCATGATTATGGGAAAGTACATGTGATCAATACCTTAAGAGTAGTGACACCATATCTAAAGTTATTAATGTTTCATGTTAGCATATTGTCCATAGTGATGAAGATGTTCCTGGCTCATCTATTGTATTTGTTTAGATTGTTCGAGGATGTATGTTTAGATTTTGTTTTTTATCTACCCTATTTTCTGGATATTATATTGATGTTCAACTCATTTTGAGGTTGTATCTACAATGATCTCCTGACCCTAGTTAATACCAGGCCTCTAAACTTATCGAAGGAAATGTTTGCTCTTCTCTATACAGTAAGCTCATAAAACTTTGCTAATATTTTACCAGCTTAACATTATGTTTGACTCCAAATTCCCCTTGTTTCTTCAATTATCTATTTGATTAATTTATGCCAACATCTTTATAGAATGAGTTGTTTTATATGCATGTGATTTCTATTTTTCAGTTTCTCCTACTACATGTGTAACTTGGATAATCGCTAAAATAGTCCCTTTCATCTAGTCACCTCTCCATTAATTTAGTAATCCTTGGAGTAACTTCCCTGCCATGCCAGTGTAATTCAACTGAAACTAAAGATGTCTATGAACAAGCTAAAAGTTAAGTGAACAAATAAGCAATGATTTGTTTCGAAGCACGCTTGCAAGCTCAGCATCTATTTTGTTTACTAAAATATTCAACGATTAGAGAACTGATATGGTCAACAACAATAAATGTCAATTCAGTTTAGACAAGAAAATAGAAATCTTTGTTGAAAAACCTTAGTTTAACATATGCATTAAGCATAGGCTTTAACTGAATTAATTTTGTTTTTCTCTTCAATAGCACTGGCGGGCTTATGCTTTTGAAATTTTAGTGTGAAACAAGGCCAAGGCACTGTATGGTTTTCTTTTAGTCAACACTGGCTTGTCAAATGTTGGGAATTTATCAGTCTCTTCATCTAAATTACCTATTTGGCAATGAATTTAATACTATAGTTATACATTTAGGTTGAATTAAATAGAACAATACACATATTCTTGCAATGTTAACTAAGACTTTGGCACTTGCAGGTCAAAAAGGGTGACATCTTGGCTATCTACAATTTGACGTGCAGTGTAAAAAAAGTGCATTCATGTTACATTTGGTTCTACAGCAGTGTTGATTTCTGTCAATAAGAAATGTAAATATTTTTCTGAATGATTGCATTCTATGTTTAATATACACTGCCTCGAGCTTTATAGTAAAATTTATTAATAGGAATTACAACGATCTCAATTTAGGCTACAATGAAGTTTTATAATTGCTTTTGTATATGGATGCTTGTTGCCTTTTTTTTTGTCATGCTTCTTATCATTGTATAAGTGTTGTTTCATGTTCCTTAACCCTTGCTGTCAGAAAAATTTCTTATTACATAATATGATAATGTATTCTTTCAGAAAATGCTAATTTAATAACCATGTAATAGTTTGCCGAAAAAGACCAATGGACTACCCTATCGACACTAGCTGTAAGACTTTTGACAGTGGAAAATAGTCTTGCTGCCACTTTCTGCTATATCTGTGCTGGGAATGTAGACAAAACCGTGGAGATTTGGTCTTATAACCTGATGTCTGATAGTGATGGATGGTCTTACATAGATCTTCTTTAGGTAATTCACAAGTTCAATTGCCTCTTTTGGAAATCAGCAACATTGATGAACTATTTCTTTGTGATAGGATTTGATGGATATTATTCTCACCCTTGCAACTGGTCATAAACGGTTTAGTGCTTCTTTATCTAAGCTTACGGAGAATTATGCTAAATTACTAGCTTATGGTCATAAATAGTCATAAATAGCTTTTGACAACCATATTGGAGTTTTCAAACTTTTGGAGTCAAATGAACCTTCATACGTGTTACGAGATTACGATGAAAAAGACAATAAGAACAATAGAGAACATACAAGATTTATGTGGAAAACCCTTTATGGGAAAAACCACGGGCAGAGAAAGAAAAATCACTATGAACGGTGGAATACAAAGTCGGTGGCTCAAAGCCTTAATCATAATACAAAACCCTAATAATAAGCCCTAATAATACAAAACACTATTAACGACCCGAGACCTCCGCTACCATCACAGAGCCCAAATTTTTTCTTTATAATTTAGTTTTCACCATATATGTCGCACCGCGATCTTTTTGGGCCAGATCAAATTGAATTCAGGTCACCAAACTCTAACAATCTCCACCTTGACACGAATTCCACAAATCTTCAAAAGAACATTCTCCACCTCTTCCACAAAAGCCCCACATGCAAATCTCAGCATCTAGCACCAACCAAGTCCAAGAAATGCTTAAACTTAGCTATAGAGAGTGACTTAGTCATCATATCAGTAGGATTATCATGAGTACTGACCTTCCTCACAATAATATCATCACGAGCAATAACATCACGTATAAAGTGATACCTCACATCAATGTGCGTTATCCTCTCATGAAACATCTGATCCTTCATGAGGAAAATGACACTCTGACTATCACAAAAGACTGTAGTAATATGCAAGTCTTCACTAAGCTCACTGAAGAGTCCTTTCAACCAAATAGCTTCCTTACAAGCTTCTGTAATAGCCATATATTCAGCTTCTGTAGTGGACAATGCAACTGTATTATGTAAAGTAGCTTTCCAATTGATAGCACAACCACCAACAGTGAACACATACCCCGTAAGTGATCTTCTTTTATCAAGGTCTTATCAAGGTCACCTGCAAAGTCAGAATCAACATATCCAATGACTGCATCTCTATTACTCCCAAAATGTAAACAAATATCAGAAATCCCTCGTAAGTATCTAAAAATCCACTGAACTGCCTTCCAATGCTCTTTACTAGGATTTGCCATGTATTTACTAACTACACTCACTGCATGGAATAAATCTGGGCTTATACAAACCATAGCATACATGAGAGATCCCACTGCACTAGAATATGGAACCCATGACATATAATCAACCTCATCATCTGACTGCGGGCATAAATCAGCTGAAAATCTAAAGTGTGTAGCTAACGGAGTACTAACAGACTTGGCAGTATGCATGTTAAATGAATGAAGTACTTTCTCAATATATGCTTTCTGACTTAGATATAATTTACCTGTCTTTCTATCTCTCAGAATCTCTATCCCAAGTATTTTCTTTGCAGCTCCCAAATCTTTCATCTCGAATTCTTTACTTAGTTGAGCTTTGACCTTTCTTATCTCTTCCTTATTATTGGCTGCAATCAACATATCATCAACATATAGGAGCAGATAAACAAACGATCCATTATCAGTCTTCTTAAAGTAGGTACAATTGTCATAGCTGCTTCTTCTGAAATCATGAGTGATCATAAATGAATCAAACCTTTTATACCATTGCCTAGGTGACTGCTTCAGACTATAAAGGGACTTTTTTAGCAAGCATACATAATCCTTTTTTCCTGAGACTTCAAAACCTTCTGGTTGCTGCATATAGATATATTCCTCAAGTACCCCATGCAAGAATGTTGTTTTCACATCCAGCTATTGAAACTCAAAGTTATGCATGGCCACAATACCAAGAAAGGCTCGAATCGTAGTATGCTTTACAACCGGGGGAAATACATCTGTGAAGTCTACTCCTGGAATATGACTGAAGTCTTTAGCAACTAGTCTGGCTTTGTACCTGGCTTCTTTAACTCCCGGTATTCCCTCTTTTCTTTTAAATAGCCACTTACAGCGAACAACCTTCTTACCCTTAGGTAATTTCATCAAGTCCCATGTGTCGTTCTTACCAAGTGACTCCATCTCTCCTACATAGCAATTATCCACTTACCAGAATTATCGTAGCTAATTGCTTCTGAATACGTCTCAGGTTCTTCACTAGAATCAATCTCCTCAGCCACGTTTAAAGCATAAGCGACCAAATCAGCCTCTGCATAGCTCTGAGGGTGTCTAATTTCTCTTCGAGGCCTATCTTTCGCAATGGAATATTGTGAAGGTGCTTGTGAGGAGCTCGTTCCATCCACAACATCTAAAATAGGCTCTGGAGTCTTTGTAGATATCAGCCCAATCTCAATCTCCACCTGTGTGCTTGTCTTCTGCTTATCTTCCTCAGAAGGAGTTTTAGATGGAGATCCCTGAAGCATGCTAGTCTCATCAAAGACAACATCTCTACTGATGATGACTTTCCCAATCTTTGGGCACCAAAGTTTGTATCCCTTCACTCCTTGTCTAAAGCCTATAAATATGCACTTCACCAAACGAGGCTCCAACTTCCCATTATCAACATGAGTATACGCAGGACATCCAAAAATTCTCAAATTAGAATAACTAGTAGGAGTACTAGACTATACCTCTTGTGGAGTTTTCCTTTCAATAGTAGTTGATGGAGAGCGATTGACAAGATAACAGGCATACACAGCGGTTTCTGCCTAGAAAAACTTCGGTAGCCCAGCATTAAGGAGCATACAACGCACCTCTCCATCAAAGTTCTATTCATCCTCTCTGCTACACTATTCTATTGAGGAGTATGCTGAACTGTATGATGCCTTACAATACCTTCAGCTCTGCATAAGGCATTAAACTCATCAGAATAAAACTCTAATCCATTATCAGTTTGAAGATGCTTCAATTGCCTCCCTATTTGCTTCTTAATCATGACCTTCCACTCCTTAAAGGTAGTAAAAACATCACTCTTATGTTTTAAAAAGAATGCCCAAACTTTTCTTGAGAAATTATTAATAATAGTCAACATATAGAGCGCACTACCTTTAGATGGTACTCTAGAAGGCCCCCACAAATCAGGGTGAATGTAGTCTAGCATACCCTTTGTGTTATGAATGCCAACTGAGAATTTGATTCTTTTCTGCTTGCCAAAAACATAGTGCTCGTAGAATTTTAGCTTTGTAATACTTTGACCATCAAGGAGTCCTCTCTTGCTCAATTCAACCATGTCATTCTCACTCATATGACCCAAACGCATATGCCAAAGTCTTGTAACATCAGAATCAGACATAGATGAACTTGCGACGACAACATCACCTATTACTGTGGATCCCTGCAGAACATATAAACTGGCGGTTCTTGTTATCTCCTTCATCACAACAAGAGACCCTTTACTGACCTTCACCAGTGTACTTGTACCCTTTAGAATCATGAATACTCAAAGAGATCAAATTCTCTTCAAATCAGGGACGTGCCTCACATCACCAAGTGTCCGAATGACACCATCAAATATCTTAATTCTGACCGTACCAATATCAACGATTCTGTAGGATGCATTATTGTCCATCAAAATAACACCACTTGAAACTGTTTTATATGTTGAAAACCAGCCCTGATTACTCATATGAAACGTACAGCCAGAATCAATAATCCATTCCTCACTCTGCTTCAAATCAGCATCAGAGGCAACGAGAAGTTCACCATAACTGTGATTTTCGGCAACATCAACCTCACCAGACTTCTTTCGTTAAATCTATCTATTTGTGTTGCTCAAAACTGTAAAATATCAGCTTTCATTAATTTCAAGTAACTTTGTGCTTACTGGCCATATTTGAGGCTTTGACCCTATTTGAATGTTGACCAATTTCATAATTGATTAAAATAACTTTTCATTTGTGCATTGACTTATTTTCACTGCTCAGTGTTAAACCAGATCTGAGTCTCATTCTACACATGAAATGTTGAATTTCACTTAGGTAAGTTTTGAAGATATTAGACATTTGTCACACTACATAAATCAAGCATTACTGCTTACAGTTCATGCTCAACCGAGAGCCAAAGGGAAGAAGCATTGCTTTTGGGGCAGTTTGCTTCAGCTAATTCAGAATGCAAGGTACCTTCTTACTTGCAATCTTTTCTTTGGTTGTCTATCCCGGTGGACAATGTTATGATGCATTGGGTCAAGAATTCAATTCATGTGAATGTTCTGCAACATTTACTTTCTTGATTAATATTTTTTTAGTGTTTCTTCTAGTTAGTTGATTTTATTTTTAATCCATTTCCTTTTGCAAGTTTTGTCTTTTGCTTCTCCAAATAGGTTGAGTTCCACACACTAGAACATTAATTACAAGCAGTTGCTTAATTATTTTACTTATGTCACTGTCAATGGCGTGCCAACCTGCTTGCCAAAGGCTTGGAAACTAGTTTAATTTGTGCCTTCCATTTTGTCACAAAATTTCTGGATTGTATTAAATTAGTTACTGTGATCATTCTACAATTGCATCTTTTACTTATGGTTATATTTCCCCTTGAGTTGTGCAGTTAGTATCTTTAGTTTTATTCCTTTCTTATGCCAAGTGTGTGGCTTTGTTATTACAATCTCTATTTATGCTTGTTACAAATGTTTATTCCATTACAACTCTTTCATGTTATTAATTGAAAATTGCATCATTATATAAAACCAATTTTATTGTGTTTCAATTCACTACTGTTCAATTTTTTTGTTAAACAAATTGCTGAGTATATATACATTTGCTTGTGAATGTAGTTAACATTGTATACCGATTCATGATTTTGATTCTAGGCATCCAGTGCAGGCAACATGTTTTGGCTGAAAGAAGAAGAAGTAATCAACTTGTAAAAGAAAATGAAGAATCCTATAATGACTAGCTAGGAAATTTAGGTATAACTATTTTGGTTAGGTGTTGTAATCTGTAAGTGTTTTGGTGATGAAGGTAATACTAAGTTGATGTGTAGTTGTTTTGCTACAAGTTTTGTATATGTTTGTGATCATGGGATGATATGTTTGTAGACAAATAGTTCATTGTAATAATAATATATATTTTTTACAATGGTATGTTATTTTGTATTATTGTGTGTTGAGAAATAACAACGGTTATAATACGATTGCAAATGATGTGTTGAGAAAGACACAGACACACAAACATCCGTTGTCTTTTCAATTTAAATACAATGGTTTAAAAAACGTTGTAAAACCATTGTAAATTGCTATATTCAAAAAGACAAGGCCGCTCAAAGACAATGGTTAAAAATCGTTGTCTTTGTTATAGAAAAACTACGGTAAAAAATTGTTGTTGTTTCTGTAAAAAATCGTTGTCTTTTAACTCAAAAGATAACAGTTCAATTTGATTTACAATGGTTGAAAATCATTGTATTTTACCTAAAAAGACAACAGTTTTAAAACCGTTGCCTTTAATCGTAGAGGGTTTTTTCAATGGGTGGATTAACAACGATTTTTATGGCCTTTTACAATGATTTTTCACCGTTAAGAAAGCTATATTTTGATGTAGTGCCTATCTGCCATACAAAAGAGATGTTGCCTATTTTTTTAGCAAGTATGGGACCTAGGGGCGTGACAATTTTTGGTATCAGAGGCCCATGAAAGAAAACAACTTCCCATGGGATAAATCTCTTCGGTTGGCATGACAGAGATACATTGTGTTGATTGTAGATGACTATATTTTGACTAGGAAGTAATCAATTTTGATTGATGTTTAATGATGGATCAAGAATGATGAATCTCTGTGTTATGTTGTGTTTTAAGGATATATGGTGGATATCATGAAACCTTATTTTTGTGATACGTAATTTTCTGGTAAATTATTGGTGGATTTATGACATTATGGTTTGCTAGTTAGAAGTTATCTTTGATTAGTGATTCAGGGGCGATATTGATTGATGTGATGATTGACTATTGGTGAATTCTTAATTTATTACAACACACACAGTACACATACAATGATACAACACGGCTAGACATGATCATAAAATAAATATTTCCTAAAATAACTTGTATCATAGGCATACCTAACGGATGGTTTGAAGTGGAAAGGGCATCAACCAAATGACACTCAGAAAACCTCATCTCTATTCGTATCCACGCCGAAATACCTCAAGACAACTCCTCAAGTGATAAGCTTTATCTTCGTCTTGGTACTAGCCAAAGGAGGAAGACATCGTGATCAATAGAATGATCGACCACTTCCATTGTAGGTGGCGGGTGGTGTGGCCATAAAAAAGGGGCGGTGACTCCTTTTGGGTGGCGGCGGCTAAGAGGGAGGAGAAAAAGAACTAAAACAAAAACTTGTTGTAATAATAATTTTTCTCCCATATATATATATATATATATAAGCTTTATCTTCGTCTTGGTACTAGCCAAAGGAGGAAGACATCGTGATCAATAGAATGATCGACCACTTCCATTGTAAGTGGCGGGTGGTGTGGCCATAAAAAAGGGGCGGTGACTCCTTTTGGGTGGCGGCGGCTAAAAGGGAGGAGAAAAAAAACTAAAACAAAAACTTCTTGTAATAATAATTTTTCTCCCACATATATATATATATATCCAAAGGCTCCTACACACATCTATCCACTTAGATTCATCGTTCGAGGCTCGAGCAAAAACCTCATGTGGTACATTGTATGAATTTAGTTGATAGATTTTTAAAATTTAACGAAGTAATAATTAAATAATTATTAAAATAGAAGTAGATACACATAAAATAAAATAGTTAATTTCTTACTTAGGCATAAAACTAATCGATTTGAAATTGACTAATTTTTAAGTACAAAGACTTTTTACTTCATCGATTTCGTATAAGTACCAAAGTAATTGATCTTTGATATATATATATATATATATATATATATGTTGCATACCGTCCACAATATTTTGATATGGACTAAGAACATAGGCGCCTGTATTCAGGTGCCTATGTTATTTTTTTGTTTTTTTAAAATTTTTTAATAAATAATTTCTTAAATAATTCTTAATCTTATAATATACCCTATTAACATTTAAATTTTATTCATTTGAATACTATAATTATACCCTATTAACTTAAATCCGCTATTATCCAATTCCTAAATCCTAAAATTTACAATGCTTATATATCCCATTAGCATCCAAAATTTATTATTTTAAACACTATAACCAAGAGGGAATCCTAAACCCTAGGAGAAAATCTTATTAACTTAAACCCACTATAACTTAACTTTTAAATCTTAAAATCTTAAACCCTAAATATACCCCAAAAAATTTAAAAAAACAAAAAAAAACTTTCTAAACAAAACATCTTAGGTGTCTGTATTGATTTGACACGTGTGCCTGTATTCAATATAAACGCCCTGTGTCCGCAGCGTCACATGGCAAAGAGTCCGCAATAGAGCAGATTTATATATGCCAATATTTTACTTTTGTGAACAATAATTTTAAATAGTAATTGTGAACAATAATTGTGTAAAATAATCTTAAATAGTAATTATGAACAATAATTATGTAAATAGTAATTATGAACAGTAATTTTTTTTATGCCCTACTTTTTCTCGGTTTTACCAATGAGCCTCACCTGTAGAGGAATTCACAGTAAGACCATTGCCTCCGCTTATTTAGAAATGGGTAGCTTGTCCTTTTCTTAGCTCGCACAGGTCTTAGCTGGTCAGAGTTATGCAAGATCTTTACAGTTACTATTTACCGAGTGGTTACTTGGGAAAAGACTGAGGTATGGAGAGGAAAGGCAGGTCCACAAAAACAAAGAAGTAATTGGTCTTACAAGAACTTACTTTACAAGAACCTGTTTCTGCATTAATTGAGGGTGTATATTACAAACCGACATACAAACTTAGAACGTCATACGAATAGACATAGGAGCACACTATAAACAAACTAAAATAGGCAGAAAGTACTGACATATGTTACAATGACGAACCTACTGACGAATATAGATGGACATAATGAAGGAGGAAAGGAAAGAACTTACAAACGTTGAGGGCTGAAACTTGAGCGAAACTTGCAGGTGCTGGAGCTCCATGTTCGTTGAAGGTAGATGAGAGGGTTTATATAGGAAGAGAAAAGGAGAGTTTCTTTGTAGAGAATAAAAACAGCTAGAGTACTCAAGACAAAAGGGGCCTAGGTAGGATGGTGAGGAAGAGACAGCTGATGGTAGAGGATAAGAACGAATCTCAAGGACGTAAAATAGTATTGGAAAGTGAGGTGCTAGAGAGTAAGTGGACATAAGTGGATGTCAATGTGAGGAGGTGGTGGGTCCCTGAGGATTCCATCATATTTTCTAGATTTTGTTCTCCTGTAGAGTCTAGAGATGGTGTACTATTTTCTTAGGCTTCGTGAAATTGAGCTTGTTGGGCTGGTTGGCCAAGATGGGCCTACGATTATGTAGTTAATTTTTAGCTAATGCTACTCTGTATGATCTAGCAGAGAGGGCAGAGGTAGCTCTTGCTTTGCAGGCTCATCGTTCTGTTTTCTTCTAATAATGCTGAAATAAAGTTGTGTGTTGTGTTATGAAGGCAAAAGGCAAAAACCTTATATTCATGTGATCTTTTTAGTATATGTCTCGCCTGCTAAGAGATATTCATTAGAGTTTTCTAGCCTATCCCAAGTTCAATTAGATCCTTGGACAAAGGCTCCCCAATGTTTAAGTTGGTCCATTAAAGAGGAAAAAGCATTCCAATCAGTATCAAAATTAGAAGGGTAGCCTTCAAACTCTGTTTGTCTACTAGAAAGGTCATCAACATCTATTCTGATTAAATGTCTGGCAAGTTTACTTTTTTAAATTACCCATTCTAGAGGAAAGCTTTCAATTGTACATATAACATATGTTTCTTCTTCTTCAAGGACTAAGGAAGTAATCTGTCCCAGTTTCTTTGGGAAGTTTCTAATAGAATTAGGGTCATATACCCATAACTTAGATAGTAACCCGTTGTCCATTAGAAGGAATGACATAATTAACCTTCATTTGATGGTTGGAGGTTCATAAGTATCAATGTTGATATTGACCCTTCGGAAAGAATATATGAGTTGACATTGACAACCATATTTTTTTTTGAGGTTTCGCAAACTTTGTTCCTATTTTGACACTTTAGTTTAGGATTGAATTCAACTTCATACTGGATTGTCATTCCTTTTGGTATATTCTGATGCATTCTCATAATTCAACAAAGACTTCGAAAGTAAATCCTTCGGTTAGTCTCCTTATGTAGATACAAATGTCTTCTAGAATAGTATTTGGAAGTTCTAATAGCGTTGCCTCCAAGTTTTTTTGTGTTGTAGTAGCTTCTGATCTAGCTCTTAATTGTCCCAAAGTTAGATATGTTAGCCTGTGGATAACAAGTTCTGTATTCTTTGGGATTGGCATGGTTGTGAGTGTAAGTATCCCAAGTAAGTTTTGATGTGGTCAACCGAGTTAAGTTAGATCATATTGTGTTTGATACTTGTGTCTAGGTGTGCAGGAGCTTAGGAGCGCAGAAAGTCGAGCGAAAAATGAAATGGTCGAGAAGGATGGCATGAGAAGGGAGTCGATGGGTTCAGTGCATCTGAGGGACGTGGAGGTCTGCGGCAGAGTATGCCGGTGGAGCGAGAAGAACGCGCACGACGTTCGAGGGATGAGAAGTCGGGGGGAAAGCACGTTCAAGGAGAAGGATGGAGGGTTTGGGTGAGCCCAACTCTGGAAGGTCGAGATCACCCAAGAAGACCCGACGAAAGACTGGTCAGCAAAAAGCTGACCAAAGTCAACTCGGGCGCCCCTATGCACTCGGGCACCCGTGTTCCCGGGCGCCCTAGTCAATACAGGTGGCCAAGAAGCCAAGGTTTATCCAGAACTAGTCATTCGCGGTCGTTGCAACGTGGATAACCCTTGAGCCACGTGTTAGGCGCCCATATAGGGCACATCAGCAACCGGATAAACTTCACTAGGGCTATAAATAGACCCCAGAGCTGAATTACATTCAAGCAATTCATTGTACACAAATTTTATTTTGAGTTTCTCTTCTACTCTTTGAGTTCTGGATCTGTAAAGAGGCTTCTCCACCCCAAGGAGTTAATCAGGAGTTCAAACTTCACTTTGTTGGTGCAAAAAGCATCAGACATGAACAATCAACCTTTGGTGTTTTGATGTTTGATAATATACCAAGGTCTGGTCAGTCTGACCAAGGGTTAAGCCAAACAAGAGTTGATGTTTGGTAGGATAAACCCAGGTTAGATGAGTTTGACCAAAGGGTTAGCCAAACATGACTTAATGTTTAGCAGAGTGATTAGCACATAGGGTTGGTCAATTTGACCAAAGGATTAGCCAAACAAGACCTAATGTTTGACAGAATGATTAGCACCCAAGGTTGGTCAGTTTGGCCAAGGGTTAGCCAAACAGAACCTGATGTTTAGTAGAGTGATTAGCACCCAGGGTTGGTCAGTTTGACTCAGTGTTAAGCCAAATAGGATTTGATGTTTAGAAGAGAGACTAAACCTATCTGGTCGGTTAGACCAAGGACCATGCCAAATAAGACTTGATGTTTGGTAGAAAGAAGTCTAGTCAGGATCAGATGACTAGCAAAGATGTCCTTGTCAAGGCACTAAAGACCTGGAGAGTGAAGCTCAGTATGAAGTCCTGGTTTAGGGAATTAGGCACGAAGACTTGGCCAAGGGTTGGGTACCAAAATCCTGGTTCGAGGAATTGGGCATGAAGTCCTGGTCGAGGATCGGACATGAAATACTGGTGAGTAAAGCTGGGTCCTAGTGAGTGAAGCTGGGCACAAAGACCTGACCACGGGTTGGGCATGAAATCCTGGTGAAGCTGGGTAAAAGTCCTAGTGAGTAAGGCTAGGTATTGGGAACCCCTAAGGAGTTGACCTTAGGTAGTAAAGTCTTGGAGAGTTTGACTCCAAGCAAAGCCTAGTAGGTCAGATAGACTTACAGAACTAATGCTTAGGATTGTTTGTTTGTCTTGTGTTTGTTTGTCTTGTAGGAACCTGGAGTTGGAGGCAAGATGACAGAGCAAACGCAAGCAAATGAACTAGGTCAGGGGCTTCCGGGCGCCCCGATTGAACTTGTACGCCCGAGTAACCCGAGCGCCCCCAAGGCACCCGAGCGCCCTGAAGGGTCCTGGGAGCCCTTAACCTCCCAGGCACCTTCAACATAATTCTTATCCCTGTGATGTGTGTGCCAATGCGGATCTGATTGGATCACATTGAGGGCAGCCCTATAGGAATACGAGCGCTCGAGTGACCTATTTATATAGGGATCCAAGCTGAGGATTCAATACATCACTTCTATCATTCTACGAGTCATTCTTTACGGAGCAAAAGCACTAAGACGAAGCTCTACCACCAAGGAGCCTCCAGGAGGAAGTGTGCTGCACTTCAGACTTCCGGATTGGCCGAATCTTCATTTATGTTGGTTTGCTTTTATTTACAAGTTGTACTTAATTTAATTTATTTGTGCTTGTAAAATCAAACTGTAAGATGGGTTTTCTCTGTCTCTGGAATTCTAGAAAGGAGACCATTAGACTTATGCCGAGTACATAGGCCTTTGACACATTGACCCTGGGGGGTCGGGAGCCAAGTAAATAAATCCCGTGTATCAATTGTCTTTGTTGTTTTTATTTTAATTATTTTTGCTGCATACTAACAACTCTGATAGAAAGCTAAATGAATGATCAACGAGGTTTTGACAAAAAGCGATAGTGGATATTCACCCTTCCCCCCTCTATTGACGCCACTGATCCCACACACTTTGCCTTGGATTAGCAACATTCTTGGTTGTAAACCAAGTAAATTGTCTGTCTCTTTTATTTCTGTTTTAATTTCCTTTAATATTATTATTTTGCTTGTTAAACTAATATTTATCTTTGATAGCAAAACAAAAGATTTTGTAGGATTAAGATTGAGTGATAGAGGGGCGGTGAATATCGCTTTGTAAAAACTTCGGATTTAACACTTAAATAAAGTAAGCAAAGTACACAGCGGAAGCTTTGAGAGTAAGCGTAGGAGTTAGAGAGAGAAAGCAGCGAACACAAGCAACAAATTGCGATCGCTAACTCAAGTTGGTTTTACTTGCTTCGGAGTTTTGACCGACTCCTACTACAAGGCCCACGATCCTTGATCGTTTACTTTGGGCGTTATTAAAAACCACAAGAATGATTACAAGTTACAAACTAAAGTGTGCAATAAAAAATGAACAATTATACCGACTCCTGAAATGAGAGGACAGATCTTAGTTCGGAGAGTCGGACGACGTTTCAACGTTGTCTGAACGTCGATTGCGCAGAACATAGAAGAAGAAAGTGATCGTAGTGTTTTTAATTGATGTCCTGGACTACTGTACTCGACCCCTTTTTATAGTACTTACTCAGGCGCCTGAATGACCATTCAGGCACCCCCCTTGCAGCGGATCAGGTGGAAACTCTATCTGCTGCTCGGTCTAATTCTATCCTGGTCAAGCGCCTAAGTGCTGACGTGGATCCTCCACTCAGCACTCGCCACGATCGCCAGGAATTTGACCGTTGCACCAGCTCAATAGCCGTCTGCTAACTCTCAGGCGCCTGAGTCCCATTCAAGCACCTCAATCAAGCTACTTTCTCTTTTTAGCTGCAACATGGGTTAGTTCCATACATCCAATAATATATAATGAAAACATGTATGAATCACAATTAGTAATGTCTTGGTCCTGACTTTTAGATTTCACTCGAAACCCTAGGTCAGACTAACGCTTACTGTTCCCTCTCCAGGGAACGCGTCCTCACCTACTCCTCTCAGGAGAGTTTACCTGTTGTCACCTGGAACCTCCAATTAGACTTTTGCTCGGCCTCCAAGACCCCGGATCTCAATGATGTTCGACTTTGACCCATCATGACTCCTGTCCGTGATCCCCGCTTGGCAAAGTCTTCTGCTCGGTCCCCCGGACCAAGTCTTCGTGCTCGACTTCACATGCCAAGTCTTCGTTGCCCGATTCCCGACCAGGACTTCGTGCTCAACCCTGCAGGTCAACACTTCTTGCCTAGATTGCCTAGGACTTTCCTGCAATCTCCACAAATCTATTAGTACAACATACCAGCTTACCTTGAACCTTTTACCACTTATCAAAACAATGTTCGATCTGGTACTTTCGGCACCAACAATCTCTTTCTTTTTTATTATGGCAACCCAGTTCAAAGTTAAGCTAAAATAAGTTTTAATAGAAAAATGAGATTTTTTTTAAGCTCTTCCCCTTAACCAGTTATCTCCCCCAAGATCATTTAATAGTTGTGTTTATAGAGGAGAGGATATTTTTCAAAAATAGACTTAGTCTTATTTAAGTGTGAAAAAGTTTTAGAGACTATGTTAACTTTTTTAAAAGCTGTTACTAATTAAAAATACTTGTTTGAACATTCGTTTCAAAAAACTAAGTGCTTTTCAAAAACTAAGTATGGAAGAGAAATTGATTTTTCAAAATGCTGAGTCATTTTAAAAAAAAATTCTAAGCAATAAAAAAAACTTAGTTTTTGAACGACCAAGTTAATTCTGAAATTTTTTGAAAATACTAAGTATTTTAAACTTTTTTTCTTTTGAAAATATTTTGAATTTTTCTAACCAATTTGAACTTTTCTTTCCACTTTGAAAAAGCTAAACACTTTGAAAAATACTAACCAACTTTGAAGAACACATTGAAAAAAAACACTAAATATTTTGAAAACGTTTCTTTTGAAAAACATTTTGAATTTTTCTAACCACTCTAATCACTTTGAACTCTTTTCTTTCTCTCCCCCTTTACCATATATCAAAATCATGCATGTAATATAAGGGTAAGAGCAAAAAAAAAAGACTAAATTATTCACAACAAAAATGGCTAAGTGTATCAGAGTGAGTCATTTAAGCAATACAAAATAAATGTCTAAGTCTAGGCTAAGTCTTAGTTAAGTTTGGGCACCATTATCTTGAGTCCAAACATGAATATTAAAAAAATTGAAAATAATTTTAAATATTCAAAAATAAAGTCAATTCCTTTTAGGCACCTGCCTAACCTTTTAGCTATTTGCTGACTGTAATAAATAACAGTTTTCACTTGGGTTAGTCAAGTCAAGTGTATTTCAAAAATCATCTTAGTTAGCCAGAATACTTGACTTGATTAATTTTGAATTGTATTTATAATGCCCCTAACTTATGTCGATGCACTGATTTTGAAGCATCTAAGTCTAGGGAAATAACCCTAAGCATCTTAACCCAGTCGAGGTTGTCAATCAAGTTAATCCTAATGTGCTTGTGAGATGTTGGCTTCTAAGTCTATTGGAGCATACATACTAGGGTTAAGTCTAAGTTAAGTCCATGTCGAAGAAAGACCCTAGTTTTTGAAGGGGGTAGTTTTAAAGTCAAAGTAAAACTAAGTATCGAAAAAATATAATAATTTTGAAAAAAAGTTTTGAAATTTGAAATAAAGTTTTTGAAGTCATTTTTAAAATCAGAATTAGACTTAGAATCTTAAAGAAATTTGACATTCAAAATCAAATCACGATCAAACATTTGAAGTCCTACTCTACTAAGCAAATTCCAAGCTGCCTTCATAATGAACTGAACTCAAACTCAGATAGGGGCTTAGTAAAAATGTCTGCTAGGTTATATTTGGACTATATATATTGAAGAACAATTTGACCCTGTCCCTAACAAAGTGATGTTTCACTTCTATATGTTTAGTCCTAGGATGGTGGATTGGGTTTTTGGTAAGGTTTATAGAACTGATATTATCAATAAAGACCTTAGTTTGGATATAGTCTAGGTTAAAATCCTTAAGGGTATGCATCATCCATAAGAGTTGAGCTACACATTCCCCTAAGGCAAGATACTCTACTTCAGTTGTAGATAAGACAACATAATGTTGCTTTCTACTGCACCAACTAACTAGACTCTGACCCAACAATTGACAGCTTTCACTTGTACTTTTTCTATCTAGTTTACAACCTGCATAGTCTGAGTTAGAAAATCCTAATAATTCAAAACTGGAAGTTCTAGGGTACCAAATACCTATATTTAGAGTGCCCTTAATATATCTAAGGATTCTTTTAATTACAGTTAAGTGGGACTCCTTAGCACAGGTTTGGTACCTGGCACAAATATCAATTGCAAAAAGGATATCAGGTCTACTAGCAGTTAGGTAATGTAAACTCCCTATAGCACTTCTATAATACGTTAAGTCAACTAGTAGTCAACTAGCTTACCTCCAGGGTCATTATCTATTTTAGCATTTGTGACCATAGGAGTACTTAAATCTTTTAAATTTTCTATTTTGAATTTCTTAATCAATTATTTTGCATATTTTAATTGGTGAACATAATTTCCATCCCTGGTTTGTTTAATTTGGAGTTCTAAAAAGAATGTCAGTTCACCTACTAAACTCATTTCAAATTCACTTTACATAATTTAATAAATTCTTTTAAGAAATTAGTATTAGTTGATCCAAAGATTATATCATTTACATAAATTTGGGCTATAAAGATGTCTTTTTCTAAGGTCTAAACAAATAGGGTTAAGTCAATTTGGCCTTGGTTAAAACCCTTAGAAATTAGGTAAGTGGATAGTCTTTCATACCAAGCCCTAGGTGCTTGTTTTAAACCATAAAGAGCTTTTCTAAGTTTGAATACATGGTCAAGGTAGTCTAAATCTTCAAAACATGGGGATTATCCTACATAGACTTCCTCTTTTATAAATCCATTCAAGAAGGTAGACTTAATATCTATTTGATATAATTTGAATCCTCTATGAGCTGCAAAGGCTAGCAACATTCTAATTGACTCAAGTCTAGCTACAGGGGCATAAGTTTCATCATAGTCTAATCCCTCAACTTAACTAAAACCTTTAGCCACTAAGTGGGCTTTATTTCTCATTATTTTACCTTGGTCGTTTAACTTATTTCTAAACACCCACTTAGTGTCTATAATGGACTTACCTTCAGGTTTAGGTACTAAGTCCCAGATTTGGTTTCTATCAAATTGGGCTAGTTCTTCCTGCATAGCAATGATCCAGTCTAGGTCAGGTAATGCCTCTTCTATGGTCTTAGGTTCAATCTTTGAAATCAGTGCAACCTGACTTAGATTTCTATAGGAGAACCTTGTTCTGACCCCTAAGGTTGAATCACCCATGATTTGGTCAGTTGGGTGATTTAGTCTGAGTTTCTTAGGTTTCCTAGAACGTGGTTCAACATCAGGTCCGGTTGGTAGGTTTTAGGTTGGTTCAGGGACCGGTTCAGTAGGTAACATTAAATTTGGTTCAGGGATCGGTTCAGTAGTTAAATCTAAGACTGGTTCAGAAATTGATTCAATTGGTGAGTTAGTAATTTGGTCTGATCTAGACTCATCATCTTTTGGATTAGTTAAGTTGGGTTGATTTGAGTTAGATTGATTGGTTGGGTTAGATTGGTTTTCTTCATCAAATATTATATTAGTAGTTTTTTCATTCTTAAGGGTTTGTTTGTTATAAACTCTGTAGGCCCTACTTGAGGTTGAGTACCCTAAAAATATACCAAGGGTAGACTTGGATTGGAATTTACCTAAGTAGTCTTTTGTGTTTAAGATATGGACTTTACAATCAAAGACCCTTAGATAATGTACATTGGGTGGTTTATTATAGTATATCTCATAGGGGGTCTTATTATGTCTTTTATTGATTAGGACCCTATTTTGAATATAACAGACAGTGCTAACTACTTCTGTCCAAAAATGGTTAGCCAAGTTATATTCATTAAGCATGGTCCTAGCTACTTCTTGGAGGGTTTTGTTTCGTCTTTCAACTAGGTCATTTTGTTGGGGAGTCCTAGGGCAGGAAAATTCATGAAAAATATCTATTTGTGTTGTAGAATTCAGTAAATTTTAAGTTTTCGAATTCGCCCACATGATCACTTCGAATTCTTTTAATTTTGGTATCTTTTTTATTATCAAGGATTTTAGTTAAAGTTCTAAATGATTCAAGACATTGATCTTTGGTCTTAAGAAATTGAACCCGAGTGAATTTAGAATAGTCATCAATTATAACTAAGCAGTACCGATTTCCGATTAGTGACTTGACTCTTTGAGAATCAAATAGGTCCAGGTGTAGGAGCTTAAGTACAGATCGGGTCAGGTCAGGCTGGATATGTTTGTGGGTAGACTTGGTCTATTTACCCTATTGACATCGACCACAAACTAAATTTTCAAGATTTCTAAGTTTGGGTATACCCTTAACTAGTCCTTTTTGGCTAAGTCTGGAGATTAGCTTTAGGTTGGTATGTCCTAATCTCCTATTCTAGAGTTTAGTTTCTTCTACTTGAGTCAGATAACACTTAAGTGAGGTAGGTAGGTTTATGACATAGATGTTATTTTTCCTAAGACCTTTTAGGGTAACCTCTGAGTCTTGTAAGTTCCTAATCAGGCAGTTTGGTTAGTAAAAGTGACTAAGTATCCAGTATCACAGAGCTGACTAATACTGACTAAATTAAATTTAAAACTATCAACCAAAAGGACCTTTTTGATAGTAAAGTCAGAGCTCAGTTGAATATTACCTGAACTGATTACCTTAAGTGTAGCATTGTTGCCAAACGCCACTGTTCCTAGGTCCTTGTATTTTAGTTTGGTGAACTTTGACTCGTCTCTAATCATATGACTAGAGCACTCACTATCCAACATCCATTGGTCCAAATCTTTATATTCCTACACATAAAGTGACTTAGTTTAGATCCAATTTAGTAGAAGTACAAGATAGGTTGTTCAAGTTTACTTGCCTAATCTGTCTCACCCAATTTAAGTGATCAAGCATGTTAAACCTATGTTGATTTTGTGAGATAGAGTTCAGTCTAATCAGTTTGATCTGATTATGTAACGACCCGGCCCCTTGGCCCCTTGGGCGGCCCAACTGGCGGCCTACTTGGCGGCCGCCGACCCCTTGGGCGGCCAAATCCCATTTGGCGACCTCTTGGGTGGTCGTTACTCATAAGTACTTCCCACTCCTGGCCAGTGGATTTTTGCCTTCCCTAGGATTCAAACTCTAGACCTCCAAGCTAAAGTACTATAGTTTATAAATCCTGGTAACCAATTGAGCTATAGCTCAATTGGTTACCAGGATTTATAAACTATAGTACTTTAGCTTGGAGGTCTAGAGTTTGAATCCTGGGGAAGGCAAAAATCCACTGGCCAGGGGTGGGAAGACCTAGTAGGTAATGACACGGTCGACGGTTGACGGTCGATGACCCACAAAAAAATAAGGGGTCGCCGAATGGGCCGCCAAATGGGCCGGGTCATTACAGATTAGCTGGATTGAACATAAAAATTTTAAAAAAAGATTGAGAAAGCTTTGAAAACGAATTTTTGAAAAAGAATTTTTTGAAAATGATTAAGAAAAATTTGAAAAAGAATTTTTTTAAAAAAGAATTTTTTGAAAAAGATTAAGAAAAATTTGAAAACGAATTTTTTGAAAAAGATAAAGAAAAATTTGAACATGAATTTTTTTTAAGAGACAAAGATACATTTGAATAAGAATTTTGTGAGGAGGAAAAATTGACAGGATTTGGGTTGAACTAACTTTATTCATCTTACCATCTCACCCATTTCTAAGTGACAAAACAGTGATCCTTATTTGTTTTGTGTGATGATTTCAATTTTTATCTTGAAATTTAGGTTAAGTCTAAAATATGATTGAACCATGAGTTAGATTCAGATTTAAGAATTAATAAATTAAAAATAAATTTCAATATTTAGCTTTCAGGTTTTGGCGAGGCACAGGGGTCTTCTTTGGCCTTAGCCTTATTGGATCAATAACCCATTCCTAGCCAAAGCTGCATAAAAAAATAGTATTTTTAAATTCCTCATTCAGAAACCTTGGTCTAACTAATCAAGGATGTGGCGAGGTAGCTTCGGTTAGTTCCATTAGACTAAGAAGACTAAATAGGAGACGCCTTCCCCCACTTGACTCCCTAGACGGCTTTCCTAACGTACTATCAGCTCGTCCCACCCTAATACTAGGTTGTGCAAGTTTCAATCAGATCTAATCCTTAACTAACCATTTCTAATCCTAATCATGATAATTTGCAAAAAAAAAAAAAATAAACAAGCATCAAGGAAGGTATTCAATCAAAAACTATCTAACCACATAAATAGTCCTTTTATTGGCTCCCCTGGATCATATCCTCGATATGATCTATCTAAGTAATAGATATGATCCTTGGGAATCCAATATTGATTTGGTCCAGCTTGATTAGTCAAGCTTAGTTTGGGGACCCATGCTTGGACTTGGGTGTTAGGGCGGTTAATTAATGAGTAGTAGGTGTAACGCCCGTAAAATCCTCTCAATATTTTTCTTTAAAATATTGATCATGCCTATATGGATTCTTGAGTGACATATGAATACTAGCATGAACCTTAGCATAATTTCTTATATGGAATAAAAAGCTAAGTACTAATGGGCCTTACATGGGCTCTTCTAGTACCATGGTTATTAGTGGACCTTAGGTAGAATTTAACATAAATAGAAATGGGATCCAATTAGAAATATTAGCATGACTCTTGATGGGCCTTATGTTGGCCTTGCCAAAAATAAAAGTAAATGGAATAAAAATAAGATGCATGCACTAAGGATTGAACCTTGAACCTAGAGCCTCATTATACATGTACTAACTAATTCACCTAGCAAGGGAGTGCTTGTGGAAAAGGAAGGAGATTTTTGTTGAGGTTAAAGAAGGTGAAGAGACACCATGTGAAGGGACACCATGCTCCTTCACTTAGTATAAAAAGGTTGGATGAGAAGTGAAGAGGCTTAAGTTACTTTCTCCTCTTTTCTTCTTCCACCAAGGCTCTTCCTCTCCCCCTTCCTCCTTCTTCTTGCCGAAAATCACCAAGGGGATTTCCCCTTGGAAAACTTCACAAGAGGACTCCCTCTTGAAGATCCAAGTTCTTCTACAAGGCTACAAGGGTAATGTAACGCCCGTTTTTTTTTCTTCCATAAAGCGGCATTACGTTAACATACTTAGGGCATGTAGACATCATAAGGCAGCGGAATAACTTAAGACTTACACATATATGCCCTACTACCATTCCTAACATAATGACATGGGAATTTGGCATATTAACTTCATACTTTGCATCATATCATGTCATGCTTAACATCATGTCATAGAGTCACATAAGCCATTATTCAAACACATAAGTAGCAAACATAAAGTTCTAGCATAAGACCGGTAACCATATTGTTTTCGTGGCCAAGTCACTACCACACACACACATTCCTGTCCTCCAGCCGCTTCCTTATTGTCCCCTTGCGTGATCTGCGGTATAAGGAAATAAGACTATAAGCACGTCGGCTTAGTAAGACTCTTTCCTACTCACTAAAACCATTCATCACTTAATCATAAGCACATGAAACATAAACATAACTTTATGCTTGAACATAACTATAAATAAACTTACATGGCATGAAACGTGAAATAACATGAACATAATTCAACTTAGCATAGCATAATACATGGCATAGACATAAACACAAATAAACATTCTTAACATGCTTGATACATGACATAAACCTAAACATAAAGAAACATTCTTAACATGCATGATACATGACATAAACATAAACATAAAGAAACATTCTTAACATGCGTGATACATGGCATAAACATAAACATAAAGAAACATTTTTAACATGCATGATACATGACATAAACATAAACATAAAGAAACATTCTTAACATGCGTGATACATGACATAAACATAAACATAAATAAACATTCTTAACATGCTTGATACATGGCATAAACCTAAACATAAAGAAACATTCTTAACATGCATGATACATGGCATAAACATAACCATAAAGAAACATTCTTAACATGCATGATACATGGCATAAACATAAACATAAAACATGAACTAACCTGTATGGCATAAACATAGGCATGCTTTCTATCATATCATATGGACATCTTCTTAACATAACCATAAGACTAAATCGTTTATTATCATGCATATTTCTTGACATGAGACATAAGTATAAGACATTGCTATCATGGCATAATGCATAACATGAATGCATGAGTCTAATGCATATACATATGGATGCTTAACTTTTAAAATCATAGTTTTAAATACTTAAACATCATCATAACATCATTGGGGGTCCCCGGCTTGTACCACATACATACATCATAAGCGCGCATCCCTAAGTAAATACGAGGTCGCGAGCCCCGACCTACTAGGGTAAGGACAGCATAGTCGGTAGTCCCAGAACCGGGGCGTTCTTAAGGTGCCCATCCCTGTTGCACAGCTTCGGTAGTGCCAGAACCGTGGACAGCATAGTCGGTAGTCCAGAACCGGGGCGTTCTTAAGGTGCCCATCCCTTGGACCCATACTTCGGTCCGGTACAAGCCCATTCATAAAGTAAAATACTTTACATGCTTTATCATTCATAAGACATGGCATACATCTTCATTCATAAAACATGGCATGCATCTTCATTCATAAAACATGGCATGCGTAACGACCCGGCCCGTCTACCGGCCCATTTACCGGCACATTTACCGGTCCTCACGACCGTTGTATCATCGTACCGTCGACCATCGACCGTGTCGTCATTCATAACATGGCACGCATCTTTATTCATAGCACATAGCATGCACTTTCATTCATAAACATAACATGCATCTCCATTATAATCATAACATGCATCTTCATTCATAGAACATGGCCTACTTACATAAACATCATTCTTATTCCTAGTGCTTGCATGATCATGGCATATAAGGTAAGCATTGCATTATATTCATTGAACATGACATGTTTGCATAGACAATTATCCTAACCCATAGAGTTTGCATGATCATGATATCTAAGGTAAACATTGCATTTCATACATAAGCATGGTATTCATCCCAAGCATACATAAGTAGGACTTCCATAAACATACTACCTACCATTCAAGTGCATGGCATAGGACATAAGACATTCATAAATAAACCCTATTAAGCATGGCATCCAATCATAAACATACAAACATGAAACATGGTGCTTAGAGTAAGGTTATAGGTAACTTAATTTCTACCACATGCTTGAACCTTTATATATACTTCATAATAAACCATAAACCATCATTCTTCAAACCCTAACTCCATCCAACCCTAAATTCCTTGTTTGGCTGAAACCTATAGGGAAGGGTTCCATCATTCAATTAACATGTAAGATAGCATAAGGTAAAGAAACAACCATATATTACTTATAAGACCATGGGGAGCCATTAGGGCTCATGATTAGGGTTATCCCTAACCTTTAGCCCTCCTTCCTAGGGCTGGCCGAAACCCTACAAGGCCATGGGTGCATGGAAAAATTCCATAAAAACCTCAATCAAACATTAAACACCAACCATACTCTACCATAGGGCCATTAGGACCCTTGCTTGAGGGAAGTCCTAACCTTTTTGCCCTAGACCCTTCTTGGCCAAAACTTACAAGGGTCACAAGACCTTGTGAAAATTCACCCAATTCACTTTAAACCTCCTTTTGAATCATGGGGATACCCAAAGTACATACTTGAAAGGTTAGGCCCAATCCTAACCAAAGAATCATGGTGAGAGTCCCAAACCCTAAGGGGTCTTTAGGGTACTCCAAAAATTCCTCAAAAATTATATTTATTCCATATTCATCATGATAACACATTAGAAAACATGATTTTGATTTTTAACATCATTAGGGACCCTAAACCCATGGTGGCCGAATATGATAGGGGTCCAAAGCATAGTTTCCTCAACATCAAACTCAAAACCAACTTTATATTATGCTAAAAATCACAAAGGAACTATTATACCACAGGTGAGGGAGTCTTACTTTGGTTGATCTTGATTATAAACCTTAGATTTGGAAGAAGGATGAAGATCTTGTTGTCTCTTGACCACCCCTAGCCCTTGTACCCTTGTAAAAGCCTTGGATCTTGGAGATGGAGCCTTAGGTGAATTTTTCCCAAGGGAGAACCCCTCTTGGGGTGTTCGGCTAGGATGGAGAAGGAGGGAAGAAGAAAGGTGACTTGATGGAAGAAGAGAAGTAACCCCCCATGCTTCTCTTTATAACTCATCAAGGAGGGTAAGTGAAGAGTCATGGTGTCTCTTCATTTCCCCCTAAGCCTTATCCATAATCCACTTCATTTCCTCATAGCACTCTCTTGCTAGGTGAATTGGTTAGAGCATGCATGGTTGTACAAGTGGTCCAAGGTTCAATCCTTTGTGCATACACTAATTTTTTTCATTTATTTTTATTTTATTTTTTCTAATATTTCGAAAATCCTCTAAAAATTTCCTCATAATTATGTTAATAATTCTCATCAAAATCCCTATATATTTCTATAAATTTTACCTAAAATTTACCAATAATCATGGTACTAGAAAGCCCATATAAGGCCCATTAGTGCCTATTTCTCCAATATAAATGGAAAAACATGGATTTCTAGGTTAAAATTCATGTTAATATCTCTAGGTCCCTCGAAAAATTATCTAGTCATGCTCAATATTTTAAAGAAATATTAAGAGAATTTTCCGGGTCGTTACAATCCCCCATACCTCGTGATAGTTCGTCCTCGAACTTAGAATAGCTCCGGGTACTTGCGCCTCATCTCGTCCTCGCGTTCCCAGGTAGCTTCTTCGAACCGCTGACTTTGCCATAGAACCTTGACTAAGGGTACCTCCTTACTCCTTAGCTTCTTGACCTCTCGATCCAAGATCTGGATAGATCTGTTTTCATAGCTTAGGTCCTCCTGTACTTGTACTGTCTGTGGCTCGATAACTTGGTCCATATTTGGGATACACTTTTTAAGCGTTGACACATGGAACACATTATGGACGGCCGACATCTCTGAAAGCAGCTCCAGCTCATATGCCACCTTACCAACTCTTTTCAGAATCAGGTATGGCCCCACATAACGCGGACTTAGTTTTCCTTTCCTCCCAAATCTTGTCACCCCTTTCATAGGAGCCACTTTAAGGAACACCATACCTCCAACATTAAATTCCAGTGGTCTACGCCGGACATCGGCATAACTCTTCTACCGGCTCTGAGCAGCTTCTATCCGTTGTCGAATATTCTGTATAGCTCGGGTGGTGCTGTCGATGACATCTGTTGTGAGCCCCATTTCCTTCTTTTCACCACCCTCGTACCAACAGTTCGGAGATCTACATCTCCTCCCGTACAACGCTTCATAAGGTGCCATTCCGATAGTAGCTTGGTAGCTATTGTTGTAAGCAAATTCCGCTAAGCATAGATATCGACACCAACTTCCTTTGAAATCCAAGGCACAGGCTCGCAACATGTCTTCTAGTACTTGATTTACCCGCTCAGTCTGACCATCCGTCTGAGGGTGAAAGGCGGTGCTAAATCGTAATTTAGTGCCGAGAGACTTCTGAACACACTCCCAAAAATGTGAAGTAAAGCGACCATCCCTATCTGAGATGATGGTCTTGGGAACTCCATGAAGTCTGATTATTTCTTTAACGTACAATTGAGCCAGTTGCTCCATTGAATCCGTCATCTTGATTGCCAAGAAGTGAGCAGACTTCGTCAGCCTGTCCACAATTACCCAAACTGCATCATATCCATTCGTAGTCCTGGGAAGCCCTGAAATAAAATCCATAGAGATGTCTTCCCATTTCCACTCCGGAATTGCGAGCGGCTGCAGAACTCCTCCGGGTCGCTGGTGTTCTACTTTTACTTGCTGGCAAGTCATGCAAGTACTAACATACTGAGCCACATCCCTCTTCATTCCGGACCACCAAAACTTCTCCTTCAGATCTTGATACATCTTGGTGGATCCTGGGTGCATCGAATAAGGGGTTCCGTGAGCTTCTGCCAAGATTTCCCTTCGAAGCTCCGGATCATTAGGAATACATAGACGATCCCTAAGGTAGAGTACTCCCCCTTTGGCGATATGGAAACCGTCGCCCTTTCCTTCTAGGATCTCCTGTTTTATTTTCTGAAGACTCAAATCCCCATTTTGTTTTTCCAATATGTCCTCAAATAACGTGGGTGATATGGTCATGGTGGAAAGTCACCCGGAGATGACTTCAACCCCAAAATTCATAATTTCTTCTTCGAGTGGTCGGGGTAATACAGCTATGGAAATCAAGGTGGCACTGGACTTCCGGCTGAGTGCATCGGCCACTTTGTTTGCCTTCCCTGGATGGTAGAAGATCTCACAGTCATAGTCCTTCACCAACTCGAGCCATCGGCGTTGTCTCATATTCAGGTCTTTCTGAGTGAAGAAATATCGCAGACTTTGGCGGTCTGCATAGATCTTACACTGCGCTCCATAGAGATAATGCCTCCATATTTTAAGAGCGAAGACTACCGCGGCCAACTCCAGATCATGAGTGGGGTAATTCGGTTCATACTCCTTGAGTTGTCTAGTGGCGTAGGCAATAACCTTTCCATTCTGCATAAGTACCACTCTAAGTCCTAGTTTGGAGGCATCGCTATACATATCGAAGCCCTGGTTACTTTCCGAAAGGGTAAGAATTTTGGAGCACTTGTAAGCCTCCTTTTTAGCTCCAAGAAACTTCTCTGGGTCCTTGCATACAATCCTGGCCTCATCTAGCTTCTGGTCCTTGGTTTGACTTGCGTCGACCACATGTGCTAGAAATCCAGTGTATCCCTTGTCTAACATCTTCTGTGCTTTGGGAGTCGATAAGAATTTCCCGGTTCTTTTCCTTGACTCTCCGATAAATTCAAACATAGCATCTGCCTCGGGTTGGAAGACCACCTTTCGCTTACGGCACTCGATAGAAGCACCGTATTTGCTCAGGAAATCCATACCCAATATAACATCATAATTCTGCATGTCGAGTACTAGTAGATCGCAGTAGAGTTCTCTTTCTGCAATTCTGACTGGCACAGCACGCAGCATGTGGGATGTCATTATTTCTCCCGAAGGCAGGGTCGTTAAGAATTTGCAGTCTAGAACTTGTGGAGGCATATCTATCTTCTTAGTATATGGCATTAGGCTATTGTTATTCCTACCCGCATATTAGATTCTAAAGTATTTGGTTTCAAAATAAAAAAAAAGGTAAAGTATCGTTCATATTACATATCCTAAAAGTACTTGCTATCCTAATGTATCATTCATACTTGCATATTCTAGAATCATAAGGTATCATACGTACTTGCATATTCTAGAATCATAACATATCATCCATACTTGCTTATTTAAAGGACATAATGTATCCTAAAAGTACTTACTATCATAAGATATGCATAGAGGTACTTACTTGGAAGCTGCAGGAAGAGGGCTTGATGTATGTGTAGTGAGATGGTAACTGCTCTGATACCAACCTGTAACGCCCGCTTTTTTTTTTCTTCCATAAAGCGACGTTACGTTAACATACTTAGGGCATGTAGACATCATAAGGCAGCGGAATAACTTAAGACTTACACATATATGCCTTACTACCATTCCTAACATAATGACATGGGAACTTGGCATATTAACTTTATACTTTGCATCATATCATGTCATGCTTAACATCATGTCATAGAGTCACATAAGCCATTATTCAAACACATAAGTAGCAAACATAAAGTTCTAGCATAAGACCGGTAACCATATTGTTTTCGTGGCCAAGTCACTACCACACACACAACATTCTTGTCCTCCTGTCGCTTCCTTATTGTCCCCTTGCGTGATCTGCGGTATAAGGAAATAAGACTATAAGCACGTCGGCTTAGTAAGACTCTTTCATACTCACTAAAACCATTCATCACTTAATCATAAGCACATGAAACATAAACATAACTTTATGCTTGAACATAACTATAAATAAACTTACATGGCATGATACGTGAAATAACATGAACATAATTCAACTTAGCATAACATAATACATGGCATAGACATAAACACAAATAAACATTCTTAACATGCTTGATACATGGCATAAACCTAAACATAAAGAAACATTCTTAACATGCATGATACATGACATAAATATAAACATAAAGAAACATTCTTAACATGCGTGATACATGGCATAAACATAAACATAAAGAAACATTCTTAACATGCGTGATACATGACATAAACATAAACATAAAGAAACATTCTTAACATGCGTGATACATGACATAAACCTAAACATAAAGAAACATTCTTAACATTCGTGATACATGGCATAAACATAACCATAAAGAAACATTCTTAACATGCATGATACATGACATAAACATAAACATAAAACATGAACTAACTTGTATGGCATAAACATAGACATGCTTTCTATCATATCATATGTGCATCTTCTTAACATAACCATAAGCCTAAATCGTTTATTATCATGCATATTTCTTGACATGAGACATAAGTATAAGACATTGCTATCATGACATAATGCATAACATGAATGCATGAGTCTAATGCATATACATAGGGATGCTTAACTTTTAAAATCATAGTTTTAAATACTTAAACATCATCATAACATCATTGGGGGTCCCCGGCTTGTACCACATACATACATCATAAGCGCGCATCCCTAAGTAAATACGAGGTCACGAGCCCCGACCTACTAGGGTAAGGACAGCATAGTCGGTAGTCCCAGAACCGGGGCGTTCTAAAGGTGCCCATCCCTGTTGCACAACTTCGGTAGTGCCAGAACCGTGGACAGCATAGTCGGTAGTCCAGAACCGGGGCGTTCTTAAGGTGCCCATCCCTTGGACCCATACTTCGGTCCGGTACAAGCCCATTCATAAAGTAAAATACTTTACATGCTTTATCATTCATAAGACATGGCATACATCTTCATTCATAAAACATGGCATGCATCTTCATTCATAAAACATGGCATGCGTAACGACCCGGCCCGTCTACCGGCCCATTTACCGGTCCTCACGACCGTTGTACCATCGTACCGTCCACCATCGACCGTGTCGTCATTCATAACATGACACACATCTTTATTCATAGAACATAGCATGCACTTTCATTCATAAACATAACATGCATTTCCATTATAATCATAACATGCATCTTCATTCATAGAACATGGCCTACTTACATAAACATCATTCTTATTCCTAGTGCTTGCATGATCATGGCATATAAGGTAAGCATTGCATTATATTCATTGAACATGACATGTTTGCATAGACAATTATCCTAACCCATAGAGTTTGCATGATCATGATATCTAAGGTAAACATTGCATTTCATACATAGGCATGGTATTCATCCCAAGCATACATAAGTAGGACTTCCATAAACATACTACCTACCATTCAAGTGCATGGCATAGGACATAAGACATTCATAAATAAACCCTATTAAGCATGACATCCAATCATAAACATACAAACATGAAACATGGTGCTTAGAGTAGGGTTATAGGTAACTTAATTTCTACCACATGCTTGAACCTTTATATATACTTCATAATAAACCATAAACCATCATTCTTCAAACCCTAACTCCATCCAACCCTAAATTCCTTGTTTGGCCGAAACCTATAGGGAAGGGTTCCATCATTCAATTAACATGTAAGATAGCATAAGGTAAAGAAACAACCATACATTACTTATAAAACCATGGGGAGCCATTAGGGCTCATGATTAGGGTTATCCCTAACCTTTAGCCCTCCTTCCTAGGGCTGGCCGAAACCCTACAAGGCCATGGGTGCATGGAAAAATTTCATAAAAACCCCAATCAAACATTAAACACCAACCATACTCTACCATAGGGCTATTAGGACCCTTGCTTGAGGGAAGTCCTAACCTTTTTGCCCTAGACCCTTCTTGGCCAAAACTTACAAGGGTCACAAGACCTTGTGAAAATTCACCCAATTCACTTTAAACCTCCTTTTGAATCATGGGGATACCCAAAGTACATACTTGAAAGGTTAGGCCCAATCCTAACCAAAGAATCATGGTGAGAGTCCCAAACCCTAAGGGGTCTTTAGGGTACTCCAAAAATTCCTCAAAAATTATATTTATTCCATATTCATCATGATAACACATTAGAAAACATAATTTTGATTTTTAACATCATTAGGGACCCTAAACCCATGGTGGCCGAATATGATAGGGGTCCAAAGCATAGTTTCCTCAACATCAAACTCAAAACCAACTTTATATTATGCTAAAAATCACAAAGGAACTATTATACCACAGGTGGGGGAGTCTTACTTTGGTTGATCTTGATTATAAACCTTAGATTTGGAAGAAGGATGAAGATCTTGTTGTCTCTTGACCACCCCTAGCCCTTGTACCCTTGTAAAAGCCTTGGATCTTGGATATGGAGCCTTAGGTGAATTTTTCCCAAGGGAGAACCCCTCTTGGGGTGTTCAGCTAGGATGGAGAAGGAGGGAGGAAGAAAGGTGACTTGATGGAAGAAGAGATGTAACCCCCCATGCTTCTCTTTATAACTCATCAAGGAGGGTAAGTGAAGAGTCATGGTGTCTCTTCATTTCCCCCTAAGCCTTAACCATAATGCACTTCATTTCCTCATAGCACTCCCTTGCTAGGTGAATTGGTTAGAGCATGCATGGTTGTACAAGAGGTCGAAGGTTCAATCCTTGGTGCATGCACTAATTTTTTTCATTTATTTTTATTTTATTTTTTCTAATATTTCGAAAATCCTCTAAAAATTTCCCCATAATTATGTTAATATTTCTCATCAAAATCCCTTTATATTTCTATAAATTTTACCTAAAATTTACAAATAATCATGGTACTAGAAAGCCCATATAAGGCCCATTAGTGCCTATTTCTCCAATATAAATGGAAAAACATGGATTTCTTGGTTAAAATTCATGTTAATATCTCTAGGTCCCTCGAAAAATTATCTAGTCATGCTCAATATTTTAAAAAAATATTAAGAGAATTTTCTGGGTCGTTACAGGTGAAGGGGGTTCTAGGGTCAAGAAGGTTTTCTTTTGTTTCTCTATTCAAGGTTTATAACCAAGATAAAGAGAGGTAAGACTCCCTCACCTATGGAATAATAGTTTTGATGTTATCTTTCATGATTTAAGACTTTGTTTGAGCTTTATGTTGAGAAAACCATGAGATTAAGGCTTCTAGGGTTTCGGCCAAGCAAGTTTTTGGGGTTTGGGATGATGTTAAGACCTCACTTATGTTTCCTAATGCTCTCTCATGATAAAATAAGAATCAATTGTGATTTGTGGAATTTTTGTAGCACCCTAAGACCCTACAAGTTTCGGCCACCCCTTCCCTTTCATGGTTAGAATTAAATCTAACCCTCCAAGCATGTTTATTATGATTCCCTATGATATAATGGATGTTAATTGTAAATTTTATGAATTTTCCATGGACTTAATACCCTTTTAGGGTTTCGGCCAAGACAAGGTTTAGGGCTAGGAATTAGGGTTAGTCCCAATCATGTGTTCTAATGGCTTCCTATGACATTGTATGTATTATATTGAGTGTTATGTTATTTATGGTACCTCACATGTTACTTGGATAATGGGGCCTCCGCCTATAACTTTCGGCCAAGCTTCAATTTTAGGATTTGGGGTTAGTCTAAGGTTTCAAGTGTACTTGTTTATGGCTTATTATAATGTAGATATATGTTCAAGTATGTTGTATGAATTTTATGGTACCTAAAACCCTAACCTTATGTGCTATGTGTAGGACCGGTGCCGTCGATAGAGGGGGGGTGAATATCGATCGTGAAAACTTTCGTAAATCTTTCGTAAGACTTCTGGACTCAGAGCGTTAGTGCAGCGGAAACATAAAAAATAAAACAAAAGAAAACAAAACAGGGGACACAGCAGGTTTATTTACTTGGTTCCCAACCCCCCAGGGTCAGTACGTCCAAGGCCTATGTACTCGGCGTTGAGTCCACTAGTAGTCTCCTTTCCGGAATTTCCGGAGGCGGAGAAACCCGACTTACAGTGCAATTTTTACAAACAGAAGTATAGAAAAGTAATGTTGTAAATTAATTGCAAACCAAACAAAGATGTGAAGCTCGGCCGATCTGGACCTCCGAAGTGCCGCGCACTTCCTCCTGGAGTCTCCCGGTCACAGAACCTCGTCTTTAGCGCGTTGTCGTCAGTCGGAATGAACAGATTCGAAGTTAGGAAGTGTGTTTGAAGAAGAGGGGTCGAAGCCCCTTTTATAGCCCTCCTGGGGGCGCCCTGGTCGACGGGGGCGCCCCGGAAGACTCGGTCAAAGCTTATCCTTGCGCCTACCTCGTCGCAGGGGATAAGACCTTTGACCAGGGCGCCCTGGATGCTTCGGGCGCCCCAGTGGAGGCTTATCCTGTGTTCTGGCTTCGAAACAGCAAAACAGCTGCTAATCCGGGCGCCCCGGTTGACACCTGTCACCCTGCTTTACGAAACCTGCTTCTTTACTACTGCCTGGGGGCGCCCCCCTTGCTGGGGGCGCCCCCCTTAAAGCCTGCAACACCAATTTTTGTCTAGTTTACCTGCTTTGTCTCCGGTTCTTGATACCTGCAAGATACACAAACACAAAGCATAGATACATGTGATGTTAGCCTTAAGGACTTGGTTCGGACTTCGGATTTGCACGAAACCCTAGGTCGAACCGGCACAAGTTCCCATCCCCGGGAACGCGCCCTTCACCTACTCCTTTCAGGAGACGGTTGCCGCCCGGTCCTTCGGGTGGACTTTTGCCTAGCCGCCCTTCGCTAGGTCTTAGATACCAAGCATCCCTTCGCTTGGTGCCTAGCAGCCCTTCGCTAGGTCTTGTTTCCCTGACAGCCCTTCGTTAGGTGCCTAGCAGTCCTTCGCTAGGACTTGTTCCCCTGACAACCCTTCGTCAGGTGCCTAGCAGCCCTTCGCTAGGACTTATTTTCCTGACAGCCCTTCGTCAGGTGCCTAGCAGCCCTTCGCCAGAGCCTAGCAGCCCTTCGCTAGGTCTTTTTCGTTCTGGCAGCCCTTCGCCAGAGCCTAGCAGCCCTTCGCTAGGTCTTTTTCGTTCTGGCAGCCCTTCGCCAGAGCCTAGCAGCCCTTCGCTAGGTCTTAGGGTTTCCATGCCTAGCTTAACTAGGACTTTTCTCAGGCTTAGGTTACTTCTCCTTCGCTCCCCTTTGTCTGTTCAACATATTACTGGCTTAAGTACATTGTCAAACATTAAAACACATAAAGAAGAACATCATTGATGCAACTTGCACCAACAATCTCCCCCTTTTTGATGTTTGACAATAACTTAAGTTAGATTGGTTTAAGGGGCTAAATTACTATCCTTGGGATAGACAAACTACAAGGTATAGGTTTTGGAAGAGTAAAAAATTTCTAACTGAAAAAAAAAATTCTAACTTAAGTACTCTCTCCCCCTTTGTCATGCATCAAAAAAAACTTGCATCAACAATAAAAAACTTTGAATTTTTGTTTTGAAAATACTTAGTGCAATTTTGTTTTTGAAAAAAAATTGCATAAATTTGAAAAATGCTCTATGTTTAAAATATAAGTACTTTGAAAAGATGATTTGTAAGGAGTGCAAGTACTTTTAAAAGATTATTTAAATCCCTTTTTGAAAAAATATAAGTATATTTTTTTGAGAAATTAAGTACTTAACAATACATTTGAAAATATTTTTTTTTAAAATTAAGAATATTGGTTTTGAAAGACATAAGTACTTTTTTTTGAAAATATTTTACTTGATTGAGTTTCTTTTCCAGTCTGACACCATCCTAGGAAACCTTGTTGACCACAAGGGCATTTCCTAAGTGTCCTGGAAGGTTTTCAAACAAGTAAATATTATTATAAATTTTTAAGAAAAATGATAATATTTCACAAAGTATGTGCTGAAAAACTGTGTGAATTTTGAAGATCTAATATTTTACTTAACTTGGTTTATTTTCCAGTCTGACACTATCCTAGGAAACCTTGTTGACCACAAGGACATTTCCTAAGTGTCCTGGGAATTTTCCAACCTAAGTAACTATTATTTCAAAATCATTTCATAAGTCACACAAATTTTAACAAGTGGTATTTTGAAACACATAGATTTTTAGTATTTTAAAAGCATGTAATTGAATAATTCTTTTAATTTGACCTCCCCCTAAACTTGACTCAGTCCTGGGAAGCTTGTTGACCACAAGTACTCTTCCTTTGAGTCTTAAGGTTTGATTCAAATCAAAGGAATTTTCTAATAAAAAAAATAGTTTAAGACTTGAAAAAATTTGACTCAGACTCCCCCTAAATCTGACACATCCTAGGAGTCCTTTTTAGATTATGAAGTGGACCTTCCTCTGTGTCTTTAGGGTTTATCAGAATCAAAAGAACAGGTAAACATTTGATTTTTGCAATAGGTAAAATCTTTTTCGAAAAGCCACAAGTGATAACGATTAAAGCATGATTTTCGAAAAGATATTTTCAAATAATAGTAATGTTTTTAAAGTGCAGTTTGAAAAATATGAAAAGCACTCCCCCTGCATCAATGCCGTTTGACTCTATCTAAGTGCCCTAAGGAACTTTAGTGCTGTCCTAAGAGGCTTGTTTCTAATTGCGTGAGTCAATCAATTTTTGAAAACAATATACCTTTTTGAAAAATGTGTAATATATATAATCAATCAGACAAGCATGAATTCCATAAAAACATTATTATGTTAAAGCTCTATTTTGAAAAATATATTTTTAGGAAAATATTCTAACAATTTTGAAAAACAATTTTGAAAAATATTTTTCAATTCATTAGTCCTTAACATCTCACCCATTTTAGATGTATCAATACAACAAGCATGATTGCCTTATAGGTGTATTGTGAGATGCTTGAATCATTTTCCATTATTAAATCTAAGATTTAATTGAAATTTGTGTTAGATTCGAATTTGACAAAAGATAATTTGAATTTGAATTTCAGAAATTGGCTTCCAGGTCTTGGCGAGGCACTAGGCCTTCTTTGGCCGTAGCCTTATGGGATCATCCACCCTTTCCTTGACAAAGCCTTTTAATGAAATTTCATTTTCAAATTAAATTAGGTCATTTTCTGGTCTAACTAGCTTGGGTCTTGGATCGGTAGCTTCGGCTGGTTTCACCAGTCTAAAGAGACCAAGTAGACTTGATCTTATTAGAGTTGGTTTCCCCAACGTACTATCATCTCACCTCCTCCCAATACTATGTTGCCAAATTTCAATTATCTTTTTCTTATGACCTTTCTAAATTATGCATAAAAATTAAATATGAATGACATGTCATATATTTTAAAGAAAAATAGCAAATGCATGGCATGACAATTATGCATGAGTCAAACAAGTCAAGACATTTTATTTTTGTTTCTAAGAATGTATCAAATTCTCGATTTGATACATATCGTGTGAACCTGCGAATATGTCAACCCACTTTGACATATTTGATTTTATTGAATTAATTATTGAGGTTTGGGTAAGGTTTTAGTTTGGTTCAGGTTTAAGTGATTTAAGATTGGATTTAGTTGAATTAAAATTGAGTTAATTTGAATTTAATTGAGTTTGAGTTATATTGAATTTAATTGAAAAGTGAATTAATTTGAATTATTTGAATTTAATTGAATTTAATTTAAGTGGATTAATTCGAAGTTAAATGAATTTTATTGAATTTAATTGAATTTAAGTGGATTAATTCGAATTATAATTGAATTTAATTGATTTTATTGAAGTTTAATTGAATTAAATTGAATTAATTAAAGTTTAATTGAATTAAATTGATTTAATTGAAGTTTAATTGAATTAAATAAATTTATTTGAATTAATTAAGATTTAATTGATTTAATTAAGATTTAATTGAATTAATTAAGATTTAATTTGATTTAACTTAATTAAGATTTATTTAAGATTTAATTTGAATTTAATTAAGATTTAATTGAATTAACTTAATTAAGATTTATTTAAGATTTAATTGAATTAATTAAGATTTAATTTGATTTAACTTAATTAAGATTTATTTAAGATTTAATTTGAATTTAATTAAGATTTAATTTGAATTTAATTAAGATTTATTTAAGATTTAATTTGAATTTAATTAAGATTAATTCGAAGATAATTAAGGTTTTAATTTAAGATTTAATTAGGATTGAATTAATTCGAAATTAATTAAGGTTTAATTATGATTAATTAATAATTGTGGGTTTAAATTCATCATTTTCATTATTTCAAAAATTTCTTCTTCATTTTTATCTTTCTTTTCAAGTTTTTCTAATAATTTTGATTTATTTGAATTTTTATAATTTTTATTGATTATGGCCTTTATCTTAGATAATTCCATATCCTCTTTAAGATTTGATTTTTCAATATCCTTACAGTAGGTGGAGTAAATTGGGCCACTAATTAAGGTTTCAGAATTATCTAAGGGGATAATTAAATTATTATCTAAAGAGATATCATCTTCAGAGTTATCCTTATAATTATCTTTAGAATTATCCTTATAATTTTTTGAATTAATTTCTGAATTATCTTTAAGATTTTCTGAATTAAATTCTGGATTAAATTTAGAATTCTCAAATTCGAATTTAGAATTATACAATGGATTTTCGAATTTGAATTTGTAATTATCTGAAGGATTTTCTGACTTAGAATTATCCTTAAGATTTTTGAATTCAACTTTATCCTTAGGATTTTCAAATTCGAATTTGGATTTATCCTTAGGATTTTCGAATTTGAATTCGGATTTATCCTTAGGATTTTCAAATTTGAATTCGGATTTAGTTTCAGATTTAGATCCAGAATTAATTGTATCATTATCTGTAGAATTATCAGAATTAATATTATCAGAACTAATATTAACAGAATTAATATTATCAGAACTAATATTTTCAGAATTAATATTATCAGAATTAATATTATCAGAACTAATATTTTCAGAATTAATATTTTCAGAACTAATATTTTCAGAATTAATATTTTCAGAATTCATATTTTCAGAATTAATATTATCAGAATTAATATTTGAAATTTCTGAATTGATATTCTGAATTAAACAATTTATTTCTGATATTTTAGTTGTATTCACATTTTGTAATTTATCATGCAAAAAATTTAATCTACTATGCAGTAAATTTAATTTTTCAGAAAAATTAACTGAGTTGTCTAAGGACAGTGCAGGAAATTGTAAAACTTTTGGAACGTAAATCTTACGTACCTTCGCCGGGCATTCGTTTTTGTAATGCCCGTATTTTTCGCACTTGAAGCATTGTATGTGACTTTTGTCCCTCCGGTTTCCTGGCGTTGGTACCTCCTTTGCCGCCGGTGACGAACGATTTTTACGAGTAGGGCACTGATTTTTATAGTGCCCTCTCTCCCTGCATGTGAAACAAATAATATGCGATTTAAAATTAGACATAAAAAAATATACCTGATTCACCCCTGGGCTCCCCCTCAACTCCTGGCGTCGTTGCTCCGTCGGCGGTTAGTCCGGTGAAGAGCGGCTCGGCTCTGATACCACTTGTAGGACCGGTGCCGTCGATAGAGGGGGGGTGAATATCGATCGTGAAAACTTTCGTAAATCTTTCGTAAGACTTCTGGACTCAGAGCGTTAGTGCAGCGGAAACATAAAAAATAAAACAAAAGAAAACAAAACAGGGGACACAGCAGGTTTATTTACTTGGTTCCCAACCCCCCAGGGTCAGTACGTCCAAGGCCTATGTACTCGGCGTTGAGTCCACTAGTAGTCTCCTTTCCGGAATTTCCGGAGGCGGAGAAACCCGACTTACAGTGCAATTTTTACAAACAGAAGTATAGAAAAGTAATGTTGTAAATTAATTGCAAACCAAACAAAGATGTGAAGCTCGGCCGATCTGGACCTCCGAAGTGCCGCGCACTTCCTCCTGGAGTCTCCCGGTCGCAGAACCTCATCTTTAGCGCGTTGTCGTCAGTCGGAATGAACAGATTCGAAGTTAGGAAGTGTGTTTGAAGAAGAGGGGTTGAAGCCCCTTTTATAGCCCTCCTGGGGGCGCCCTGGTCGACGGGGGCGCCCCGGAAGACTCGGTCAAAGCTTATCCTTGCGCCTACCTCGTCGCAGGGGATAAGACCTTTGACCAGGGCGCCCCGGATGCTTCGGGCGCCCCAGTGGAGGCTTATCCTGTGTTCTGGCTTCGAAACAGCAAAACAGCTGCTAATCCGGGCGCCCCGGTTGACACCTGTCACCCTGCTTTACGAAACCTGCTTCTTTACTACTGCCTGGGGGCGCCCCCCTTGCTGGGGGCGCCCCCCTTAAAGCCTGCAACACCAATTTTTGTCTAGTTTACCTGCTTTGTCTCCGGTTCTTGATACCTGCAAGATACACAAACACAAAGCATAGATACATGTGATGTTAGCCTTAAGGACTTGGTTCGGACTTCGGATTTGCACGAAACCCTAGGTCGAACCGGCACAAGTTCCCATCCCCGGGAACGCGCCCTTCACCTACTCCTTTCAGGAGACGGTTGCCGCCCGGTCCTTCGGGTGGACTTTTGCCTAGCCGCCCTTCGCTAGGTCTTAGATACCAAGCATCCCTTCGCTTGGTGCCTAGCAGCCCTTCGCTAGGTCTTGTTTCCCTGACAGCCCTTCGTTAGGTGCCTAGCAGTCCTTCGCTAGGACTTGTTCCCCTGACAACCCTTCGTCAGGTGCCTAGCAGCCCTTCGCTAGGACTTATTTTCCTGACAGCCCTTCGTCAGGTGCCTAGCAGCCCTTCGCAAGAGCCTAGCAGCCCTTCGCTAGGTCTTTTTCGTTCTGGCAGCCCTTCGCCAGAGCCTAGCAGCCCTTCGCTAGGTCTTAGGGTTTCCATGCCTAGCTTAACTAGGACTTTTCTCAGGCTTAGGTTACTTCTCCTTCGCTCCCCTTTGTCTGTTCAACATATTACTGGCTTAAGTACATTGTCAAACATTAAAACACATAAAGAAGAACATCATTGATGCAACTTGCACCAACACTATGCTTCATGATCTTGTATGCTTATGTTAGATACCATGTTTAGTAGGTTTTATTCATGAATGTTTTAAGCCATATACCATGAACACATGTGTTGTGAAGTAGGCCTCATGTTTATATAGAATTATGTATGTATTATGTTAAATGCCTTGAATATATATATTATGATAGATATATGGTTATGTAGACCTATGCATTCTTTATGTTGAATGTCATGAACCTATGTAGTATGTATCATGTTCATATGGATCCTACCCATGCATGCTTTATGATAGATACCATGATCATGTATGCTATGTGATATGTACCATATATGTAATGCATGTTTACCTTATGTACCATGATCATGCAAGCTTTATGAACTAAGATGATGTTATGCCTTAAGGCATAATTATGTATGTATGTCATGCCTTCTGAATGAAGATGATGAATGAAATGAAGATGATGAATGAAGATGATATTCATGCCTTTAAGGCATAATGATGTTATGCATTAACTATGAATGATGAAATGTTAAGTATGTTTTATACCATGCTTTATGTATTCAGATCATGTTTATGTCTTTAAATATGCTATGTAAGTTTTATGAATGATGTAAAAAGAAGCATGTGAAGCTATTTTACTTTATGGATGGGCTTGTACCGGACCCAAGTAAGGTCCAAGGGATGGGCTCCTTATGAAAGCCTCGGTGTGGGACTATCGAAGCTGTCCCCGGTTCTGGGACTACCGAAGCTGTCCAACAGGGATGGGCTCCTTATGAATGCCCCAGTGATGGACTACCGAAGCTGTCCCTAGGTTGAAGGTAACCTAGTACCCTAGTAGCTCGAGACTAGTTACCTCGTATTTACTTAGGGATGCGCGCAAATGATGGATGTATGTATGTGGTACAAGCCGGGGCCCCCCATGATGTGATGATTTATGTTCAAGTATTTATAATTATGACTTTCAAATAAGCATCCTTATGTTATGTGCATTTAACTCATGCATTCATTCATGTTATGCATCTATGCTATGTCAAGTATTTCATATGCTTATGATTATGTCAAGAACTTCTCTATGTTAAGTATTTCATATGCTTATGTTTATGTCAAGAACTTCTCTATGTTAAGTATTTCATATGCTTATGTTTATGTCAAGAACTTCTCTATGTTAAGTATTTCATATGCTTATGTTTATGCCAAGAACTTCTCCATGTTAAGTATGTCATATGCTTATGTTTTATGTCAAGAACTTCTCTAGGTTAAGTATGTTATGTGTTTTTATTTTATGTGACGTATGATTTTAGTGAGTAGGAAAGAGTCTTACTAAGCCTATGTGCTTATAAGTTTTATTTCCTTATACCGCAGATCAAGCAAGAGGATACTAAGCTATGGGAAGCAGCAGAAGGGGCAAGTGTGTGTGTGTGGCAGTGACTTGGCAAAAGAAAAAGAAAAGATCCTAATACTTATACTTTGTCACATGTCTTATATTTTACATTGTCCTCTTTAGTCTCATGCTATACTTATGATGGTTTTGCCTAAAGAACAACTTACTACTTATGTTGCTTATGAACAACTTATGTGATTTTCATATCATGCTTTATTGCTATATTTGTCATGGCTAAATGATGATGTTAACATGATATACCATGATGTTATGCTTATGTTGGCTTTAAGCTTGATGGTAGGATAAGTGAGGTTTAATGCAAGCAAGATCAATAATGTTATGTTATGATAAGGCTAAGTTACCATGTAACCATGTTTAGGAAGGATAGCTAAGATGTGTCAACATGATTCAAGTTTTAATTTCATGGTTTAAACGCATATGTATAAAGTTTAAAATTTATTCCGCTGCATTAAGATATTCATATGCCTATATGTATGTTAGCGTAACGCCGCCTTCCGCCTACACCGTAAGGCGGGGAATGGCGGGCATTACAGTAGGTGTGGGAATCGATAGAATGGGGGGGGGGTGAATAGCGATTATGTAAAATTTTTCAGAAAACTCAGAACACAATGGAAGGATTAAAAAGCATAACGCTGACACGTTTTCTTTTTACTTGGTTCAGAGTCTTTGACAGCTCCTACTCTAAGGCCCACGGTCCTTGACCATTTTCGTTAGGCAATTCTATAAGTCGAAAAATTATTACAAAAATTTAAGTTGAGTACAGAATTTGAACAATGAATAAACAATACCAACGACACCGGAATGATCGCAGAATGTCTTGGGCGGCGTGTCATCGATCTTGATCGTTTGTGGCGCGGAGAAACTCGAGCACGAAAGAATTCTAAAGAGCGTTGGTGTGCTTGAGTTGCAAGGAAGCTTCTTTACGTTGGATGGAATTGATGCTGGAAAGCAAGGGGTGAAGCCCCTTATATATAGGGTTCTCGGGCGCCTGAGGCTTATGGGGAGCCTGACACGTGTCGCGGATCCGGCGCTTCCTTATCTGCAGACTCAGACAAACTCCTATCTTCTGTTCTTGGGCGCCTGGGACTCTTGGGGTGCCTGATGGCTCACGAGCACCTGAGTTGCTGACATGGCAACCTGCCAACTCAGCCGAACTCACCCGCTAGAAAACAGCCATCTGGGGTGCCTGACTCCTCTCAGACCCCTGGGATGCAGTAGTAAAAAACTCTTCACTCCTGCAACCAGGGTTAGTCCAAGAATAATATATAATAAATAATTGAATGTAAATTACAACGGAAGCTGTCTTGGTTCTAACTTTGGATTTCAAAGTGAACCCCTAGGTCGAACCAACGCCTACTGTTCCCTCTTCCGGGGAACACATCCTCACCTACTCCTCTCAGGAGAAGTTACCTTTTGCCAACCAGCTCCTCCGGTTGGACTTTTGCTCGGCCTCCGAGACTACTGGATCTCGAGACTTCCGTTCCTTGACCCACCTCTACTTTTGTCCGTAACTCTCGCTCGACTAAGACTCCTGCCCAATCTTCCGGATCAGGACTTCGTTGCCCAGTCCATGACCAGGACTTCTTGCCCAACTCTTGGCCAGGACTTCTTGCCCAATCCTTGACCAGGACTTCTTGCTCAATCCTGCAGGTCAAGACTTCATGCCTAGGTGAACTAGGACTTTCCTACACACTTGGTAAATCCATTAGACAACAACACATACTTAACTTTGAACCCTTTGCCATTATTAAAACCATATTTGATCTGGTGCTTCCAGCACCAACAGTAGGACCTAACTCATGAATTGGATTTAATCCTAATTCCAGATTGATTTAGAACAGATTTTTATTTTCCAAGAATCATATCAAGATTCTTGGAACAAAGGGTAAATTGTTCCAAATTAGGTCTGAGTTCTTTGACTTGAGCTTTCAGGAAGGAATTCTCTTCCTCAAGTCTTTGGACTTGAGTTGAGGTTTCTTCCTGAACTTGCTCGGTCAAAGGACTCAAGCTGGTCTCTTCCTTAAGGAGTTTTACCTCCTCTTGAAGAGACCTGACCCAGTCATTGGACTTAGCAAGTTTGTGAGATAAGTAGGAAATTAATTCATAAGATCTGGTTCAGAAAAACCCGTTACCTTAAGTCGACCTATAGTGAGACGGTTCCATGCTCCATTCTTCGTCCAATTCGGAGTCGATGTCGATCTCGTCTTTAGCTGTTAAGGCGAGGAGGATGGAGTGCGTTTGTTCATCCTCGTCTGATTCAGAAGATGACTCGTCCCAGGTTACCTGCAATGCCTTCTTCCTCCGTTGCTTCTTTGTCTTCTTCGCGTTTGGGTATTCGGACTTTAAGTGCCCCTTCTTTCTACACCCATAATAGGTGAGGTCAGCCTTGTTCTTTGGTTCAGCCGGATTGTCCTTTGGTTGTACCATTTTCTTCGTCTTTTGGGCCTTCCGAGCTCTGAACAGCTTCCGGATGACATTCATAATCTCCGCCAGTTCTTCCTCTTCAAATTCGGAGTCAGAATTCGGTTCTGGTTCTGGTGTTTTCTTCTTGATTTTTCTTGAAATCAAAGTCACACCTTTCTCTACAAGTGAACTATTAATCTGCTCATGTAACTTAAATTTAGAAAATAACTCATCTAATTTTATTTTTGAAAGGTTCTTAGAAACCTTATAGGCATCAACCATAAATGCCCATAGCGAGTTTCTAGGAAATAAATTTAACGTATACTTGATTAGATCTCTATTCTCGATCGTGTGCATGATGATGTGGAGTCTGTTCATAATTTCTTGAATCCGAGCGTTCAGTTGGGAAGAAGTTTCTCCGTCCTGCATTTTTAGATTATATTGTTTATTCAACAAAAGATCGTGATGACTCACCTTAGTGTCAGAGGTTCCTTGATGGAGTTCTGTGAGTTTGTTCCAGAGTTCTTTGGCGTTGTTGCAGGGACTGACGCGGTTAAGATCCTCCTTTGTAAGTCCGCATTAAAGGGCCTGTGTCACCTTTGCGTCAGCTTCGATTCTCTTTGTGGCAGCGACATCCCATTTGTCGTAGCTCAGAATCACCTCTTGCTCGTCTTTTGGAAGGTTGAATTTAGTTTGGATTATTATCCACATGTCCACCTGAGTTTTCAGGTGAACTTCCATCCGGCTTTTCCAATACTCGAAGTCTTCCACGGAGAAGAGAGGGGGTCGAGCAGTACTGTAGCCCTTTTGCAACGCCATAAGGATAGTAGAGAGAAATCCGAACTTGCAAAATAAACAAAAATAATAGAATGTACCATGACTTTTGTCTTAGGTTAACAGTGTGGGATAAAAAAAATGCAACTGGAGAGAACTTCAAAAAGTGGCAAAATTACCCTTAAAAAAAGTATGGAAAATTCAAAAAGTGCTTAAGTGGTGGTTTCTCCAAAATTGAGCAACTCCGCTCTGATACCAATTGTAGGATTGAGATTGAGCAATAGAGGGGGTGAATATCACTTCGCAAAAACTTCGGATTTAACACTTAAATAAAGTAAGCAAACTATACAGCGAATGCTTTGAGAGTAAGCATAGGAGTTAGAGAGAGAAAGTAGCGGAAACAAGCAACAAACCATGATCACTAACTCAAGTTGGTTTTACTTGCTTCGGAATCTTGACCGGCTTCTACTGCAAGGCCCACTATCCTTGATCGTTTACTTTGGGCATTACTAAAAATTATAAGAATGTTTACAAGTTACAAACTAAAGTATGTAATAAAAAATGAACAATTATATCGACTCCTGAAATGAGAGGACAAATCTTTATTCGAAGACTCAGACGATGTTTGAGTGTTATCTAAACTTTGATCGCGCAGCACACGGAAGAAGAAAGTACTCACAGTGTTTTTAATTGATGTCTTGGACTGCTGCACTCAACCCCTTTTTATAGTACTTACTCAGGCACCTGAATGGCCATTCAGGCGCCCCCGTTGCAGCGGTTCGTGTGGAAACTCTATCTGCTGCCCTGTCAAATTCTATCCTGGTCAGGCGCCTGAGTCCCTTTTAGGCGCCTGAGTGCTGACGTGGATCCTCTGTTGAGGCAATCGACCCTTAAATGATTGGAAGATCATGGTTTTGATGTGTGTGGTTGAATATGTTTAAGGTTAGAGTATTATGTTGTATTTGATGTGTGTGATTGAGTTTGCAAGACTTGGAGAATCACACATGTTGGACATATCCGAGGGACGAGAGCCAAGGGAGGAGAGGTCCAAGGGCAAGCCGGGAAGTGGACTTCAAGGGCACACGTGAAGGGTGGCATGGAGGCAAGCCAAGGGAAGGCTTGCGTGCGCATCCGAGGGATGATAGCCAGAGGAAGAGGACTTCAAGAGGCAATCCAAGGGAGTAGACCTGAAGGCATACGTGAAGGAGAAGGTCCGGAGTGGCTGGAGCTGAGCTGAGAGGTAGGGCAGTCGACTGGCCATGGAGCAGTCGACTGCCAAAACCCACAGAAAGTTTTCGGCCTCGGACCAGTCGACTGCCCATGGGGCAGTCAACTGGTATACCCCGAAAACTAGCTGTTGGCTAGCAATTAATGCTAGACCAGTCGACTGCCCTTGGGGCAGTCGACTGGTGCGGGGCTGGACAGACTGCGAGTTTGTCCTGTTCACCTATAAAAGGAGCACCTTTTTGCACGAGCACGGTACAGTTCCGTACAGTGTCGAAGTGCTGCTCGTCTGAAGATTGTTTCATACTTCCTCTCTCATATTTCTTCATCCTGTAAAGAGGAAGATCGATTGTAAAGGTTTCTCCACCTCAAGGAGAGTTTTTGATAGTGAAAGTGGTGCTCGCGGCGTGGATCCTTGGACTAGTCACCCATCTGGGTGGATACCAAGTAAAAATATTGTTGTTAGCATTGTCTTGATTTCCTTTGCATATTATTTCCGCTGCGCTAACAATTCTGTAGAGATCAAACTACGATAAAATGATATTCACCCCCCCCCCTTACACGCCTAGACGATCCTTTAGTTGGTATCAGAGCCGGTGCGTTTCTGAAGAACTAACCGTCAACCGGAGCAAATTTAATGGCGTTTTAAGAGGGATACTCCACCGCACGACCACCTTTCTTCGACGGGAATGACTTCGCTTATTGGAAAGGTAGGATGCAATACTACCTTATGAATGATATTGAGAACTGGATTAGTGTCGCAGATGGCTTCGAGGCACCCGTCGATGAAAGAGGAGAACCAACACCGATGAGATCCTGGTCAAAGGAGGTGATGAAAAGGGCGCAATCCAATGCCAAGGCCACCACCACACTGTAGTGCGGGCTCTCGAAGGAGCAACTGAACAAGGTGGGGTCATTCAAGAGCGCCAAGGAACTGTGGGACAAACTGGTGGAATTGAACGAGGGGTCAAACGAGTCCAGAAGAGCCAAGAAGGACTTGCTAGTGGCCCAACTACAATCCCTATCCATGAAGAGCAACGAGACCGTCAGCCAGCTACATGGAAGGGTAAAGGAAGTGATCAATGAGCTCCATGTGATTGGAGAGAAGATCGAGAACCGGGACATCGTCAGGTATGTTCTACAAGCCTTCCCGGGAACCACCTTGTGGGCATCCATGGTTGATGCTTACAAGGTATCAAGGGATTTGTCAATTGTTAAATTAGACGACCTTTTCTGTGAATTTGAGCTACACGAGCAAGCTAATGTCTCGGCCAAAGAGAAAGGTATTGCCTTTGTTGCAGAAAAGGAGAAGAAGAAGAGGAAGGAGAAGAAGAAGGTGGTTTACTCATCCTCATCAGATTCAGAGGAATCCAGCGCCTCCTTGGATAGCGATCAAGAGACGTTCATGGTAAGAAAATTTCGTAGAGCTTTTAAAAGTTTGTCTAACAAGTCTTATGCTAGGAAAGGGTCCAAAGGTAAGGGTAAGGCCAAAGACATCATATGCTACAACTGCCACCAAGAGGGATACATGAAGAACGAGTGCCCCCAATTGAAGAAAAGAGATGACAAGAAGGAGGAGAAGAAGAAGAGTGACAAGAAGAAGTCAAAGGGAAAGGAAAAGGGTGCCACCAACCTAAAGGCGACATGGGATGATCCATCATCCTCAGAGGAAGAAGAAGAGCAAGTCTCCCACTTCGCTCTTATGGCACAAGACCACTCAGATTCATCAGATGATGAATGAAGCTCAAGTAGTGAAGATGAGAGCTCATCCACTTCATCATCAGAGTCAGAAGCTTCGATAAGTGAGGTATATCACTTACCCTAATCCACTTTAGTAAAGATCATCTCTAGCACTAACATGGACTTAGCTAAGGCTAGAAGTAAAATTAAGGATCTAAAATAAGAAATTGCCATGCTTAGAGTAGAATCCACCAATCTTAAAGAAGTGCATGCTAGTTCTACTTCTTCTCATGCTTTACATCATGAAACTAAAAATAGGGAACTAAGGAAACAAGTAGATGACCTCACAAAGGCCCTTAGGAAATTCCAAGTAGGAACTAGTAACTTGGACATGATCATCAACAGTCAAAGGGCTGTGTATAACAAGGCCGGGTTGGGTTATAGACCTAAGACAAAGGAAGTGGCCTTTGTCTCACTTACCGGTAGGATTGGTGCATCTAGGAGACTAGGGGCTAGGGGAAACACAAAGAAGGCATGGGTACCTAAGAGATTTCTAAATGATGCTTATGGATCAAAGATATGGGTACCAAAAGAGTATGTTTTCCATGTTATTTAGGTAAAGGTGAAGGAGGCCTCAACTATGTGGATAGTAGATAGTGGATGCTCAAGACACATGACCGGGGATGTGAGTAAATTCACCACTATTAGCTACTTAAGAGAAGGCACGGTCTCCTTTGGGAATAGTGGAAAGTTGAAAAACATTGGTAGGGGCACAATTGAGGTATCTTCCACTATTTCTATACATAAGGTACTTCTAATCAAAGATATGAAGGTCAATTTATTAAGTGTTAGTCAATTATGTGATGTCGGCTTTAGAGTTGAATTCCATGCTAGGAAATGTATAATAAGGCATAATGAATCAAATACTATCATATTAGAAGGGTTTAGAGAGACAAATTTATATTATCTTGATCTTACTTATGCTACTAACAATGTTGCTAAGTGTTTCATGTCCAAAGAAGAAGAAGGATGGTTGTGGCACCGGAGACTTGGACATGTCAACATAAGAAGCATTGCAAGAGTGGCCAAGGAAGAGTTGGTGAAGGGGCTACCAATGATCAAGTATGAGAAGACCAAATTATGTGATGCATGCCAAGAGGGTAAGCAATCAAAATCATCACACAAAGGTAAAACCCTAACCATTACTTCTTTACCTTTAGAGCTTTTACATATAGATCTTTTTAATTGTCATAGTACCCCTCACTTGTGGGGAGTAAATATTGTCTAGTCATAGTAGATGATTTTTCTAGGTTTACATGGGTTTATTTTTTGAAACATAAAGATGATACCCTAGAGATCTTTATAGGATTTAGTAAAAGGGTTAAAAATGAAAAACATACCAAAATAAACAGAATTAGGAGTGACCACGGTGGGGAGTTCCAAAATGCAAGTTTGACACAATTTTATGTTGAAAATGGATACAAGCATGAATTTTCATGCCCAAGGACTCCTCAACAAAATGGGGTAGTTGAGAGAAGGAACCGAGCCCTACAAGAAGCTGCTAGGACTATACTTAATGCATATTCCCTTCCTAGCTACTTTTGGGCCGAAGCAGTTAACACCGCTTGCTATATTCAAAACCGGGTATTGGTACATAGGTTTCTAGGGAAAACACCTTTTGAATTTGTTAGTAATATGAGAGAAGTGTCATAAGGCAATCACCTTATGATTGTAAACATTTATTCTAATAAATGATAATTTTCTATTTTAGAAATTTTCCAACAGTGGTATCAGAGCCGGTTAGTATTCGACATAATCATATAATTGTTTTGCGGAACACTTTGTCATGATCTCAATTTTGGAAAAATTTTCAATTATGGAAACTTTCCAATTATAATAAATTTTAGATTTAGGAATTTCAAAGTTTGGAAATCCTCACGAAATTTCGCAAACTTTTGAAATTTTCTAGTTTCTAAAATTTTATAATAATTGTGAAAACTTCCCATCTTTGGAAACTTTCCAATTTTGGAAATTTTTCTAATTTTAGAAATTTTCCAATTTTGGAAATATGTAAGTTTTCTTTGTACTAGAAACTTACAACCATTCTGAAAATCTATTATGAAACCTCGCAATTTTGGGCACTTTCTTTTGAGAAAGTCTAGACAAATTTATGGATAATTAGTTGACAATTTCAAATTCGAATTGACTTTAAATTATTAACAAAATTCTTTATTTTGGATTGAGCCTCGGGGAACCGTCCAATTTAAAGTTAGTTGTTGTAATTTAATTTCCCAATTTTGAATGAAATTGTCATGTTTGATTTGGTTGCGTTTCCGAAACGGACCAAATTGGATTTACGACAAATTACTTTTCTTTGGGTATCTGAGCCTCGGGGAGCCACCCTTAGAAAACGATTTGTTGTAATTAATTAAATCCATGAATAAAACATGATTTAAGAGGTGATGCTCTTACATGTTGTTGTCTCCAAAATTAATTAGGAAAATGGTTTCCTATAGAGTTTTCTTAATTGAGATTTTCATGAAAATAATATGTCGTTGAATTAAGGGAATTGCCTCTTAATTTAATAAGATTTGATTTAGAGAAATCAAAGTCTTAAACATATTATTTCCGAAATTGATTATGACAATTTAGGAAATTGTTTCCCAAAACAATTCCTTTAATAAAGTATGAAATTAGAATGAGGAAATCCGGTTCCTAATTCAATTCATGAGACTTGATAAATTAAGTCACATACATACTTTATTAAGGAAATCGTTAGTCATGACATAATCATATGTCATGAATGTGCTTAGAAAAGATGAGACCCAAAACCCCTTACAAAATATTAAGGCTAACACCTTCCATTAATATGGTTAGAACCGGAGTTTTGTTTCTCGTTTGGGTTGATGGACACATCCATGCCCGACTTGAACCTCAACATGTTCAAACCATGGAATTAGTTTATGAATAATATAGTTGGAGTCAGAGGTCAATCCTTAGTTTTGGTTGTTGGACACATCCAAGCCTGACTAAACGGTTGAATGAGCTCCAACCATATTAAAACTATTTCTTGATTAATGGGTCAGCCTTAAGCTTAGAGCATCGATTTGTTTTGCCACAGCCAAGGTCGATGTAAAGAGAGGTGCAATTGGGTGCTATGTATAATGTTACATACTTGTTAATGAGTTAACAACCCAATGATTTATGCAAACATTCAATTAGTTGATAGCATAAAGTGATAGTTACATATATGTGATATGTAATCGGTGTAATTACCTACCTTCATAGCTAAGAAAAACTTGATGGCCACAGTCATGGTTGTTCTTATCTATGGTTGGATATCAACCTATTTGGAGATGTTCCTACGATCTCCCGAATTGATAAAAAGGGTTATTCAATTTGAAAAATAAATAGAATTTTATTTATGTATGTTGATACATTCTTTAATCATTCTTCTCACATAAACTCAATTTGTATTTCTAGGATAATCACTCGATCATGTCTTCTCTAAACTTGCGTTCCATTTTGGACACCAATAAACTGACTGGGCCGAACTTCATGGACTGGCTTCGAAACCTGAGGATAGTCCTCAAGGCGGAAAAGCTTGCTTATGTCATTGAAAATCAACTTCCCGACCATCCTCTAGAAAATGCAACTCCGGACCAATTGTTGGCCCATCAGAAACATGTGACCGATTTTGAACTTGCAAGTTGCATTATGCTAGCCTCTATGGTACCTGAGCTACAAAAGCAGCATGAGCATATGGATGCTTATACCATCATCTTCCATCTTCATGAGTTGTTTGAAGAGCAGGCGAGATCCGAAAGGATCGAAGTCTCCAGACTCCTCTTCACCACTAAGATGCAGGAAGGCACTTCTGCCTCGCAGTTTGTGTTAAAGATGTTGGGATACATTGAGCGACTGAGCGCACTCGGTTTTGCTATGGATCATGAACTAAGTATTGACTTAATTCTGAGTTGTTTGCCCAAAAGTTATTCACAATTTGTGATGAACTATCGGATGAACAAACTGGAGACCACCATTCCTGAGTTGCTCAACCTGCTGAAGACTTTGGAGCCTTCTGTAAAGCCGGATCAAAAGGCAGTACTGTTAGTTGGTTCCTCGAAGAAAGGTTCTAAGAGGAAGGCCAAAGAACAGAACAAGGGGAAGAAGAAAAAGGCCAAGAAGACTGAAAAGAAACCAAAAGGAACCTATCATCATTGTGGCAAGGAGGGTCACTGGCGAAGAAACTGCAAGGTTTATCTTGAGTCCTTGAAGAAGAAGGCATCCGATGCCCCATCCTCTTCAGGTATCTTCGTTATTGAATGTCACTCTATTTCCTCAGATACCTGGGTACTTGATACTGGGTGTAGCTCACATATATGTAATGACATACAGGGGCTAAGGAATAGAAGAAGACTCGTCAAGGGAGAAGCGAATTTGCGGGTTGGAAATGGAGCAAGGATTGCTGCTGTTGCCATCGGAACATATTTGCTAAAGCTCCCAACTGGACGTGTCTTAGAATTGGATAATTGTTATTTCGTTCCTTCGTTAATAAAGAACATTGTATCTATTTCATGTTTGAATGAAAAAGGTTATCATTTAACTTTTAGTAACAATTGTTGTTACATAACTTTAAATGGCGTTTTTTATGGGAATGGAACTTTGTGCAATGACATCTACACGTTATATTTATCCAGTGACGTTTTCAATATCGAAGTTAGCAACAAACGTGCTCGAATAGATAATCGAATAGACTCCTACACGTGGCACTGTCGTCTTGGCCATATAAGTAAGAAACGCATGACCAAATTACACCGATGTGGAATTTTGGAATCATTTGAACCCGGTTCATTTGATACATGCGAATCATGCTTAAGAGGCAAGATGACCAAATTACCCTTTTCCGGAAAAGGTAATCCAGTGGGAGAATTGCTTGGTCTAATACATACCGATGTATGTGGACCAATGTCAACTCTTGCACAAGGAGGTTATAGCTACTTCATCACCTTTATCGATGATCACTCACGATTTGGGTATGTGTTCTTGATGAAACACAAATCTGAAGCCTTTGAGAAATTCAAAGAGTTCAGAAATGAAGTAGAGAAACAGCTTGGCAAAAGTATTAAGATACTTCGATCCGATCGGGGTGGTGAATACTTAAGTCAAGAGTTTCAAGATTATCTTAGGGACAATGGGATATTGTCTCAATAGACTCCGCCGTATACACCACAGCATAATGGTGTATCTGAGAGGCGTAACCGAACCTTGATGGACATGGTTAGATCCATGATGAACCATGCAACTCTTCCAAAGTCCTTTTGGGGCTATGCACTTAAGACAGCTGTTTACTTGCTAAACAGAGTCCCGACCAAGGTAGTCTCTACTACTCCATATGAGATATGGAATAGTAAGAAACCTCACTTAACTCACCTTAAGATATGGGATTGTCCTGCTTATGTGAAGCGGATTGTATCAGACAAATTGGATGCTAAGTCTGATAAATGCCTATTTATTGGATACCCTAAGGAAACGAAGGGTTACCAATTCTATCATCCCTTGGAACAAAAGGTGTTTGTTTCAAGGCATGCTGTATTTCTAGAAAAAGAATTTCTTTTACAAGAAAACAGTGGGAGTGGCATTGAACTTGATGAAGTTCAAGAAACTCCAATAGACATTACAGAGACACCTAGTCTAGGCCCACAACCGATAATTCATAGTGATGAGCTATCAGTTGAACCTAAAACAACACCACCTCTTCGTAGGTCTGATAGGACACGCAATATTCCAGAGAGATACGGATTTCTCGTAAGTGAATCGAACGACGTGTTACTCATAAGCGATGATGAACCTATCAGTTATGAAGATGTCCTGAAAAGTTCAGAAAGGGACAAATGGCTTGAGGCCATGAAGTCGGAAATGGATTCCATGTACGAAAATCAAGTATGGGACTTGGTTAACTCACCTGAAGGGATTAAGCCCATAGGGTGCAAGTGGGTTTTCAAGAAGAAAACCGACATGGAAGGTAATGTAGTTACCTTTAAGGCTAGATTAGTGGCAAAAGGATATCGTCAAAAACAAGGAATTGATTATGACGAAACCTATTCGCCAGTAGCTATGCTTAAATCCATTCGGATGCTCCTAGCCATAGCAGCTCATTATGATTATGAGATATGGCAAATGGATATGAAAACAACTTTCCTTAATGGAAACCTGCTTGAGGATGTATACATGATACAACCTGAAGGTTTCACATCGGTTGATAAAACCAAGGTATGCAAGCTTCAACGATCCATATATGGACTGAAGCAAGCATCTAGGAGCTGGAACATCCGTTTTGATGAGACAATCAAAAAGTTTGATTTCTCACAAAATCCTGACGAACCTTGTGTGTACAAGAAGGTTAGTGGGAGTGCAGTCGTATTCCTAGTATTATATGTCGATGACATATTACTTATAGGAAACGATATATCAGTCTTACAGACAGTTAAAATTTGGTTGTCCAAAACTTTCTCCATGAAAGACCTGGGAGAAGCAACCTATATCCTTGGGATTAGAATCTATAGAGATAGATCAAAACGGTTGCTTGGTCTTTCGCAGTCTACATATATAGACCGAGTGCTAAAAAGGTTTAGCATGTCGGAATCCAAGAAAGGTTAGCTTCCCATCAGGCATGGGATCAACCTTTCAAAGTCTATGTGTCCGCGCACAGAAGACGAGAGGATTTGCACGAATAAGATTCCTTATGCATCCGCGATAGGATCTATCATGTATGCTATGTTATGTACTAGGCCCGATGTATCATATGCTCTGAGTGTCACGAGCAGATACCAATCTGATCCAGGGATGGATCATTGGGCGGCTGTAAAGACAATCCTTAAGTACTTAAGAAGAACTAAGGATGTGTTTCTAATATATGGAGAAGGAGATATGGTAATACGTGGGTATACAGATGCCAGTTTCCAGACAGATAAGGATGACTCCAAATCGCAGTCTGGATACGTATTTACTATGAATGGAGGCGCAGTAAGTTGGAAAAGTTCCAAACAAGACACCGTAGCGGATTCTACCACGGAAGCGGAATATATCGCAGCTTCGGAAGCAGCAAAGGAAGTAGTTTGGATCAAGAAGTTTGTCTCAGAACTTGGTGTGGTTCCAACCATTGATGAAGCAGTGCCGGTTTACTGTGACAACAATGGAGCTATTGCGCAAGCGAAGGAACCAAGGTCTCATCAGCGATCCAAACACGTGCTTCGATGCTATCATCTGATTAGAGAGATTATAAGTAGGAATGACATACAAATTGAGAGTGTTCCCACTGAAAGGAATATAGCAGATCCTTTAACTAAGGCCTTGCCTCAAAGCAAGTTTGAGGGTCATGTTAGAGCCTGTGGTATTGGATACCGTAGCGATTGACATTAGGCCAAGTGGGAGTTTGTTAGTAATATGAGAGAAGTGTCCTAAGGCAATCACCTTATGATTGTAAACATTTATTCTAATAAATGATAATTCACTATTTGAGTATACATGTTTGTGTATTTGATTGAGATCTTAAACTCATCTACTGAATGTCCGCAATACAATTCACAGCATAAGAGAATTTGTGATGGGATCACAACTAGTGATTATCTCTAAATGTGCAATTGTGAAGTATTGAAATTATCCCTAGTCGATTAATTGATAAAAACGGACACTATCAATTCTGTTGAGACTAGCATGGGTTATTCTCTAATCAGCTGATTCTCACTGGCTGGTGACATTGGGATGTCCAGAGATAAACATGGATGCTAGTTAAGGGAACTAGTTCATTGGAGTGACTAGCTGTAAGACTTCATATGGGAATCTACATGTAGATATGTCAATGAAGTTCTTACTGCAGCTTAAGTGCGATGTTCCTTTGACTTGCGGTGTTCAAGTCATCTTGGTCATGGAACTTATACTTTAACATCTTAAGTAAGCATCTCCAAGG